>OY759166.1:2635468-3235468 GCA_963662125.1 Diplazon laetatorius | reverse complement strand
TATAGACGATTGAATTTTAAACGTTCGGTCCTTTGAATATGTTGACATCAAAATCCCGATAAGAATTTTTTGGACCGTCACAGAGCTTCCTCTATGAAAAAGCCCAAAACGTATTGACAATCAAATAACCAAGAGTAAGTTCTTGATTGTCATTAATGTTGAAAAAAAAAAAACTTAATCCGTACTTGTTGGCCAGCCTCAATCGTTTCGAGCGCGTTGAGTACAACGTGTTTTCCGTTATGATTTCTGACGACCATGCTGGTACAGCTGTGATTGAAATAACTCAGGAAAGGTATCACGGAACAACCGCGTTCACGGTTATCGTCACCTACGATCTCGTTCACCTAAATCCCAAATTACAAATTTTTATTACACATAAGTCTAATTCGATAGTCGAATTTTGCGTGATCAGCAATTACCACGATATAAGTTAAGGTAGTATCCTACATACTGTAAGAGTCAAAGCAAGCCTAAGATATACCATCTACTGATTGAGGTACGTAGTACTTTGATGTGACAACGTCGCGTGTTATGATGTCGATTAGTGAGAGAGAGAGAGAGAGAGAGAGAGAGAGAGAGAAGATGGGAAACAAACGCGCAACGTTGCCATGTCTCCTGGATCACGACCAATTCCTCATATAAACTGCATTTTCCAGATGTTTATTTACTTATTATTATCATCACAGTCTCCTGATCTCTAATGTGTGATTGTGACCAAAATGTTCTCCGAATATTCAATTTGCAGCTTGAGGGTTTTCATTAAAATCTGATGAGGACTTTTAGTATTATATCAAATTGAGCGTGATTTTCCATAAGGCTCCATGTTAAACGTATGAAAATAAAAGTGTTGATATATTTTTTCTCGCGTTCCGGAAAGCCATAAAAATTTAACTGAACCTTTTTCTTATCAGTACCTATAAGTATGCCAAGTTTTATGAAAATCTGACGAGGAACTCTCTTAACGAGGGTACTACCTTAAACGTGGCAAATGTCATTCTTAACTACGAATCATTGACTGACTGAATGCCTGAACTACAAAATTATGTAATCAGTGAATTATCGAATCCGATTATTGTGAAATAAATAATTCGTTTGGCCGTTTCATCTTTGAGTCATTGAGTTATCATATTTTTGAATACCCGAAACGTTATTCATTGGACTTTTGTATTATCAAGTTATTGTATCCGTGGATATCATTGTTGAATCTTTCGACTATCGACTCATCAAATAATCGAACGATTGACTCAATGAATTGTTTACATGTCAAAACATCGAATCATGTGAATAATTAAAAAGTTGAATCGTCGAGTCGTCCAATCATTCAATCGTTGAATCACTAAGACATTCAATCATCGAATAATTCAATATCCGGTGAGCTGAACCACGAACTCAACGAGGCCACGACTCACAACGTGCGCGTTGGTGTTAATGATCTGCTGATGTCTGCTGAGCAATCCTCCGAGAAAAACTGACCAACGATTTTTCTCAATGGCACGAAAGTCGGGTTGTAGCTTTTCCTCCAAGAAGTCCGTCAACGTGGCCACGCACAAAACGATGAGAACGCTAAACATCGACTGGCCGGCGAGATTGGTGACTAATCTTTTTTCCGTGTTCGTCGCAAGCGTATAGACACTGGCGTAGTCGGTTTCATCGAGGATTGGGGGCGTACCGACGAATCCTTTGGTTCTGGGATCTGCGAGACAGAAAAAGTATTTTTTCGGCTCTCGCATCGTAATTCAGGAATTATACATATCGTAATACAGGTATTTAATTCAACGAAAGCTAGTAAAATGATCAATCGGATTATTATGGTCGATTGGACTTTTACCATCCTCTGATTTAAATTTTATAGCTATTTACATTTTTTTCAACTTTTTCTATCAATCGAATGAACTAATAAGTATAAAGATCAGATCGAAAGTTTGCCAACATTTGTCGATTTGAAAAATGTCTTTATGACACGCCGTGCGTAAAATGCGGTTTTACCCACGCTTCGCGTGGGCAAATCCCCATTTACACACGTTGTGACATAAAATTGTATACGATATTCGTGCGAAAAACGTTTTCTGGACTCGTGTGATTGCAACACTCGCCTTCGGCTCGTGCTGCAAAGTCACAGTCGTCAGAAAAACTTTTTTCGCACTAGTATCGTAATATACTATAACCGTACTCTTGCCATGAGAGAACAAAAAAAAATCATAAACCCACTTCGCGATAGAAGCGGCTCGGTGCAAAATGAATAAAAATAATAATAACAATAACAACAACAACAACAACAACAACAACAATAATAATAATAATAATAATAATAATAATAATTATACTGGAACAGAAGCATCACTACAGACAGGACAACACCACACAACAAACCAGATCTCACTCTCATACACAAGCTAGAGAAAATCACCCAACGCATTGAAATATCGATACCAAACACCGGAAACATACAAAAGAAAATAGGAGAAAAGATAGAAAAATACATTCAACTAGCCGAAGAGATTAAAGACATGTGGCACCAGGAAAAAGTCGAAATAATACCAATCATCCTATCATCTACAGGAGTCATACCACACGATATTCACAGATACATTAGAGCCATACAACTTCACCCAAAAACATACATTCAACTACAAAAATCCGTTATTATAGATACGTGCTCACTAACTCGAAAGTTCCTAAATGTACTATAAGATTCATGTATTATATTAGCGTAAGTGTAATATAATGTAATTTAACAGTTGTAAAGAGAACACGCTTGACTATGGTCCGCATGTTTCTCTACTAAACCACCGGACAAAATGTGTAAGTCCGAGAAAAATGGAATAATAATAATGATGATTAATCCATGTACAATGTTATGATTCGAAAATCTTCCAGCATCGTTATTTAAACTATTTAATGTCTATATAAAAATCTCACCTGGAGACGATTCGATGTCTTCGAGTTTTTTCTTTAAAGCCTCGAGTCCCCCGGCTTCTTTGACCGCCCGAATCGCGAGTCTCAGACTCATCAGTGGCCCATGATCCATGTTCAAATGGAGCATGGCTCCAACGACCCCGCATTCGACATCGTGATGATCCCTTCGGGCTTCGTCGCGACAATTCTCGTCGCAATAAATCGCTCGAACGCATCGTTCGCACGCGATGCCGGACCACGTCTGACGAAGACAATTTGAGCAATGAGAGTAAAAAAGGTCGGGTTTCAAAATTGTCGCGTAGCCCCGTTGTACGCACAAAACTTCGCCGGGCAAAATTTTTCTCGTAGCCGTCACGTGACGGCCAAATTTTTCGTCGTACGATATTTTCAAAGCCCCGGAAACTCCCGGAATTTCTGGATTGTCCGTGGGCGTATCGGGTTTGTATTTTTCTTCGTCGAACATTTTTCTTCGATCGCGATTAATCACATTTTTGTTTGGATTTTTTAGATTTTCGTGAAATTTGGATTTCACCGTCTCGTCGATGATAAATTTTTCGATGCACAGTTTGGCCTTCGTGACGGCTTCGTTAATTTTTTCACGCAATTTTTCATTCGCGTTCGTAGGTTCGGATCCGTCGATGGCCATTAAACAATGTGCGCGACGAATCGACAGTTTGACTTTCAAATTTGGCGGACAATTGGAAATCAGAGCTCGATCGATGTCGCGAAGACAATGATCGTACAATCGGGCTTTGAACAACAGTGCCGAACGATTCCCATATGCGTATGACAATTCTTGAGAATTTACATCGGCGAATACCACGCTTTTGTTGTACAATTCTAGAATCTCGTCCAACTTGTCGTTGGAATCCGTCGAAACGAACAATTTGTTGCCCTGATTGCGATAGCGTTCCGACTCGGACGAACTTTTTTTTTCCGTTTGAATTTTCGGTTCCACTTCGTATTGTTGGGACAGATGCAACGTGTATAAAAATCGTTCCTCGTCCGTTTGGGGAATTGCGCACTCGACGTCGACTAATGCACGTTTACGCGCTGCTATCTCGACAATCTGATTTCGATCCATTATTGTGTCTCTGTGTATGCAATATTATCGCGTTATCGATGTATTCACGTCTTTCTGGAATTAAAAACATGATTAGATTATTTAATTGAATCATTGTATGAGCGAATAAACGAATAAACAAATAAACAAATAAACAAATAAACAAATAAACAAATAAGCAAATAAACAAATAAACAAATAAACAAATAAACAAATAAACAAATAAACAAATAAACAAATAAACAAATAAACAAATAAACAAATAAACAAATAAACAAATAAACAAATAAACAAATAAACAAATAAACAAATAAACAAATAAACAAATAAACAAATAAACAAATAAACAAATAAACAAATAAACAAATAAACAAATAAACAAATAAACAAATAAACAAATAAACAAATCATAAATTATACAAATTAAGAGATCGTACGATCGTAAAAAAATTGAACTTTCGAATCATGGAACAAGGCACCGTAAAATTATAAAAAATAAACATCCAACATCTGAGGATTATGTGATCGAGACAGGATTCAATCGCGAGACTACGAAATTTCGAATGCACAAAACTACGTAATCGTGCGTTTATGCCATTATAAAATCACGAAATCATCGAATTTTGATCATTCCGAATAAAAAAAAACAACAAAAAATTGCGCGATAATGAAATTATTAAACGATGCAATTATTTATAAATACACCATTTTCATAATTCCACGCTACGAAATTCATCTCTTCTAACCAGAAATGTTTCCTTCAATCGTCGAAACCTCAACAATGCGGATCACCAGGCTCACGCTGTGATTTTTACGTTCTTCAAAAATGTGTCACTGCAAAAATGTTTGGTGCGTGCGTCGGCACGACGCGCCGTAGACTGCGCGAACCCAGTGGGGACTCATCCGACAGTTATGCATCCCCCTGATAAAATGTAATACATTATTGGTGTCCGATTGGATGAATATATGGGCTTAACAAGAATTCTACCGACATATAGCTCGCGGTGAGAACGTCAAAGAGAAGTCACTCAACGTTTAATAATTTTAAAAAATATCATATCGAACAGTCCAATAATTTCGGTTGTACTTATTTAAACTTCACGCTGTACACTGTAATTTTGGGGACTCAAACTCTGTACACTCCGACCCCAAGAAATCCTGTCCAAGTTTTTTTTATGTAAAAAGTATCCGAAAAATTTGAAAAAAATTCCGGAATACCTGTCAGGTTTTCTATTTTATGGTCCAACAGGTTTTTTTGGGTCTTATTGAATGTTTATTTTGCTACGACTGTTTGAATCGAACAAAATCAACCAAAAATAGAGTTTCACGAAAAAAATTTATATCTCAGCTAAATATCAACATTTAAAAAAAAAAGTTATGTTTTTTTTGGTTGAAAATATTTCCTTTTAGAAAAAAAAATAGTGCACACGTGTTGGTACCGCCAAGTACTTTTTCGGATGATCGAAAATGATCTATTTTCAGGGTGAGAAAAATTGAATAAAGTCCCAACGTTCGTTTTCACGACCGCTGATACTTTACAAATAAGTATTTAAAAAATCACCAACAAAATTGTCAATTCTATTGACACTTCGAATACGATAAATATGCGTATTTATTGTGAAAAACTGTCCTCACAATAGTAATTTCGGAGACTTTGCCGTAGAAGCATTTCTGCTGCTCTCGGAAGAAGTACCAAAAATTTACAGGGTCTTTATTAATTTTTTTTTCAGTTTCTTGAAAACGAATTTTCATCATTTTTTCCAAATTTTTCACCGAGTATAAAGAAATATGAAGAATATACGAGAAAGCGAAGACACACCGCGTAAGAGAAAAAAAAACGCAAATGAAAAAAATGCAATATGCAATACATTTGACGTACAAAGTAAGAAAACAATATAAAAGAGACGATAACTCGTGAAAAAAGTCAAGAGTACAATTTTACTTACTATCACGAAAAGCTGGCGCGGTCTGTACACTGAGTCTTGTACGGACCAACAGCGCCTTCAACGTTTTGCTGTTCAGGAAGTAATGAGCGGAAAAATTCGTGACTTCTGGCACGAGGGTACTGGTATCTAATTTTTTTATAGGAGGGAAGCCTTGGCACCCCTATCGAAAGTTAAGGAGTTTCGGTACAGCTTATCTTTGGGGGGGATCACGAGGGGGAATCTTTTGTATTCTAGCAGGGCGCCAACTGCTACACACTCATTTTCCATCATGTAAAATGGTATTCATCACGAATAATATGTCCGTAATTATGAACAAATATATATTTTTTGCAATTATGAATATAATAGTATACTTTATATGTGATGGAAACTCCGTGTGTTATTTATAAAAATTATATAAAGTGTCGAGTAAACGTGGCAACCGCGGTTATAGCTTGTCGTGTTTCATGTTGCGCATAGTGGTCCGCCTGCGCTGTCGAAAGCGCCTCTCGGGCGGCTGTGTGGGTAATCTAACCTCAAAAATTGTGATTGCGTGATCGAGTTGTCGGTAGTTTTGAATTGTTTTTTTTTATCAATGTCGAATATGAGTAAACGGTCGGAAGACAAATGGGTGACGCAATCAGGAAGTTTGTTGTAAAATATTGATAAATTTTATTGGGTACACAAAACCTTGTTCACCTACGCCGCTTATGCTATTTGAAATTTCGCGCCATTCTTCGCACGATGCAAGGTTGCCGTCGTTTCCTCCGATAGCTGTCAGTCGTTGAAAAACGAATGGTTTTTTAATCTATTTTTACGAAAATACGACAAACTATGTAGACAAACTTCTTGAAATTTTGACACAATAATCGGATTAGTGGTACCTTTTAGTATGTGTTCTTCTTTTTAATCTGTAAGCATTTCTTTAATTATGGCAATATAAAATACGGTGTCTGCCATCTAATCCTGTGTTAAAGTGCTTCATTACAAAAATTTATTTCTCAGAAACTATGTTGTAAATCGAGCTAAAATTTTACAGGTCATCATTGACATTATCAATGAACACATGAAAAAAAATTGAGAATTATAGAAGCATTTTCGTTTACTGTACCGAAATTAAGGAGTTTCCGGTCCATTAAGGTGATGCTACATGTCGTCCATCTTTTCCTGATTGCTACGAGTGTGAGGAAGAGAGCTGCATTTCTTAAAACGTATTATTCTCCGTCGTATTTAAACGGTTGGACAAGACACGAGAACGGTTGACTCATGAATGTTCAGGGGCACTCGAACGTTTTCGAGTTTCATTGAAAAGATCAATCGTGACCGAGAACAATGGTTTACAGTTTTTCGTTATCGACCGGGCAGTCTGCACATCACCTTAATCAAACTGAAATTTTTGTTTATGACACGCTGTGCGTAAAATGCGGTTTTTACGTTCACTTAGTTTGCGTCAAATCGTATTTGTCATCACGTTTTGCCATAGCGTTGCTTCTACGAAATAACTTTTTCAGTTGCAAATTGTTTATTCAACGCTTTTTCGTCCAATTATTTGGCGAAATTGTGTACTTATCGACGGAAGGTGCTGAGTCGACTCGTGACAGCATTACCGACTCTGTAGAAGATTGCAAACAATAAGCTGAATCTCGTTCACGCGAGTGTTTTGTTGAGAGCACGGTCTTATATACAGGTCTGGAAACGAAGCCCGTATTTCACTGATGCCGTGAGGCACATCAACCGTTCTCGCTTTTTTTTCCGTCCGCCGCCACATGCGTCGCTGCCATCAGAGTGTGATATTGTCACGGTCTTATATAACCGTGGGTTACCCTGGGTTACCGTGTTATTGTTTCCATTCCCGCGTGGTGATCAGTGGTTACAAAACATTGAATTAAAAAATATTCAACTTATCTAAATTAATAAACACTGAAATTCCATAAAGGACTTACTTCCAATTCAGCTATGTAAAAAAAATAATTTTGGTTTTCAATAACCTTATTATTGGATGAATAATGAAACAATAATCATTATTGTAATTATTATTATAAACGTTTTATCATGTGTTTTATTTCTTATCACTATATATACGATAGGCTAGAGGTTAGATCGACACCGCATGCACCTCATTCAGAAGAGTGAGAGAGACAGGCAGAAGCTACTCTGCCTGTCCCTCTCACAAAAGAGTCTGTCCTTGTTTACACACTCCGATGTCAGCGCCACTGTAGTGGCGAAAATCGGAAACTATAGTGAAGCCGTATACGATGCCTACCAAATCGGACTCGTTTCCAGACCTGTATATAAGACCGTGGTTGAGAGAATCGCATGCGGAAAAGAGTGAGAGCGACAGATAGAGGTAGCGAGCGCGGAGCGCGCGCCTGGTGGGGGTATGCGATTTGCGAGAAAAACTCTTCCCCTTGGGGGCTTTTGGTCTGTTATTGGGAAGACGGACCGTACTAGTTTACACATTTTTCCGTTTCCGCGAGAACCCAATTGAAAAAAAGTTTCATGGATACTGATTTGGGATCACTGAGTATGGAAATGGAACTCGATCATTATCACAGAGAAGCGTTTTCGAGTTCTTAGCAAAAAAATATGTTTTTCAGCCTTATTTTGTTTAGTTATCGAAAGGAATCTCGAGTACGATGGATCTAGCTGACCTAAAATGTATATTCCATTGAAAGGCATGTTCTTTCCATTTACTACAATATACTTTTTGTGTCAACCGAGTTACTCATTGAATTACAGTTGCTGAAATTTGAAAAAAGTCCATTTTTCAAGCTTTTTTGAAAATTACATATTTTTATTATTCGCTTTCGAACTCTTTTAAGTTGGAATTTTTTGCTACAGGTTTTGATGGTTGCAGGTGAAAGGTTATTTCATTATTTACTTCTTAATAACGCTTCTTTGGAAAAATAAACGAGTTATTTTCGTTTTTAGCGACCCCAAATTAGGCTAAGAGACCCTCTTTGCACGAGGTCCATTTTTCGCGTAAACTAATGTAATGTCAAATAAAAAAAATTGTAGCGATTGAAAATATTTTTCTAGTTCCAACATTTCCTTACCATAGGTGGCGAAAATATTTGGGAAACAAATTTTTCTTATGATTAGGGCGGTCACAATTAGAAATGCGCGAATAATTGAAACATAAAATATTTATTTTTATTTTTAAAGCAAATATCTTTCAATACCATTTTTATCGAATTTTCAATTTAAACCCTTATGGAAATACTGAACGAATAACATTTTGACGATCTATCTTACTACCAAAAATATTTTTGTATTTAGATGAATTTTTTTGTTTTCTGTGTACAAAAAAAAACGAAAAATTATTTCGGTGAGAACCAGTGTTAAAAATGTAACAATGTTTAAAAAAAATAATAAAAGAAGAATTGAATTATTATCAAACATTTTTTCCTGTATCGCAAATTGATTGATAACGGTTGCTGATGAGATTGTACATTCGCTTGAGAGTTTCCACGACTTCGTTTACTTCCCGACACGGTAAATCGACGGTCTCATACAGTATCTTCAGCATGAGTTCCGTGTCTCTGACTATGTGCAGTTTTTCCACTATCTCGCAGTTTGTGGCGATTCTCATGTATTCCGCTAAATTTTTCAGAGCCTTTTGCACTTTTACCTTTTGTCCACGATCCAGCGATTGCGTCTGTAAATTTATCATCAAACAAAAAAAATGTCAGCATGACAGTTTCTTATGAATGAGGGAACGATTGAATAATTTTATTACCATGCAAGAACGAACATCGAAGAACGACGGCCAATCTTCGATGCAGGGTCGACACTCACAAGAGAAGAAAAATTGTTTCTGAAGTTTCAGTCGTCTCGTGAAACGAGGTTGGATCGAATGGTGCATTCCGTAATTGTCGTACACCTGAAATTCAAATAAATCATTCACAATCCCCATATTTCGAAGATTATTCGAAATAAAAATACGAAACAAAGAAAAAAAATGAGCTGCAAGTTGAAACTTGCAATTTGCTTCCTCTGAATCGTAGGTAGAGTACGAAGATTACTTTATGAGGAAGCCAAAGCAATAATGCTTCCTCAGTCAGTTGTCGTCAAGTTCAGTCGTCAGTTCAGATGAAGCAAATTCCAAGTTTGAACTTGCAGCTTTTTTTCAGATTAACGTTGAATAAAAAATTATTGTCTCGTACTTGTTGGCCAGCCTGAATCGTCTGAACCGCGTAAAGTACAACGTGTTTTCCGTAATGAACTCTGGTGACCATGCAGTGACAGCTGTGATTGAAATAACTCAGGAAAGGTATCATAGAGGCACCGCGTTCACGATCGTCCAGGTCTTTTGTCTCGTTCACCTAAATTCCAAAGTGCAAATATTTGTATTACAAACAAGTGGGATTCAATAGAATTCGAATTCCGTGTAATCGACAATGACCACGATCCAAGTCAAACGTTGCAAGAAATAATTTCAACCATAAATTGAATCATTGATTGACTGTATGTTTGAATGACCAAATGATGCGATCAGTGAATTGTCGAATCCTGTCACATTGGTTTATTAATTGGATTATACATATATTAGATTATCAATTGGTTTGGCCGTTTTATCTTTGAGTCATCGAGTTATTATTTTTTTTCGAATACGTAGATAATTATTACTTAAACCATTTAATCCCGGAGTCATTGAGTTATTGTATATTTTGATAATACATTCGTTGAACCATTGAATCATTGTTATAAAGTCTCGTTGACTCGTTGAATCTTTGAACTGTTGAATCGTCAAATATATCATTTCATCAACCATTGTAATGTGCCATTTGATTACCAAGTCATTGAGTTATGAAATCTACGGACAATTAAGTAATTAATACGTTGAACCATTGAATCATTGGTTCATTGTGTCTTAAAACAGTTGGATCATGCCTCATTGAACTGCCGAGTCATTTCATTATTGAGTTCTTGAATAGATTGATCATTATTCGTTGAACCACTAAATCATTGAGTTATTGAGTTATTGCATGTTCGGATAATTATATTATTGATTCGTCAAACCATCGACTCGTTAAAAATTTCAACTTATCGACTCATTCAATACTCGAACCATTGACTCATCGAATCTTCGAACTATCGACTCCGTGAATAGTTGACTTGTCGAATAATCGAATCATCGAGTCATTCGACAATTGACAAGTTAAATCGTCGAGATAAACTGACAAAGCCATGACTCACAGTGTGCACGTTGCTGGGAATGATTTGCTGATGTCTGGTCAGCAATCCTCCGAGAAAAACTGACCAACGATTTTTTTCAATGGCACGAAAGTCGGGCGGTAGCTTTTCCCCCAAAAATTCGGTCAACGTAGCCACGCACAAAACGATGAAAACGCTGTTGAACGATCGGCCAAAAAGATCGGGACCCGATCTTTTTTCCGTGTTTTTCGCGAGCGTGTAGATACTGGCGTAGTCGGTTTCGTCCAGGATAGGAGGCGTTCCGACGAATCCTTTGGTTCTGGGATCTGCGAGACCGTAACAACAAAATCCTTTCAGCTCTTGCATCGTAATTCAGGGATGTCAGGTGTTTGATTCAACGATAAACTGGTAGAATGGCCCTCCAAGATGTTCCAGTCCATCGGATTTTCAGGTCTCCCAAATCCAAATTTTATAGCTATTGCATTTTTTTCTCAATTTTTCTCCACGAAATAAATAAACAAATAAAAATAACGAATATAAATAAAAACTCGCCAACATTTTTCGATTTGAAAAATGTCTTCATCACGATTGTGCCATGAGAGAACAGAAAAGAACAAAATCGTGATTACTCTCATAGATAGAAGTGACTTGATGCAGAATGAACAATGATTGAAATAATAATAATAATATGTAATTAATGTGCAATGTTATGATTTCGAAATCTTCCTGCATCGTTATTTACACTCGTTCAAAGTCGACGATCGAGTCTCACCTGAGGACGATTCCACGTCTTCGAGTTTTTTCTTCAAAGCCTCGAATCCCCCGGCTTCTTTGACCGCGCGAATCGCGAGTCTCAGACTCATCAGACCCAACAGATTGAATTCCAAATTGACCATGGCTCCGACGACGCCACATTCGACATCGTGATGATCCCTTCGGGCTTCGTCGCGACAATTCTCGTCGCAATAAATCGCTCTGACGCAACGTTCGCACGCGATTCCGGACCAAGTCCGACGAAGACAATTCGAGCAATAAGCGTGAAAATGTTCGGGCGCCAAAATTGTCGCGTAACCCCGTTGCACGCACAAAACTTCGCCGGGCAAAATTTTTCTCGTAGCCGTCACGTGACGACCAAATTTTTCGTCGTACGATACTTTCAGAGCCGCGGAAACTCCCGGAAGTTCCGGATTGTCGGCGGGCGTAGCGGGTTTGTATTTTTCTTCGTCGAACATTTTTCTTTGAGCGCGATTGATCGAATTTTTTTTCGGATTTTTCAGATTGTCGTGAAATTTGGATTTCAACGTCTCGTCGATGATAAATTTTTCGATGCATAGTTCGGCCTCCGTGACGGCTTCGTTAATTTTTTCACGCAATTTTTCATTCGCGTTCGTAGATTCGGATCCGTCGATGGCCATTAGACAATGTACGCGACGAATCGACAGTTTGACTTTCAAATTTGGCGGACAATTGGAAATCAGAGCTCGATCGATGTCGCGAAGACAATGATCGTACAGTCGGGCTTTGAACAACAGTGCCGAACGATTCCCATATGCGTATGACAATTCTTGAGAATTTTCATCGGCGAATGCCACGCTTTTGTTGTACAATTCCAGAATCTCGTCCAACTTGTCGTTGGAATCCGTCGAAACGAACACTTTGTTGCCCTGATTGCGATAGCGTTCCGACTCGGACGAACTTTTTTTTTCCGTTTGAATTTTCGGTTCCACTTCGTATTGTTGGGACAGATGCAACGAATATAGAAATCGTTCTTCGTCCGTCTTGAGCGTTGCATATTCGACGTTGCACGATGCAGCTTTACCGGCTGCTTGCAATTTTCTGCTTAGCCAATTCAGATTTCGTTCCATTGTGTGTGTGTGTGTGTGTTCGTGATTTTCACGTTGTCGATGTACTGACGTCTTCCTGAAATTATGAAATTATTAGATCATTTGATGACCTAACAATTGAATTGATAAGTTATCGAGGTATTCAATCATCGGAATCTTGGATTATTGAATCATTGTATTAACGTGTTAGCAAATCAATGAAACATTAAATCAATGCATCAATGAATCAATGAATGCAGCAGAAATCAGGATTTTGCAATGAAATTACGAAATTTAACCTTCCGCTTGTACACTGTATTTTCGAGGACACCGCCTGTACGCCGAATTCAAAAAGTATTGCCGATGTTCTTTTTTTCAATGTAAAAAACATCCGAAAAATCTGAAAAAATTCTTAGGGCTTCTCTTTCATGATCTAATACGTTTTCCAGTGACTTATCGAAAATTTATTTTGCTACAACTATTTGAATTAAACATAATATCGACAAAAAATGTCGTTTCACAAAAAAATGCACATCTCAGCTAAATATTAACAGGAAAAAAAATGTTGAGTATTTTTGAGTTGAAAGATGTCTTTGGTGGTTTCAAAAAGTATACGATATTTCAATGATCAAAATTGTGGTACGTTCAAGGTGAGCAGAATTGAATAAAATCACAATTTTCAATTTTACTTTCATTCATTTTATACTTTTTATGACACGCTGGGAATAAAATGCGGGTTTTATGCTCGCTTCGTTTGCATCAAATCGCGTTTACACACGTTGTGACATAAAAGTTTGTACGATACTCGTGCGAAAAACGTTTTCTCGACTCGTGTGATTGCTACATTTGCCTTCGGCTTGTGCTGCAAACTCGTCAGAAACACATTTTCCGCACTAGTGTCATAATGTGATATTATTTTTAAGGTAAAAAAAAAAAAAAAAAAAAATCACAAGAACATTGTCAATTCGATTGAAAATTCTAACAAAGTATAATTTTCCTTACCTCACCTGACAGTACCAGACGGACGGTTGAAAATGATAGGGTCGTGCAATCATGCAATTAATACGATTATTGGATTGTGTGATTCTGAAATAATGAAATAATGTATTTGAAATATTGAAATAATGAAATAATGTATTTTCATCATTACAAAATAGTGCAATCATAAATTACGAAATTATAAAATTATGGCATCGTGCTATTGTGAAATAATGAAACTTTCAATATAACAGCACTATCAGTTATGATGTAAATAAAAATCGAATATTCAGAGTTTGTGTGATCGTGAAACAATTTAATCGTGAATGTTCGGGAATTTCGAAATCACGAGACCGTATGATGGTGCAATTATGAAATTATAAATTCATGAAATCATAGAATTTTGATAATTCCTGAATGAATAAGCGAAAAAAATTAGCGGCAATGAAATTACAAAATCTTCCAATTATTAAATCGTGAAATAATTGAACTACAAAATTCTTATTGTTCTACGTTTTGAAATTCAGTCATTCCAATCAGAATTATTTATGTACCGTATCGAAACTTCAACAATGCGGATCACGATAGTCAATATAATTTTCACGTAATTCAAAAAATGTATCACTGAAGAATCGTGTACTGCGCAGCTCAGACTGCGCAAGCTCTACCGCACACATTCGACACACACGCCCGAGATAAAATGTAATACATTTTTCTTTCCCGATCGGATGAATGTAATCGTTCAACGAGACCCCTAACGTGAGAACCGAAACCATAAAAAAAAATCACTCAACGTTGGATATATAAAAATATGATACTATCAATCTAAACAATCGTCCCGGTTGTTCAATATTATTCGTAATCACGTTTTGCGATAGTGCTGCTTCTCCGAAATCTCCCGGCCGGCTCCGACGAGCTGCTTCCCAACTGTCCCCGACAGCGCTGAATTCCGAATGATATTTATAGCGGACTGTATCCCGCCAGCGGCTTGCGAGCTATTTAAAAGTACATTTTGACCGTCAAAAACGGCCGCGAGACGGCGACACTGTACGGAAACGCTTGAAACGGCCGTACTAATAATGAGCGGGAAATACGAAACTCACACGAAAGGATATAATCATAACGTGATTTTGATTTTTTCGTGTATTATTTTGGTAGCTGTTAATTAACGTGATTTTCTTTCATTTCATTTTTTTTCAAGTATTTTGTTCACATACCTGCGCTGATGGAATAATATATTAAGAATCTGTTTTGGACGTGAAATCCTCTCAGCTGTCCGAAAAAGACATTCATTTTTTATTCCGATTCTTGATAATCTATTCAAATAGATCTTGAAATGCAAAAATATTAAATTAAAAATTAAAAAAAACTCCCGATTACTCAGAAAACCTCGGACGCAACAAATAATAAAAAATTTAATTAAAAATCAAAAAAACTCCTGCCTACAAAAAACCTGGGACATATAAATAAAAAGGATGAAATAATCCGAGCTATCATCTTAGTTTATTCATCGTTTGAATTATGATCGGTGCAGTCAATATTTCGAATTATAGTTATCTTGTTACTCCCCTCTATGCAGTCGGGAGACGTCATTAATTGTTCGAGGATGCGGAAAAGGACGTCTCCCGACTGCATAGAGGGGAGTAACAAGATTACTATAATTCGAAATATTGACTGCACCGATCATAATTCAAACGATGAATAAACTAAGATGATAGCTCGGATTATTTCATCCTTTTTATTTATATGTCCCAGGTTTTTTGTAGGCAGGAGTTTTTTTGATTTTTAATTAAATTTTTTATTATTTGTTGCGTCCGAGGTTTTCTGAGTAATCGGGAGTTTTTTTTAATTTTTAATTCAATATTTATTTCATTCTTTTTAAATCTTCTGATTGTATCTAACTGCCGCGGCCGAGTGCTTTTGGAATTCTTAAATTCATATATTCTGCACTCGAGAATTTCTAAATTCATATATTCTCCACACGAGAAGAATAAATTTGTTTATAGTCGTGATTTTTATTTCAATATTAATTTGTTCATAAATTTGTTTATAATCGTGGATTTTATTTCAATATTAAATTTTGATAAATTTTTTTATAATCGTGATTTTTATTTCAATATTAATTTAAATTAACCCTCGGGTCAACCCCTGGGTCATCAGTGACTCATAGCCCCGTACAATTTAGCTGGGTGCCGAAGAATGGCGGTGATCGGAGGGTTAATCAAGTTTGATATTGTTTAAAATTGATAAATTCATTTTTAAACGTTTTTTTGTTTTGATTAAAGAATAATTGAAGAATTAATTCATGAAATTGATTTATAATAGTTACTCTAATGTTGGAAATTGATGTATAAGATTTTCTTTGAACAATTTTTTGATGGATTCGTTTATAATCGTGATTATCATTTCAATATCAATTTGAAGTAACCCTCGGGTCAACACCTGGGTCACCAGTGACTCATAGCCCCGTACAATGTAGCTGGATGCCGAAGAATGGTGGTGACCGCAGGGTTAATCAAGTTTGATATTGTTGTAAATTGATAAATTCATTTTCATACGTTTTTTTGTTTTGATTGAAGAGTGATTGAATGATTAATCCATGAAATTGATTTATAATAGTTACTCTAATGTTGAAAATCGATGTATAAGATTTTCTCTGAACAATTTTTTGATAAATTTGTTTATAATCGTCATTTTTATTTCAATATTAATTTGTTCATAAATTTGTTTATAATCGTCATTTTTATTTCAATACTAATTTGTTCATAAATTTGTTTATAATCGTGATTTTTATTTCAATATTAATTTTTTTGATAAATTTGTTTATAAACGTGATTTTTATTTGAATATTAATTTGAATTGAACCCTCGGGTCAATCCCTGGGTCACCAGTGACTCATAGCCCCGTACAATTTAGCTGGGTGCCGAAGAATGGTCGTGATCGGAGGGTTAATCAAGTTTGATATTGTTGAAAATTAATAAATTTATTTTTATACGTTTTTTTGTTTTGATTAAAGAATTATTGAAGAATTAATTCATGAAATTGATTTATAATAGTTACTCTAATGTTGGAAATCGATGTATGAGATTTATCTCTGAACAATTTTTGATAAATTTGTTTATAATCGTTATTTTTATTTCAATATTAATTTTTCGATAAATTTGTTTATAATCGTGATTCTTATTTGAATATTAATTTGTTGATAAATTTGTTTATAATCGTGATTTTCATTTCAATATTAATTTTTTGATAAATTTGTTTATAACCGTAATTTTCATTCCAATATTAATTTGAATTGAACCCTCGGGTCAACCCCTGGGTCACCAGTGACTCATAGCCCCGTACAATTTAGCTGTGTGCTGAAGAATGGTCGTGACCGGAGGGTTAATCAAGTTTGATATTGTTGAAAATTGATAAATTCATTTGTATACGTTTTTTTGTTTTGATTAAAGAATTATTGAAGAATTAATTCATAAAATTGATTTACAATAGTTACTCTAATGCTGGAAATCGACGTGTGAGATTTATCTCTGAAAAATTTTTGATAAATTTGATTATAATCGTGATTTTCATTTTCATATTAATTTTTTGATAAATTTGTTTATAATCATGATTCTTATTTGAATATTAATGTGTTGATAAATTTGTTTCTAATCGAGATTTTCATTTCAATATTAATTTTTTGATAAATTTGTTTATAACCGTGATTTTCATTCCAATATTAATTTGTTCATAAATTCGTTTATAATCGTGATTTTTATTTCAATATTAATTTTTTGATAAATTTGTTTATAAACGTGATTTTTATTTGAATATTAATTTGAATTGAACCCTCGGGTCAATCCCTGGGTCACCAGTGACTCATAGCCCCGTACAATTTAGCTGGGTGCCGAAGAATGGTCGTGACCGGAGGGTAAATCAAGTTTGATATTGTTGAAAATTGATGAATTTATTTTTATACGTTTTTTTTTTTGATTAAAGAATTATTGAAGAATTAATTCATGAAATTGATTTATAATAGTTACTCTAATGTTGGAAATCGATGTATGAGATTTATCTCTGAACAATTTTTGATAAATTTGTTTATAATCGTTATTTTTATTTCAATATTAATTTTTCGATAAATTTGTTTATAATCGTGATTTCCATTTCAATATTAATTTGTTCATGAATTTGTTTATAATCGTGATTTTTTTATTTTAATATCAATTTGTCGATGAATTTGTTTATAATCGTAATTTTCATTTCAATATTAATTTTTTTGATAAATATGTTTATAATCGTAATTTCCATTTCAATATTCATTTTTTCGATAAATTTGTTTATAATCGTGATTTTCATTTTGATATTAATTTTTTGATAAATTTATTTATAATCGTGATTTCTGTTTCAGCATTAATTTGTTGTTTTGATAAATTTGTTCATAGTCGTGATTTTTATTCCAATATTAATGTGTTCATAAATTTGTTTATAATCGTTGATTTTATTTGAATATTAATTTTTTCGACAAATTTGTTTATAATCGTGATTTTTATTTCAATATTAATTTTTTGATAAATTTGTTTATAATCGTCATTTTTATTTCAATATTAATTTGTTGTTTTGATAAATTTGTTTATAATCGTGATTTTTATTCCAATATTAATTTTTTGATAAATTTGTTTATAAACGTAATTTTCATTTGAATATTAATTTGAATTGAACCCTCGGGTCAACCCCTGGGTCACCAGTGACTCATAGCCCCGTACAATTTAGCTGGGTGCCGAAGAATGGTCGTGACCGGGGGGTTAATCAAGTTTGATATTGTTGAAAATTGATAAATTCATTTTTATACGTTTTTTTGTTTTGATTAAAAAATTATTGAAGAATTAATTCATGAAATTGATTTATAATAGTTAGTCTAATGCTGGAAATCGATGTATGAGATTTATCTCTGAACAATTTTTGATAAATTTGTTTATAATCGTGATTTTCATTTTAATATTAATTTTTTGATAAATTTGTTTATAATCGTCATTTTTATTTCAATATTAATTTGTCGATAAATTTGTTTATAATCATGATTTTTATTTTAATATTTATTTGTTGATAAATTTGTTTATAATCATGATTCTTATTTCAATATTAATTTGTTGATAAATTTGTTTATAACCGTGATTTTCATTTCAATATCAAGAGACGCGGTAGCGTCTCGAGACAAGTACATTTACCCCTACCTATTCAGTTACCTACCTTACCGGCCTCATCTCGAGACGCGACCGCAGTATCATTTACTCCTAACCGAATGAATTTTAACCCAACTTTGTACTATTTTTTAAAATTCAGAGCCCCATTCATGAATGTTTAATTACAGTTTGAAGCGTTATTTTCTTATATTCCGATTGGGACCAATACCAATGCTGTAGGTGTTGTTATCCGGGAGATATCGAATTATTTTCATGATTAAAATCGTGCTTCCGACGTTTTTCGCCAAAAACGATTTCAGAGCTGTCGCACACTTTTCAGTAGTCATAGCGTCAGTCAGCTTGTCAGATCAGACATGATTATTCTACCGTCACTGACATCTCAACATTCACTCATTCATACGAGTATTGACCACGGGTAGTGATGACGGTCACTGATGATCAGTCAACCTTCGATACGAAACCAGCTGTGACATGAAGATAGAGATAGCGAATACGTACAGAATCTGACAGTTCGTTGCGGTTAACCAGTTAATAACCAAGAAGAAATGGCGAATAAAACTGATGATAGACATATTATATTTATTCTATATCGGTGAGAATTTTCTTCGATAATGTTCGAGACGGACGAGTGGTATGTCTGGTGAAATTGATAGAAAGCACAATGAAATTGAATGGATCTGTGATCGGTGTATTTTCAAGGAACCTGGAATAATTTTCAATCGTTGAGGTACGTAAAATGTACGAACGAAAATGAAATTACATGTCAATTCAACTCTAGAATTTGTAAAAACTGTAAACTTTATTCATCTGATAGCACTGCGCATCATAAATCATATTATAACCAAAGTTTTAATATAAAGTTATTCCAGTCATTCAAAAGTACGTGACGCAACAAAATCATTTATCGAAAATGAATTCAACGCAGGTAACAAGTTGAAACTCCATTCATCTAATTATACGCAAGTGAAACAAATCATTGATTAATGGTCTTTCAGCTTTACAACTCGAATTATATTCTGCGAATGAGATGCAATACACAAAATCATGTATCGCAGATCAAGTTTGAAGCATGAACGATAATGAAGTTTCATTATTTTGCCTACATACTTCATTACGCATGAAAAAGGAATGCAAAATAAGGTTTTACGCAGGTATGAAATCAAAATTCCATTCATCAAGAGACGCGGTAGCGTCTCGAGACAAGTACATTCACCTATTCAGTTACCTACCTTACCGGCCTTCTCTCGAGACGCGACTGCACTCTCTTATTCTGTGAACCGAGCTAACTATAACCCCACTTTAAAATATTTTTATAGATACACCGCGCTATTCATAAACGTTTAATTGCAATTACATGCGTAATTTTTTTATATTTCGATTGGAACCAACACCAGTGCTGTGGGTGCTGTTATGCGGGAAATATCGAATTATTTTCATGATTAAAATCGTGTTTCCGACGTTTTTCGCCAAAATCGTTTTCAGAGCTGTCGCACACTTTCCAGTAGTCACAGCTTGTCAGATCAGACGCGTCTATTCCCTGACATATCGCTGTCATCGCAGTCTTCACAGGTTACAATCACTGAGGACGATCGAATATGACAGTTCGCGGTGTTTTTGAAGAATTAACTGAAAACCACGCATGATATAGGAAACTGGTAACGAATTATTCAAAACGCATTCGTTTGTGGGCTGGAGTAAGATGAAACGTTTTTAACAAGTTTATATATTATTTTTGCAAAAAGTAGTTAAATCCCAACAAAAAACCCAATGGGTAAAAAAATTGAGACAAGTACATTTACGCGAGCGCGTTCCAACAAAAAGGCGTAAGATCAACTGGAAACATTAAACGCATGTATTCGCATCAAGATGATTTTTGAATTTATAAATTCCAATTTTTTTGAAAATCACAGCAGTACTTGGCGAGTTTTTTTCAAAGTCAATACAGATATTTAATTATTCAATAATAGTGTAAAGATATAGTCTGTCCATTTTTACGAAATAAAGTTACATGTTCTATCATTGGATAGTAGCTGTAACATATTAACTCGCCAAATACTGCTGTGATTTTCAAAAAAATTGGAATTTATAAATTCAAAAATCATCTTGATGCGAATACATGCGTTTAATGTTTCCAGTTGATCTTACGCCTTTTTGTTGGAACGCGCTCGCGTAAATGTACTTGTCTCAATTTTTTTACCCATTGGGTTTTTTGTTGGGATTAATTTGTTCATAAATTTGTTTATAATCGTGATTTTTATTTCAATATTAATTTGTTCATAAATTTGTTTATAATCGTGATTTTTATTTCAATATTAATTTGTTCATAAATTTGTTTATAATCGTGATTTTTATTTCAATATTAATTTTTTGATGAATTTGTTTATAAACGTCATTTTCATTCGAATATTAATTTGAATTGAACCCTCGGGTCAACCCCTGGGTCACCAGTGACTATTAGCCCCGTACAATTTAGCTGGGTGCCGAAGAATGGTCGTGACCAGAGCGTTGATCAAATTTCATATTGTTGAAAATTGATAAATTTATTTTTAGACGTTTTTTTGATCGAAGAATGAACGTTTTTCTGATTGAAGAATGATTGAAGAAAGATTCTTGTCGTTTTTCATAGCGCGAGAAGTTGAGCTGCGCACTGGCAGCACAACACCCGTGCATCCAAGAAGATGAAACGTCGACGTTGCTCAGTCAATAAATTTGATGATCCACTGCTTCCATCCTACCAATGATATGGTAATTCGTGGAGTCAATGTCAGCGCTCTACAGTTATTGTAGAACGCGGCTGGTACAGCCTTGGACGCATGTCAGCGCAACATCCTTTATGTTAAGCGCGGCTGGGATCAGCCTTGACCACAATTTAGCGCAACATCCTTCATGTTAAGCGCGGCTTAGATCAGCCTTCACCACGATTCACTCGTACATCAGCGAATTCGATTTGTGCTGGACGATGACTGACGTCGATGATTTGTCCAGCCTATGCTGACTTGACATCGGACATTGTTTGTACCGCTCCAAGCCGTACCTGCTATTGTAAAATTAGAAAAAAAATATATATATAAATTCATGTCGTACCTCACAGAGAGAAAAAAAAATATAAATACGTGCCGAATACCACAGAGAGCACCAAATTATCCTGAAAAAAAATGACAAATTATCCTGAAATAAGGTGAAAGATCGTCATGTCAATTAATATTTCAATTCCGATCAAACTGATACTTGTTTCGCTAATAATACGGATGAGATTTGAAAACGAAGCTACAAACTTAGAATTCTGATCGAACAATATCAGAGAAGAATTAGAATTCTGATCGAACAATATCAGAGAAGAAAAATTATCATACAGAAGAGCAAGGGTTATTCGAGTTTTCAATCAGAGTGAACATCGAATGAAGATTGTTGACTGAATAAACTGTATCGATAAGGATGACTGACAGCGTTAATTAGGAATTGATTAGAATTCAGCTATTCTCTATGCATGTAAATTCGAAATACTTATTTTACTATTAAGGATGAGATTTGAAGACTAGGATCCAAACTTAGAATTCTGATTGAATAAATTAATATGAAGAAAAAAACCTTATAGGTTATGCTTACCGTAAAGCCGGCTAGACACCTTGTAGGTTATGTTTGCCGTTATGTCAACTGATGGAGATTAATTTTTTTCCTTGTCGCAGCAAGAGCACACTGTCAGATGCCGAAACCGATGGATACCGCGAACAATGAATTTTTTTTTTTTCATTAACTTGATAAAATCAATCAATCGGGAGTTAATATTAAATAAATAAATAAGAACGTACGCTTTTCAACTATATATATATATATATATATATATATATATATATCGATATATATCGATATATATATATATATATATATATATATATATCGAGTCGAGGAAAGTTCAAGACTCAGAAAACTTCTAGCGGGAAAGCTGTTCCATAGGGTTCAATGATGTTTTCGGCGAGGATATTCCGGAAAATTATAAAAACGGCGATAAGTTTATATCTAAGAGCACGAGGCGGTATCGTACCGCCCCGCGTTCAATCCTGCTCGATCGTGCGATACCACCTCGCGCTCTCAGAGTTAAACTTATCGTTTTCGTTATTCCTATTCGAGCGTCGTGTGCTGTTATTGCATCCGGCCACTGAATCGCAACGTACGAATCGAATACGCACAGCTCACACGTACCTGTGTTATCTAAAAGTGAGGTTCGAGCGTAACTGGGATGATAATAGTACATTATGAAACTAGTACGAAAAATGTTTCTCTGACGAGTGTGAGTTTGCAGAACGAGCCGAAGGCGAGTGTTGCAATTACCATTGTGATTATTACAATCCCAGCAACCATCAAAATATAACCTCCAAACCGTTCAAATACTTCGAAAGATTTCTGTGCCGGTGATCAACCGGTGAATCAAAAAGGTGAAAAAAATGAAAAAATAGTGACCATTCTATTTTACGATTCCGATGTGCGCTGTGCCCGGTTGTAAATCAAGCTATATGCCACAAACCAGGAGCGTCTACGTTTTTTTAAAATTCCCGAAAATTCGATTATTGCGAAGCAATGGCGCAATTTTGCGCGCGCTTGAACACCGCCAGCGAAAAAATGGTAATTATTTACTTTCACGGCTTTCCCGAATTTTACAGTTTCCTTAAAATTTTCTTTTTCGAGGAACTTTGTTTGGTCCTTTCAATGAAAAATCCGGTGGGGAGATCAAAAAGTGTTATGGGAAATGTTAATTTTAACGTTTTTTCGACATTAAAAAAAAATCTTTTCAAGGATCGGGAGTTGCTTTCAAGTATTCTGTATCATGTACAGTGAGTGGAAAAAAATATTCGAACATTTATCAAATAAATCACTTGTTGCTTGTTTACAGAGGAAGCTTTGTTTTGGTAAAATTTTTTTAAAGACGTTTATGAAAACGTGTTTAGAGTATTCGAAAAAATCTAAAAATCACATTCAGAAAAAATGTCCGGATGAGTGTGTGTGTGTGCGAAATTTGTTACACGTCTAAAGGGTTCACGGCGCATAGCATGATTGAATTAATAGGAAAATCCATGTAGTTCTTTTTTGTATTTCTTTTTACGCGGTTTTTAAAAAAATCAAAACTTTATTTTCGGTCTCTAGCTTCCACAATTTTAGAAATATCGAGCTCAAATTTAGTATAATGTTAAACGAATATAGGGAGATGCTCGTTACTGAATTTGGAAATCGCTGGATTTTGTCATCCTCACGTGAGAATGACCCCAATCCCGTACCAATTCCAGTGCGCAATGTGCCTGATTCTCGCATTCTCGGAACTATGCGGGAATTTTTGATTCCCGCACTGTATCACCGCCAAATAATGCGAAGATGTCTCATTCTCGCATAATTTTATTCACACATCGTTCGTCTTTATGGTTGCCTAAATAAAAAATAAACAACGGCGTCTTTTGTCAATCTCGTTAAAGAACTATCATTAGTGTTCAGTCACGCCTTGATCTCGTGTCGTTTATTATGAGGTTATATCGGTTGTAACCCAATCGATGTAAACAGAGATGTCAATAATATGTATTTTCAAATTAGTAAAATCATTTTAATTTTGTTTTTGCTTCCTCATGAAGGAAGCTATTTGACGGTGGGAACATTTTTTTTCGGGATCTTCATGTCACCATGTTCAGAATGTGCCAAAACGTCGAGAAAACACATTTGTAGAAAATGTCCGGATGTATGTGTGTGTATGTGTGTGTGTATATGTGTGTAATGGACTCCCAAGATTGAAACGTGCATAACTCGAGAACGGTTTTAGCTACAGCCCCCAAATTTTGCAGACATACGCAGCTCCCTTTTTTGACTCTAATTGCGATGATTCAAGCTGCAACTCGGATTTTATGTCGTTTTCAAATTCCCAAAAAAAGGCGTTATCACTCTAGCGATCGCAAATTTTGAGCTACCTGTCTAAATAGGTCTTGACACAGAGATATGTACCCGAGGTTGGTTGGTATTGCATTTGGGCCAAATCCATTGATAAGTTTTGATTTTATCATATTTTGAATTTTTCCAAAAATTAAATTTGCCGCTATAACTTTCGTTAACTTTGACCAATCGAGCTCTAACATTACAAAAGTATAAAACATCGTTCAACCGTCATGTATATCAAATTTGACGGAGATCGGTTAAATGATTCGGATTTGACAGGAATTCAAGTTTTTCGATTATAAGCCTCTGCTGATTCAAAAAGCTGCAAGTTGAATCTTACAATTTGCTTCCTCTGAACGAAGATTCCTTTATGAGGAAGCCAAAAGATAAATGCTTCCTCATTATTGCTTCCTCATAAGGGAATCTTCGTTCACTACTTACAATTCAGAGGAAGCAAATTGTAAGATTCAACTTGTTTTCCTTTGGGTGGCTCCACCCCCCCCCCAACCTCCCGCGGAGGCCCCGCCCCTCGACCCTGCGCCTTAAGATGATGGAAGACAAAAATTCTCTCCCTCTCGCTCGCTTCGCAGCGAGCGCCGGTGGCGCTGTCTCTCTCGCACTCGAATAGGTCTTCCATCACCCTCCTTGGTGATCCTCATGTGAGGATGACAACTAAAAATTCAGCTATTTCGCGGGCAGGCGGTGAAACTCATAACTCCCGTTTTTTGCCCCGTGGGCAATCGGGAGTTAAAAAATAGTATGTGTCGCGCGGGCGCGATAGGTCTCCCTTATGAGGACTCCATTATGAATGTGAGGCCTGCATCCATGCGGGAATCACCTACACCGCACCCTTGCAACACAATATACTATTGGATAACATTATCTGACCTCCTCTGCCTGATTTTTCATTCACCAAACAAACATCCTCGGAAACGAAATTCGGAAATCTGATCAAAATACGAAAAAGCCATGAAAGTAAATAATCGTTCATTTTATTTAAACTGTAGAAAGAACGAAAAACTGAATATCGTAGTTCGTATCATTATTATAATTGAAAAGACTACTTTTTGAAAGATTTGTACGTATTGTAGACGTTGAATGGACAGTTTCGGAAAACCATTTGTTTTATATTCATTGGTGAGTTTGTTGGTGAATCAGATGATTCGTTTACCACGTTGGTTTCACATGACTCGCTTGATTTGAGTCTCGTCGGTTAAGCTTCGGGGATACGTTCTGATGTTGACGTGGATGAAAAATTTTCTCTTTGTTCGCAATCGACTCTTCGACGTACCCTTCTGCATTAGTGTTCAAATGGCATCCACACTGAAAGAAATTTTATTGCAATTTTTGATTTTCCGCATACCTAAAAGTACAATAAAATATACGATTTTAGGTACAATCGCGGCACAGTTACAAAAAGTACAATAGTGAGTAAGGAAATGCAGGGTTGATACCTTTTGTTGCAATAAATCACAAGAATGTTGGACTTTTACCTAAAAATAATATCAGCATTTGAAAGTCTTTATATTCAAATTTCCTATAGGCGCGAGTACCGGAAATTACAATAGTCCTTTACAAATAGCGGGATAAAATATTTCACGTTCCGATCAATTCATAGTAATCGTTCTGAGCTCGAATAGGGAAAATTACAATAGTGCGTTGCAACGAGTAAAATGAGCTCTTGCGAGATTTGTATTAGGTCATTGGATTATCTCTAAACCAGTATTCTAAAAATGTGTCATGCTCACGTCCACGGACTACATACAGCCTTCCACAAGTCGGAAGGCTGTAATTCTAACGCATCGAGACATGTAGCCACCTCAAACTTTTGTTCGTCAACGACCATGTACGCTTCATCGATTTTTATCAGTGATCCCACCATGACTACGAGTCACACTGACAATGAGTCAGGACCATGGAGCCAAATGGAGCCCTAAAGGAAAGGAGTTAGTTATAGGTTGCCCATAATAACGGTAACTATGGCCAACTTTTTCGACTATATTTTATTTCTGGTCGGTCGCTGTTCCTCGGCCGAACTCGGGTCAGCTCGAGAACATTCGGAAACTTTTGCAATAGTATTTTACAATTTCAGAAAAATCTGAAAGAAATGGAGTGTCCTCTGTTTGACATATATAAATTAATATCAAATTTACAAGTCGATCGAAAATTTCGAGGTACAGAGCGTGTTGTGTTTTAAAAGAATCACCCATATGTATCTGGATTTCCCAAATTCAGAAACGATGCAGTGTCCTTTGGCATCTTGGAATATTTGTGGATGCCAATGACTTGCGCTTTACATTTACCTTTTTTGTAATTCAACAAAAAAGCGATCCGTTGCCGCATGGGCCGGCCGCAGGCTCGTGTATCTCTTGACGTAGGGAGTGAACTTCTCAGAGATGACGGAGGTTCTTGGTTTTTAAGTTTTCGTGATGGAGAGATTCACTACCAGCAAGTTTCCTTGCATGGTAATATTCCTTATTTTCATATTCACTAACTCGCTGCTGCGGCATGCGCCAGCGATACCAAATATCAAGGCAACCTGTATTAAATAGGTCAAATTGAGTTCGATAAAAAAAATACAAATGCATATGGTAAATCATTCATCTTTTAAAATGACCTTTTTTGCCAGATATTTCCTATCTAGAGTCTTCATTAGAAATTTATCTATATCGTCCGGCGGAAGGACATTCGATTTTTTTGGTTTGAAGCCCGTTGACTGCCGCTTGATAAAAGCTCTTAATTTTATATAGCTGCCAAAGTCGACCTGCTGTCTGATTTCCAATATTGATCTCAACATTGAATATATTGACCAGAACGTTGAGAGTTTATATTTTTTCTTTAACTCATTGGAATACGCGAACACAACAGATTCCGAATTTTATTTCGTTTTGTATTGGCGCTTCCATTTATCGAACGCCTCGTACTTCGACTCGTGTAATTTCTTTGATTTCGACGGCAAGAGAGTTTCTCTGGAGTCATCCGCGTCAATGCGCAGATCGGGTGGCGTGGATGGCATCCACTCGTTGCTGCTATTGTTTCCTTTATTTCCACTCATTTTTTTTTCATCAGCACAATCCTTATATTCTCGAACTGCTGCACGATACTATGAACACAAATAAACGGGAGGTGTACCACATGTAGAAGGCTGGAACCGGCGAAGGTGATGTTTTCGGGTATGCCTATATAATGTTTCGTACAAACTAATACAAGATCTTTCTTAAGATCATACAGATGCATCACATCATTGACAGGCTCCTCATCGAAAAATAATATTTGCGCGCCTGCATTCCACATTCCAGTTTGAATACCGTCATAATTGAATAAGCGAGAAAATTATACAAATCATTAACGTGTATTTCGATAATATTCATCGAATCACTTATGTAGAACGCGGTGCTCGATCGTCAGTGCGTTTTTCTTCGTTCAATCCACATTCCGTCGTTGTTGCATTTTTACGATGAAAATCCAGAATATCGAGGAGGAAATTAGACGAAGCAACTGGGAACGAATGATTCGTATCGTGTGATGCCTAGTCTTCCATAATGACGACTGACGTTTTTCTTCTTATTCATCGACCCTTACCACGTTTCTGGGGAGATTCGAGATACCAATTCGACAACGCATACGGATGATCGCCGGGAACGCGCACTGCCTGTTTTTCACGTATTAAATCAATAGCTCAATCAACAAACGATGCGGCTATCGACGAATGTACGCGCGACCTCAAATGATTTGGCATACGGTGTCAGGTTACGCTTAGGAATTATCGCTCGTAAATAAGATCAAGTGTGGGTGTGAGTGTGTGTGTAAGTCGCGCATTCCGTAAGATAAACAATTAACTTTCGACCAGTCGATTCACGCACGCAGCAATCACCGAGTAAATAACCGCAATACTGAATGCGCTATCAACGTTCTAGAAACTTCTATTATTTCATTTCTCCAAGGCAGACGGCCGAACCGGAAGAGGGGGGGTCCCTTGATGTCAGACCATAGAATTCGCGCTATGAAAAAGAGAGCAAATTCCAGATCTTGGCAGTTAGAGAGAGAGAGAGAGAGAGAAACAATGCCTAAATTACCACAGTCTACCACCGTTGGCTAGCAACCAGAGGGGTAATCTTGGCTGAGAGTGGGGGGAGAGACGGGTGACCTCGATGACGTCATCGGAAATTCCTGGATTACCTCGAGTGGAGGGTGACCTCGAAGCCAGTGAACAGAAGGAGAGAGGTTGTGAGGAGGGGTGACCTTCATAACGCCATCGATGCTTCTGGAAGACCACATGCCAAGGTCAAAGTGGTCCAGAACCCCCCATATAAACCTACTCTTATGTTTCATCGCTTTCATTGCTAAAGCTTATTTATCGAGTATTTATACATAAGTTTTTAGATAGATGAGGAAACTAGGTCGCGGCTTACTCGATTGGCTATATCTACTCAAGAACGATCGATGCGGCAATGTTTCAAATTTATGAAAAGTCAATACGATTACGCCGCAAAACACTGTGGCAGGACTCGCTTTGGACAGCCGATACTCATCGACGAAAAGCAAGCAACAAAGGAGTATTCTAACGGTAAGGTAAAAGGGCTGTTCCGTCCGTTGGCTTCAGAACGTCCCACGGTTTTTCTACAATGGAACATGATGTGAAGTGAATTACTGTAGATTAAGCATTGAAAAAATAGCATTGCGTTATTTCCATGACAGGATAATATATATTTTCGTTTTTACGGTACTGTAAGCCCCTGGGAATTCACGGAAAACTTTTTCTTGGATGTAACATCGATTGTCATGTCTTTCTTCACTTAGATTACTGACGTGCTATATTTAATTTTTTTAAACACTTAAATTTAACGGTCTGAAGTGATTCCTGATGATGATAGATTGATTAAGGGAAAAAATAATCATAAAAGCGCGTGACGAGTAAGCTCGCTGCCGCTAAAAGTTATTAATATTGATTATTCATAACTTTTTAGTATGAAAAAACTAGGTCATGGCTTGTACGATTGGCAAATCACTCAAAAAAATCGATTCGGCGATGTTTCAAATTTACGAAAAATACATACAATTACGCCGTCGTAAAACATTGCGGCAATAGCTGCTTTGGACAGCAGATAGTCGTCGAAGAAAAACGAATAATGAAAGTGTCCTATCGATGTGGTAAAAGGGTTGCTTCTTGAGCTGGTTCTACAAGGTCCCACGGTTCTCCTAAACGGACTTCACTGCTCAGATAATACATTCATTTCCGGTTCAGTTGTCACATCGACCGGTTCATACATAACGTAGTGTTTTCCGAAGTCTTACTTCATGCGTTTTTATCAATGTGGCCTACTATGTTGATCGTTTTATTTTCGGCACTCGTTGCGGAAATATGTTCGGCGCGATTAATCATCGAGAGTTCCAAGCCGGATCAATCGACACTCGTCAAGACATCGGTAATATCTTTTGACATTCTTGAGTATAGTATGGGGCGGTTCACGGGAAACGAACGTTTTTTTTAGAAGCGTGACTTAATTTTTTGTAAAACAAATGTATCAACGTTATAATATTCAGGCTGACATGAAATTGTTCGAAATCGAGAAATTGAAATGAAATGAAATTGTTCGAGTCGGGCACCGGTGACTTTTCTTGATTCATTTCAATAGAAGTTTTTGGCTAAGCGATGAAAGGCTTCTTTTATGATTATATGATTATTTGTGAGTCCGATTAAGCAGAATTACGAGGAAAAAAAAATTTCCGATTTTTTTTCTTCTTCGAGCTGCTTTTTCACATAGAAGATCGCGTTTTTGACCTATGGTACCATTGACTTTTGTTCCTCTTGACAAGCAAGATTTTTCAAGACAATAAAAAAGTTTGACCTCTTGGCTGCCAAGGTCAAATCAATTTTGCGGCACGATATTTTTGGTGATCTTCGCCAAACATGACCTCGAGATTAACCTGGTAAAATAATGACCAGTCATTTCTTCCCACTATGTACTTTTCTATGCGCAATTAAAAGAAAGACGCATATATTGACAATATTTTTTTACAGATCATTTGTAGACTGTTAAGTATATGTAAAAAATCAGAAATATTAACAAATGGCGAAGATATTACATAATAAAGCAATGTGATTTTTTTGCGCGCATGCGTTGATGGTGAAAGTTCTCGGCATCGCTGTAGGTGTCCGAAAAAAAATGAATATATTTAGAATCTCATAATGAGTGTATCTGTGAGTGTGAACCAACAATATGAAAATAATTATTATAATAAAAATTCCCAACATAACATTTTTTACTAAATTTTCTGTCGGTGTTTTATTTTCTAAGGTAAATGTCCCTATGGCCGACCATATAAGATCGACCCGGAAGAAGAGTGGCGTTTTTAAGCATAACGAGAGTGAATTGGAGGAAGATTTTCACACTGGTGGATAGCTTTATCCATTAACTTTCCGAAAATCGTAGACTCAATCTATTCCATCAAGTGCTAAAAAATTATATAATTTTACAGATTTTCGTAATCATCTTCATAACCTCAAATAAACTGACGTGCAGACGTCATTTTATTGTCATATAAACGGATATGTACGGTAATGGGGACATGCAGTCGAATCTGCTGTGCCCAACCTCGACCATTGGATTAAAAAAAAATCATAGCTCCTGCCTGATTTTTTTTCTGAATATAAATCGAACTGTAAGGGACTTTCTATCCCTCGAATTAACTATACGCTATAAACTGATTTTTAACAAATTACGGACTATTTAGGCGATCGAAAATTCTTAACCTTGCTCTTAAGAATACGCTCGGATGGTGACGTGCGGTAATAAATGCAGAAACAATTGTACATAATCATTGTAATTATTCTGCACGCTGCAATCTTTTATACCGCACGACTTTCGTCGATTCTTCCACGACACTAATGAACGCTTCGATTAAGCAGCAGCGTCGTAAATAACGTTTCACGTAAAAGTGGTCGGTAGAGAGAGCATGGTCGGCCATAGGGACATTTACCTTATGTTTTTTTTTTGTGTCATTGGAATTTTTGTTTCTGTGGTTCCCACGATGGGTGATGATATTAAGGATATGCTCCTAAAAGGTTCAAACAAGTGAATCATGAAAGAACGGCTTTGAAGTTGGCTCCGCATGCCGTAACTTAGATTTTTTTTGTAATCTTTTAATTCTGTAAAGCTTAAAATATTCCTAACCGTTCAGGCTAATGGAATCGATAATTAAAAAAAAACAAAAATTTCTAAATTGTTCCCGTATATAAGGTTTTGAGGGATGGCCATTTCCAGGACCACACATTTTGAGCCGTCCTCGATAGTTTGCCTCCACTCTCATGATCGTGAGCGTTAAAGCTCATTAACATTTAAATAGAGTAACGAAGCTGTCGATTTTCGGCCTCAGAAAATCTCTGCCAATCTCACCAGAGAGCACTGAACCATCCAAAAGTAACGATGTGGTGTGGTATTGGCAAGTGTGGGATTTTTGGGCCATTTCCATTCGCGGCAGGTGGAGCCATAGTTATCGTTTATTCGAACGTGAACATGTTAGGAAACTTGTTACAGTTAGAACTTTGGAGATGCGGAATTAACAAGACGATCGAGTAGTCCCAATAAAGTAGAGCTACTGCTGGTACGGCTAGTGCTTCCATGAATATTATACGAGCTCTATTCCCTAATCGAGCATTCTCTTGATGACCGGACTCTGCTATGCGTGATCTTCATCTTCGGAGGTACTTGACATTATGCGTGTATGAAGGCAAGTTTCGCACACTAAAACAAGTCGAGACGGCTTTACCGTGACCCAATTGAAACATTGATAAAGAAATATTGGGAAGAGTTGAGGCAAACTTTCGAGGTCAGCTCCAAATATGTATTTGCGAAAACAAGAAGTACCTAAATGACATTTTCGCCGTTGTTCATTTGAATATGGCATGCCGAATTGATTATTTTTTTGTTCCTACTTTTCTTCTGAAGACATTAATGAAATTATGCTTTCGCGAAAAACTGTCGATCACCGTGATCGAGCCGTATTTATCGATTTACAAGACGAGGTGAAGCCTAATCTCTCTTTTCAGATTGACATCTTAGAATCATGTTACGCAGACCAAATCAGTACTGTGGGACTTGTCGGAGTGCCGACTGAGAGAATCATCAGAGCGATGTCGATGAGAGAAATCGTTATTCCGATAACGATGATCGACGGTAATTCAAGGGTAGTGAGTCACAATCCAGTCGACCGTGCATCTCGATACAAGCTGCAATATTTTGCGGTCACAGCAACGGATCCAAGGACCTGCATAAAAACCCTTATGCAAATTAAGAAGTCGAAATGGTGGAACCACATGGCTTCCTTTCTTCTGATTGGCTGGTTTGGGGTCGAGAACGGATGTTCAAACGCCTATGAAACGTTGTGGCAAGCGTGGAAAATGAATGTACTCAACGCTAAATTCTTGTGCCTTCACCGAACCAGAGGAAATTTGATTTACACCTTCAACCCCTACACGAGTAAAGCGCCCGCCCCTTGGCAGCGAGAGAATACGTACCAAGGGACAAATGGTCATGTTTGGACCTTATTCGTGAGAAAATACCGCAGGGATGAGTTACGTTGTCACTTGTTGGATTTCGACAAAACGTTAGATCTCGGTGGCTACGAAATTCGCGCGTCTGGCAGAGATTTGGAGAGCTGGTCACACGCGGATGTCATCAAGAAACTAACTCCCTTCAACCAATTGCAGAACATTACAGCTCAGATTCTCATCGGTGCCCTCAATGCAACTTGGAAACTACATTCGCACCCGCAAACCAATCGTCCACCACGAGACCGAAATGGAAACCCAATCGGTGAGGCGGCCGAAGTCGTCAGTGGTAACAGTGACATCTGCTTGAATCTTTTTATTGAACACATGTGGATTGATCATGAAACTACCTACTCATATTTCTCTGCGGGTCTAACCCTTATGAGCCAATATCCCGGACACAAGACACAGCTGGACAAGATCATTTCCGTTCTCGATAGAAGCTCACGTTTCGGTATCATTGTGACATTACTGATAACGCTGTGTTTCTTTAAATTTTACGTGCGCAAACCGCTGATCCGGTCAATGCTGAATCTCGTGCTCATCGTATGTAATGCAGCGCTTCCAAAAATACCCGTGAAGCTAGCTCCGAGGATTTACCTGGGTGGCTTATTCATATTGGTGGTAACCATTCAGGGTATTTATCAGGGACAATTTGCGTCGCTGCTGACAAAAGAAATGCGTCAACCAAACATCGATTCCATCGACGACGTTGCTCGGTCTCATCACGCGATATATGGCCTGGATTGCTGGAAAAAGTTCTTCAATCAATCGGCATTCGAGGGACGTTACGTTGAGATACAAAACTATAACTGCACGGGCTACGTATTGCGCGACTCCAATACTGTCTGTGCAGATTATAAGTTTCGAGTTCTCGACGATGCAGCAAAATTCCAGCTCCACCTGTCTCGAAAACCGATAGGCACAGTCGCTTTGATCTATCTCATTCGACCGGATTGGCCACTCGAAAAACGCGTGAATACGATTTACAGCAGAGCTGTAGCGGGTGGAATCGCGGATCCTCTGATTACAAAGCGCCTCAATAGCGTAATGAATGTTCTACACTACAATGAAAATCGAGATCATGATCTGGTAATCAAAGTAATCACCTTAAGACATATCAATTTCGCTTTTGTAATTCTTGCAATCGGACTAGCATGTGCTACGATTCTTTTTATTCTCGAAGTAGCAATCTTCGATACTATGATGGAAAATCCCTGGAGTCATATTAGCAATATAATAAGGTTGATAAAATAGATCGCTAGCCCGTGTGGGAGTCTGTTGGGGATAAACACGTTTATAGTACATTGTGTAACACGGAGGGAAAGTGGCTGTTTCCGACTGAGCGCGATGTTTTCGGAACGAGTCTACGACTACGACTACGAGTCTACGGCTACGACTCGTTTCGAAAAGCGCGCGAAGCTTGGAACGGCCTCCCTTCACGTTGCACACGATACTTTATATAACAATGTCGTGTTTTCCGAGCTTCAAGCAACTTAATCCGGACACCCCACGGGGTCCAGGGGCGTAGCCCCGGTGGAGGGTTGGGGAGGGGCGGAGCCCCTCCCTTAAAGAAAAAACACCATTTCACTGAAAAAAAACTTTAATAAAAAACTTAAATGAATATCAAAATATTTAAAAAAATAAAAATAAATATTAACAAGTCTATCAATATTTACTATCAATGTGCGCTATTGACTCGAAATTCAATTTTGACTTATGCTCGCGCTTCCATGCGATATATGTTTCGTACGTCGATTCGTATTTAATTCTTGATTTCAAATTCACGCGCGCATTGAGTCGGTAATTCGAAGCTTATGTTTTTGGGTTCGACGCGCATGCCAGCCGCCTTATGGCGCTCTTATTCCGCTCATCCGCTTAAGTCTTGAGTTCGGTCCCTTGTTTACAAGCCTATTCGTGGGAGAAAAAAACGTCGAAAAAAATCTTGCCGATCGCCCAACAGCGATGAGTCATGGACTTTCCAGTCCTAGGACTCTCAGGGGCACTTTCCTGTGATGTTTTCGATACCGACGATCAAAAGTCACGGAAACGCTTACTTTCTCTCCCACAAACACCCCCCGAAAAGCGAGAAAAATACGACTGCGTTATATAAAACCTATTGTCCAACCAACTTTTCAAATTGAGGTTGCCTGTGGTGGAACTGGATATAATACAGCTACCGTGGATAGAATAGGATATAATATCAATATCTATCGGAGATAAGGGTACCTAGAATCCGTCTGGCTTCTTTGACCGACATTACCGGTGGTCCGACTTGATATAATTTATTTAGCGCACGCTAGATAAATGGATGACGATCACATGGGCAGTCCAATCAAATGTCGTCCCTCGGGTCCGCTGCTTTCATGACAGCGCACACGGCGCCGCAGGCATCGGTGACCTTGGCGCCATGTTTCTTCACGAGCAAATCAAATACCGTACCTTGGGTACGCTTCATGCGCGCCAGAAATCGAATTGAAATTTCAAGCAAAATTGACAATCAGTTATCACAACATTATTTTTGATCATTGAAACATGGAGAGATTGAAAATTATGGCCTTATTCTTTGCTGCGAAGATTACTGCAGTTTGAGTGAGATTTTCTCGAATGAGGCAATCTGGTTTGTCGTTGAATATAACTTATTTGGTGCCGCACAACTGGGCCGCGCGGCAAAAATCGACCTGTGTGAGTATGCGTACAGCATATCATCAATTGTTCTATATATTTTACGTATACCACGACCAGATGGTAGGTATATGACATTATGACAGAAAACGCGGGATAGATTCAATCAGATAGGGCGCGCAAAATAAGCAAACGGGAAGATTTGATCGTTGTCCAGTAAGTGATTTTAATTGTCGTAATTAATTGAGTTGTTTGAGGTGAAAGTAACGATGAATCCGGCGGATCAGGGTAGTCAACCCAGTGGAGAGCACGGCGATCAGCTCGGTTAGTGTGTGTCTGTTGAGATTTACTATTTCAATCAAAATTTCGGAAGTTGGCGCGCATTGGAACAAGTCAGTCGATAGGCGGAAGGCTAGAAGAGCGCTTGGTTACCTTATTCGCTGCATGCAATGCCGTGGGCGGTGTCAGCATGCCGCTTCTCCTCAAGCGCCGCTCGAGACAGACATGGAAAGGGCAGATTTTTCGAGTCCCCTCCCCTAATCTGGTCCTGGAAAGAAAATCAGGATCTAGTCAGGATAGGCACGAACGACTTTTTTTTCAAGATGGAAAACCACGAAATGTCCAAGTCCATATGGCTCGCGCGCTCGAACGGTCCACGCAGAGGCCCAGATTATCACGATATTTGCAAATTTGGTCTATTGATTCAGGAGGATAAAATTTACTAAATTGAAAAATTGTTTCGAGGCCAGATAGTAAATTTTGTATATTTTCATTCAATTGTTTACATTTACGATAAACCTTAGATCAGTTGAGGTAGTACTTGGACGGTAATCGATGCAAAGAGTCTCGAGCGGGGAATGCATTGTAGATCAGAGTAAAAATATTCCCACTGGCTAGGGTATGGTTAGCGTCTGGCTACTGTCTGGCTCAGGGTATGGCGGATGCATGGCAAGACACTGGCGTGGGTCTGGCTCAGGGGTATGGCAAGAGTCGCGCTCAGCGAACGATCCCATACAGTAGCCAGCGTCTGGCTACTGTATGGGACGGGTCTGGCTAGTATCTGGCTCTTGTCTGGCCCGGGCTTGGGAAAGGTATGGCGGTGCGCGATGGCGAAGGTCTGGCGTTCCCAAACAGCAGCCAGATAACTGGCTGCTGTATGGGAAGGATCTGGCTAGTATATGGCTCCAGTGTGGCCCGTGCTTGGGAAAGGTATGGCGGTGCGCGATGGCGAAGGTCTGGCGGGCCCAAACAGCAGCCAGATAACTGGCTGCTGTATGGGAAGGGTCTGGCTAGCATCTGGCTCCAGTGTGGCCCGTGCTTGGGAAAGGTATGGCGGTGCACGATGGCACGGGTCTGGCTGGCCCAAACAGCAGCTGGCTCGTAGTTAGGGATAGAACAGCGGAACCATGGTTTCGATATCTTATAATAAAAATCAACGTCCTATTTTTATGAAGAATTATACAAGATCAACTTATTTCGTACCGTAAATGCTCGATAAATAAATTTAAATTTTCTATAAAATTAAAAAATAATTTGCATGCAGGTATTGTCGATATCTTGTTAAAGACGCATCGTTATCGTTTTCTGTGGATGTATCTGGAGAATATCAATCAATTTTTTCGTAATCGCAGATAGCGTCATCGTCATCATCTCATACGTCGATTTTCTGATTCAGCCTTCAATCACCCAATTGGTTCCTTCTCGGTCTCGGGTGCCTTAACATAGAACACTAGGGTAGTTTTCATTTGACTTTGGAAAAATTCAATTTTTCCACCCGCAACATGGTTCGAAAATATGAAAAACTAATTTCCGTTTTTTGGTCGCGATTTTTTGCTCGTTGCCTTGGTTAGCCTGAAAGTTTAAAAAAATTGGAATTATTTATCATATTTCCGATTTAAATACGAACAAGCTGGTAAGAAAGCTGAAAAAATGTATATTGTGAAAACTATGTCGAAAAACACCAAAAAATATTGGTATATGTAAAATATGTAGAAATAACTTTAAAAAAATGGAATAAAATTCGACATTACATTTTTTTTAGGTGTCCCGCACCCGGGAAAGTAAACCCAGAAGAAATATATAGCGTGAAAAATTATATCAGAAAGTAATGAAATAATGATGGTAATTGTAAAAGAAAATTGAAGTTAGCGAAAAAATAATCAATTTTTAAACTTCTTAAAAAACTCTTCGATCAAATCAGGCAAACCAAGGCAATGAAAGAAAATTAAAGAAAAAATACAAAAATTTGTTTTTATATTTTCGAATCATATGGAGGGTGGAGAACGCGCATTTTTTTCGAGGACCATCCTAATAACATATTGTGCAAGCAATTTATCTATGCTCTGCGGTCCCACGTCTCAAAACCGTTATTCGAATCTTTCCCCGAGTCATCTCACGAGGATCGTCATGACACCCAGTAATCGAACGTCAAATTTTTGTGCAGCAAATCTGAAAAAAAATGTATAGTCAAACATGGCAAAAAAAAAATGTATAGTCAAACATGGCAAAATGTTATGGCAAAATTAAAGATGGAAAGATGGAACTATAATGGGGGTGCATATTTGATTTTTTAAAAGATATGCTCGTTATTACATGAAACAATTAAGCGTACTTGTGGATCAAATTAATAGACAATTTCGAAAACGGTTTCACAAAAAAAAAATCTATTCTATTCCGTATTCATTTTTTGTACATTTATAATTGTTGGCCCTTGTTTCCGAAATCTAAGGTCCTTACCATGTTAGTTTTTGTTATTATGTGTATTCAAGTTGTTTTTGTGTGGTGGCATTGAATTTGGGTTTGTATTATCCGGCCGTTTGTAAGTTTTTTAGGTTATGTTCGCCTGGGTCAAGTGTCGAAGGATCAATCTTATTCTCATACTTAACTGAAGAGAACATAACCTAGAAAAATAACGAGATTCATATACTGACAATTCAGTCTTATTTATAATGCGATATATTTGTGAACTTACCGCAGCACTTAAAGATTTTCATCCGATGATTTTTCACGTAAGCACATGACAGGGTTCGGTAGCCATTCTCACTAACGTCGCTTACCCGACATGGTGCCCCTCTCGCACACCGCGGTCGGCACGTCCGCCGCGCATGCGCGTCAAGGCGATGGACGAGTAACTTGGTGCAATCGTTTCCCTCTCTTGCTCCGCAGTGAGCGCAGATGGCGCTGTCTCTCCAGCACTGCGCGATGTAGTTTTTAAAAAATTTTTTTTTTAGGTACGATTTGATGGTTGAAAAATATCTGGATCTTTAGCATAGTTTATTCAACTGTGAGAGATTTTCGAAGTAATTTTATGATACGCGATATGAGTTATTAAACCTTGACTAATTAGCTTGCTTCCGAAAAAGGGTTACATAGAACTTTTTCATAGAAGACAAAAGAAGATTTGATAAAAATTATTTTTATGTCACGCTGTCCGTAAAAGTGCGGTTTTACGCTCACTACGTTCGCTTCAAACCGCATTTACGGACCTTGTGACATAAAAATTCGTACGACACTCGTACGAAAAACGTTTTCTGGACTCGTGTGATTGCAATACTCGCCTTCGGCTCGTTCTGCAAACTCACACTCGTTAGAAAAATTTTTTTCGTCCTAGTGTCATAATATACTATATAAGTTTGAAAAAAAAATTTATGTCACGCTGTCCGTAAAAGTGCGATTTTACGCTCACTTCGTTCGCTTCAAACCGCATTTACGGACCTTGTGACATAAAAATTCGTACGACACTCGTACGAAAAACGTTTTCTGGACTCGTGTGATTGCAATACTCGCCCTCGGCTCGTTCTGCAAACTCACACTCGTCAGAAAAAACATTTCGTACTAGTGTCATAATATACTATTAATTTTTTAAATTTTAATTATTTTTTTTAGAAAAAAAAATTCACGTTTTCGTTTTGGAATAATCAATATTTTTCGTCGGGAACATATGGATTATTGACAATAAGAAAATTTCATCCTTGAAAATTTAATTTAGAACAAAATTGATCCTCTAATTGACTTTTAGTAGAAGCGACAATTTCTATCATTCGGATTACAACGAAAAAAAATCGCACTCATAAGGATTTTTTTGAGATACTTTGAGGTTGAAAAGAAAAATGAATTAACTTTTAGTCCATCCATTATTTGCCAAGTAATCCATAGTCAAGTGAAGAATCGTAAAAATGCATTTTTTGACGTTGTTTTCATCAGGCTTATCGCATCGAAAAAAAATTGAATAATCTTAGAGAAGATACTTTGAAGTCTCCGAACCCATACTTCTATTTTCTGTACGATCATCAGTACCCGAGTTATGAGTCATCAAAGTAAAAAAGATCTTTTTGCCTTTGACAGCTCATATCTCAAAAACAAATCATCATAAAGAACGGTTCAACTACAAGAGGAAAAATCAATGTAAAAGAGTATTGAAATGGATTCACCCAGAAAAAATCACCGAAGCCCGTGGGCCTTTTGAAAGAAGAAAAAAAATTTTTTAAAAAATGTACTCCGGGCTTTTTATACCTTCTCAGAAATGGCCAATGGAAAATATATTCGAACTCAGGATCTCAAAACTAAAAACAAGAAGCTTGAATTTACTGCTTCATCGATGCTTTACAACTATTTTTCGCTGAGTCTCAGCCGTCTGAAAAATACCCAAAAAATTGGGATGTCTGTCATATCCTTTAATTTTTTATTCCAGTGTATTCAAAAGGTAATCATACTTATCTCGAAAGTCTATGGCGTTGATTGATATCACAGGAATTTAATTGAAATTATAGAAATTCAATAACTTTATTAATGATTTAGATCAATAAAGTAATTTTTAAACAAACACGTTTTATCAAAATACATTTTATAATGGCTGAAAAAAAAGACATCACCCACAATTTTTCGGTATATCCACATCCTTTTCATAGTGAGGGCATGTGGGCCCTCTATGCTTATCCCCAAAGATAAGGCCAATCCCAACGGTTGCACGGGTGGGCCACACAGTTACAGTCCCAACGAACGAGCTGAACAGTGTCGTCTGGCTCTGCCATACTCCTGCCATACACCATACACGCCTCACTGGCTCTGCCACATACCTGCCAGACACCATAGGCGCTCACGGGTGCAAGCAAATCAGTGCCGTCTGGCACTGCCATACCCTTGCCAGACACTCGACGCGACTCCCAAGCTTGCCTCCAAAAGACAGCGTGTAGCCAGACAGGTCCCAGACCCTGCCCAGACCCCGCGGAAGCGTACAGCGAGCTGCCAGACCCTAGCCATACCGTAGCCAGTGGGCATATTTTTACTCGGGGAGTTGGGCAACATTGCTGGCCACGCAAGAATACTTTTGTTAAGGTAGAGTCGTGTTTTGTACTACTGCTATGTTCAGACCACGCGTGAAGGAGTGCGTAGCGATGTCGCCTGAGAAATTTCATATGATATAATTGTGCAATCAATACAGGCCTTCGTTTGAATGCGAGCGCAGCAATTTTGCGCGCGCTTGAACGCCGACAGCGAAAAAATAAAGCAGTTGAAAAAGAAAAATTTTTAATGTTGTGTGACGTGAAAAACCTGAATAACAATTGAAAATTAAAAACTTCTTATATATTTATATCGTCTCATGTTATTTATCAATAAAGATTTGTGGTAATATCTTTACTCCTATTCCCTCAAATATATATAGATCATTTGTTTATAAATGGAATTTCAAACAATTTAAGTGTTTATTTTTCGATCATACAATTCGAAACGAGTGGTATCGCATATCGGGCGCAGTGCTCTCAACGTCACGTAGCGGCTTGGCATCAGCAAACGACGTATAATTTGTCAGCATTTCACCCCCCTGCCTGCGACATTGGTATGTTAATGAAACTTTCACTAATCGTTAGTACATTGAAAAATATTAGACACTTATCCCTGCGTCTTTGTACGTGGGTCCTAGTTCAACTATTATAAATTTGATCAAATCATGGACGTCGCGGCTGATGGAACTCGGCCCAGTCTCACCCAATGCGTTTCACCGAGCGTAGATAGCGCAGCGGCAGAGTAGAGTCATTCGGGGTAACTGCCCGCAGCGGGTAAGTGTCCGCAGTGCTTATATCTCCGGATGGGGGCGAGGGGGGTGGGGCATCGTTTTAGTGGAACAGTGGCGCCACTACCGCGATATAATTTTGACAACTCATAGCGTCTCGCACCGCGTGGCTGCTAAGTTACATCGAAAAAACCATTTTCATAGTTTTTATCGGTAGTTTTTTGCGTCACAGAAAAGTTTGTGAGACCTACCTTTCCGTTCTGAAAATGGTAAGTAATTTTTCATGACTTCCTGTGACATAGTAGAATAAATATCCAAAGGAAGTTTGAGGTTCTGTTCGTTATTGTCGCATTTATGATTTTTTTTCACATCGGTATCTCTGGGGTAAATGTACGCGGGTAAGTGTACGCGCGTACACTCGCCCCTTATTGCTTGATAATGCTTTTCTGGCTTTAATTGCTGGTATTTTATTTCATGGTACGTCAATATATTAGAAGAAAACCCAATCGTAACCCTGTTACTGAACAACAAATTGTTGCTGCGAAAAAACTAATCGCAGATGGGAAAAGTAAGCGAGCTGCTGCTAATGCGATTGGTATTGATGAATCGACTCTCAGAAAAAAGGCTCAAGCTGAACACAGTTTCATCTACCATGGGTCGCTTCCAACCGACCTTTAATGAACAGCAGGAAAAAGAGTTCGTTGTGCATTGAAAAAGAATTGATGAAAGGTTTTTTGGTCTAACCATAAATGACTTATGTCGCCTGGCATTTGCATTTGCTACTGCTAATAAAATCGACCATCGCTTTAAAAAATCGTCTGAAATGGCTGGTCGTGATTGGGTCGAGCATTTTTTGGAACGACACCCTGAGTTATGTATTTGTCAGCCTGCCCCGACAAGTTTAGCTCGCGCCATCGGTTTCAATCGAATTCAAGTTGATCGATTCTATGCTAACCTAAAAGAGCTGTATGAAATACACCAATTTCGACCGAGCAGAATCTTCAATGTTGATGAGACTGGAATGAGCACAGTACCAAAAAAGACTCTAAAAGTTGTGACAACGAAAGGAAAGAAAGTCGTTGGAAAACTCGTCTCGGCAGAACGTGGTATAACAGTTACAGCAATTTGTTGCATGAGTACTATCGGTCTATATATTTCTCTAGCTCTCATTTATCAACGCAAGAGACAACGAGATGAATTGATGGGCGGTGGTCCCACACAGAGTATTTGCATAGTATCTGATAGCGGCTTTGTTAATACCAATCTGTTCGTTGATTGGCTACGTAATTTCAAAAACTTTGCTCACTCGACCCCGCAAGATCCGGTGCTGCCTTTGCTCGATAACCATTCGGCGCATATCAGCTTGAAAGCTGTGTTTTGCTCGCGAGAACAATATTTTTCTGTCGACACTTCCGCCGCACGCCAATCACAAGCTGCAGCCTCTCGATAGAGCTTCGTACAGTCTTTTGAAAATAAGGTACGCGATTGAATGTGACCGATACATGTCTTAACATCCAGGAAGGGAAATAACTCAGTTCCATGTGGCTCGATTGTTCAATGCAGCTTACAAGCAGGTTGAGACGTTGGCTAACGCGGAATCCGGGTTCAAAATAACATGGTAACATATACCCGTTTAACGACAATCTTTTCGACGAAACAGACTTTGCGCCATCATTGGTAACTGTTGAGAAATACGTCGTACACTGTACGCGTGTGTGCGTGGGGATAAGATTGCGAATTGGGGGGGTCACCCAATTCTAATGTGCGTTACGTATATTTAAACGTTCACGGTGATTCAGTCGTAGCGCCGCGCTCACCGAGAGCGTACACACCGTTCACGCTTCTGTTATTTACCTTAAATAAAATCATCCATATATGTAAACCGCGAGAGTACATTTATTGATACCATAAACCCAACAGGTTATGGGCCCCGCACACTGAGCGTCTCTGGAATGTTTAATAAACTAGTGGCCGTCGAAGTCAGTGTAAAATTATCTGCTGAATAAATCTACTCGAAGCGAGAAAATGGGTGACACGGGGTCGATTACGATTGCTCATTAGCTTAACGAGAGCAATTATGTATGTATAGTTTATTTGTTTAGGTGGAGACCTATTACAAAGGAGGTGGTGCTTGGCTTTCTCGCCACGTACATTCTTCGTTACAGAGGTTAACTTCAGTTGTACTTATAATTATAAAGATATGAGTGCAATGACAATCGTTATCTTTGGCCTACGTACTTCGCCTTACGAGTCCACATTGGCTGGGCATAATTTTTTTTTTTTTTTTTATCTGATAGTACGAATGCCCTTAGTTTACAGCATTCCGCGATAAACAAGGCGAGTTTGTGCGCTTGCTCTTTCGACAATACTTCCAGAGCCAGCGGAAAAAATATCGATTGTGGATATCGGATTCTTATGGGATCATAGAGTGTGCATTCCTCGATTATGTGTTTTAGAGTTTCTAGCGCGCTTCCCCCACACACTTGACAAACTGAGTTGGTATCTATTGTGTATTTAAGGCTTTTTAGTCGGAATACCAGTTCTTTGTGTCCTGCTAATCTGCTTTGGGCTATTAAGTGGACGAGCGCCAAGGGAAGATCTGTGTTCAGGTATATTTCTTGGCCTTGCGTGTTCAATTGTCTGATATATTTGTACAATGGGCTATAGGAAGACAGTAGCGTTCTTACGACATCTCTGCGGAAACCTGCTTCAATCATAGATTTGCTCAATGGGTCTCGCGACGCGAGAATCGCTTCGGGGTGGAGGTCATTCAAGATCTGCCCTGCTCCGTATTTTTCAAAGAGCCAACGTATGTTCGAGAACCAGTTATATTTTTTAACATTGTCGGGCGATAGATCCTTGACTATCAGCCATTCCAGACAGATCCGTGGATGCCTATTCGGTTGCATTTTTAGTATTCTGCTTAGTACTTCTAGTGCTTTTCTTACCACTACATGCTCGATAGTGCTGCTGCCCGTTTCTAGACGTATCATATAGCCTGGAGTGCAAAACGGTACCGCTAATAGAATTTTATAAAACCGCGTCAACAGTTTGTTAAGTATTTCCGCGTGTCTTAGGCCCCATATTCCTGCAGCGTACATAAGTACTGACATAACCACGGTGTTCAATAATTTAACCCTCGCTTCCCATCCATTTACTCTGGCTACTACCAGGGGGCTCCATATAGTGCCGAGGGCAATTTTTGCTTTAGAGAGAAAAAATTCAGCCGTGGAGTTGTGCAAGCCCGACCTCATAAACGGTACTCCTAGGTAGGTGTATCTTTGTACTACTTCAAGGACGGTACCTTTAAATCTGAGTCGTTTGTATTTCTTCGGACGCCCTGCTTTTTGGAAGATAAGTATTTTTGTTTTTTCTGTGTTCACTATCAGGTGGTTTTTCTCGGAGTAAAACTCCAGTGTTTTTGATTTATGTTCTAATTCTATAACATCATTTGCGAGTAGCACCAGATCGTCCGCAAACAGTAAAATTTCCACTCTCTCATTTATTTTTTCGTGCCCATTTTCGATGAAAAAGTTATCGATGTCAGCCAGCATGAGGGAAAACAAGATTGGGCTCATTGGGTCTTCTTGCAAAACCCCTTGTGTATTATCAAACTTTTTGATTTGGCATTTCCTTTCATTCTAATTCTAAAGTTGGCTATCGAGTAATACTTTTGGAGAATCTTTATAATTTGTGTACTTGCTCCGAGCTCATACAGTTTATTCCACAGCACCGACTGTGTTACCGAGTCGAAGGCCCTTTTAAAATCAATAAACGCTGCGAAAAGTTTTCCCTTGGGCTTCATCATTGCTAAGCCTATTTTTGCGTTTAATGTAAAAATATTGTCTTCGCAGGACCAACTTTTTCGGAATCCCGCTTAAGGGGCGGGTAAGGTATTTAAATTTTTTTTTTTTGCATTTTTTTTTTATTTTTGAAATTGAATCCGTAATATCTGAAGAATATTGTGTCAAAATGTCAAGTCAATTGGAGCAAAATTGGCGAAGTTATGAGAATTTTTATACCTGCCGCTGACTCCACACGCATAAGCGTTCAAAACTTTGAAGCGTTTTTCCCACAACTCACGTTTTTAAAGTCGGTGTCCCTGATAACTTGAAAACTACTGCACCGATCCTTTTGAAATTTTAAACACTATTCCTGTACATCATTTACGAGGTAACGCTGTCGAGTTTTTTTTTTTGTTCATAATTTTGATTTCGCAATAACAAATTAGCCGATTTTTTCCCGAAAAATTGTGTTTTTCACTTCAAAGTGTTCGAAAAAATGAAAAAATTGGAATTAAAAAAAAAACTCGACAGCGTTACCTGGGGAAAACTATTAACTAATGAATGAACTTTGATTTTTTGATTTCGGATGATCCAGCACCAAGTTATGAGGGGCACCGCAATTCAACTTTTTTTCGAGACACGTCCAAACAATTGCTGCCATTGCCGTATTTTTTAATATTTCTTTGTACAAATTTCATGAAACATTCTTCGAATGCCATACTTCAATGTACCATTGGTTGAGTAAAGAAATTTTAACTGCGTCGCCAGAAAAAAAATCACGAAAACATGGCTTTTTTCGTATGATTTGACCTTACCCCCCCCCCCCCTTAAGCATCGGGTATGATAGCGTTTGTTTCACTCCAGATTGACAGTCGTTTAGCTATTATCGCCGTGAATATCTTTGCCACCATATTGGCAAGTGCTATGCCCCTGTAATTTTGAGGATCGTTTACGTGGCCTTTTTTGTGAAAGAAAATCAGTTTCGATTCTGCCCAATGTCTTGGGATATCGGCGTTGATCATTATTCTGTTGAACATGTTAAGGATGAAGTTGTACCAGTCACGCGGAGAATTTTTGTAAAATTCTATGGGAATTCCATCCGGGCCGGGACATTTTTTTCGTTTTGCTTTGCGAAGGGAATCGAAAAGTTCTTCCATCGTGATTGTATTATCGAGTATTGCGACGCGGCGCTCCGAAAAGACTCTAGAGTTTATTTCTCTGACCGGTAAAATCTTACTGTAAAATGCATCCCACGTTTCTTCAGTGACGGGGCATATTTTCAAATCTGTGCGTTCAAGCGTTCTGTACGTTGTCCAGAAGCTTTGGGTGTCACGGACGTTCGACATAGCCTTCTGCAACTTTCTTGTATGATCTTTTTTCCGGGATTTGGTTAGATTTACATATTTGCATCTAGCTTTTTTAAAACTCTCTGTGTCTTATTGTTTTCGATTTTTGGCATTTCTCGTTTGCAGCACTTTTTATTGCATTTGTTAGTAATTTATCGAGAGCTTCTACGCCAATATCGCCCGAAGTATTCCTAAACTGCCTCTGCATAGTTGTTTCAAAAATCTCAGCCTTTTCATCGTCCCACCTAAGTCTCTCAGTCGTTTGAGCCGTTCGCGGGCCGGCAAGCGCCAAAGAAACATCATCATTCGAGGAAATGTCCAGCTCAACTTTGACCGGGAGGTGGTCAGAGCTACCAGCATTGATTACCGTGAAATCTCTACATATACTTAATCCCGCAGGATTAACCCATGCTTGATCGATTACACTATTGCCATTCCCCCAAAACGTGTATCCCCCCAGCTTGTCCCCATCCGTACGTCCGATCAATATTATGAACCCCATTGATTCTGAACTTTCTAAGAGTAAGCGTCCATTTTTGTTAATCGTTTCGTCTCGTGACTGTCTATTTGCGGCTTCGTATGTCCCCTCAGTCTCTGCTTCTGTAAGTTGATTCATCATTCCTATCCTAGCATTAAAATCTCCTCCCACTATGATCGGACATTCGTCTCGTTCAATTACGTCCATCAAGTGCTCTTCAAGCTTGCTTATGCGGTGTTCGTAAAAGTTGTTTTTCAAGTATACACTGACCACTAATATCTCCGAGCTCATTCCGTTTATACGACTCCGAGCTCATTCCGTTATAGAATCGAAATCCAGATTTTATTGTTTTCTACTATTGAATATGCTTTTACCAGATCATTATTGATTGGTACGCTGAGCCCCCCACTTGCCCTTCCAATCGAGAAATCTTTTGTTTCTACGTGTGAGACTTGCGAAAATTTGGCTAACGTTGCGGGCAATTCATAATTCGTTTCCTGCATCCACGTTTCACTTAAGCAGATCATTGCGCAATTTTCGCTAATATCGAATATTTCCTCATCGGAACAATCAAAAATTGAGTTTAGTCCTCTAACGTTCCAAAATGTTAGGTTAATTGAGCTGGGCTTGTTGCCGAGTCGGCTATCTGTCATTGGAACGAGGGGGGGAGGGGTCGGGAGGGCATGGTCGCTCGGTGTTGACGACTCGACTGCGCTGCTGTTCTCGGTGTCGTCGCGGCCTCTGTCGCCGACGGCTGGAGACAGCGGTCTTTCCTCAGTGGCGCAGCGGTGTGGTGCCTCGATGCGGCGGCGTGGTGGTGACTCGATGCGGCGGCGTGGCAACATGGTTCGGCGTCGAGTGAGAGCCTGATTCGCCTTGACGAAATAACTCCTGCAATCCACGCCTTTCCCTCCAAACGAATGTGCAGTCATTTATCCGCAGTTTTCTATGTCCAATCTTCACGTTGTCGCCACTTTGCTCCCTGTCCTTAGCAATGCGCCCGATCTCTCTTTGTATTTCGCGTTCCGCGAATGTCGTGTCGTGGTTGATAGAGATTGGCGTGTCCGCCAAGATTTTTTTGTTCGACATGAGTCGGTTCTTGGTCGAAGCGTTTGTTAGTTTGACTATTATGAGGTCGATCCTGCCGGATTTTCTTACAGGAATGATATCTGTTATCCCGTCCGGGATACTGAGCGTCTCGGCAAAGAGTTCGGTTACCTTGTTGTCGACGTTTCTTTCGTCCACTTCAAGCCCCCGGATCACCACATTGTTTTTCTTCGCCTCTCGTTCTTCGCATTTCGTCGTTTCTTTCTACCTTTGTTAGTCTATTTTTTAACATTTCGTTTTCAGCTTCTAGTTCAAGCAACCTTGATCTATTATCTTCATTTGTTTCATGATATCGATCGAGGGCTTCTTTGATTGTGGCGTACTCATTTTTTATCTCTTTCACGTCGATCGGTAGGCTTCTTAGCGAGCTCATAACCTCGTTGTGGTCTGAGGTGGATGCTCCCGCTAGCGGACTCGTTCCGATGTTGTTTCGGTTTGCATTAATATCCGTTGTATTGCTGTTCCCTGGTTGCGATCTTTTTGTTCAATGGTCTGTGATCTTTGAACCTACTTGCGATCCCGTACCGTGGCGGGTAACGGGTCTTTTGCCGCCCATGCTGGCTACGGATCTAACCTCACTTTTTGTAACCTTCTTCTGAGATGTTGTTTCCTTATGTCTAGCTTTCTGGTTCGCGGCGATTTTTTTCCCCGATGGCCAGGGGCTATCGACCCGCAGTCCCGACAGTAGAAACGCGGTTTATAACAAAAAATATAAGCTTTGTAGCGTTTATTTAAGGAGCTGATTCGCGACCGATACGTTACGCTTGCGCCCTCTCGTGGCTTTTTCTAACGAGAGCAATTATAAGCTATGGAAATTCCAAGTGGATGCGATATTGCGTGGAAAAGCGTCAAACAAGTACAGGGTGGAACAAAATTAATGGTCATCCTTTTACCAGGTGAATCTCCAGGTCATGTTTGGCGAAGATCTACGAAAATATCGTGCCGGAAATTTGATTTGACCTTGGCAGTCAAGGTCAAATTTTTTTATTGTCTCAAAAAATCTGGCTTGTCAAGAGGAACAAAAGTCTCAATGGGGCCATAGGTCAAAAACGCGATCTTCTATGTGAAAAAGCAGTTCAAAGACGAAAAAAAATCGGACAATTTTCTTTCCTCGCAATATTGCTTAATCGGACTCACTAATAATCATATAACCATAAAAGAAGCCTTTTATCGCTGAGCCGGGAACTTCTATTGAAATAAATCACGAAAAGTCACCGTTGCCCGACTCTGACCGCGAGGAGGTGGATAGGCGCATGATGAGTAATTTTTTTCCTCGTTCCTTCTTTCAAAGTCGTGTGTGTGTGTGTGTGTGTGTGTGTGTGTGTGTGTGTGTGTGTGTGTGTGTGTGTTGGGGTGCGTGTGTGTGTTTAGATTTTTTCTTTTGGGGAGCTTTGAAGGCGATTGCTTACCGATCTGGTAGGGCAGTAAGGACGGTAGCAGATCTGCGGACGTGCCTACGTGATGGAGGACGACATGTTGAAGCGGAAGTTTAAGCTCGCATGTTCAGGGCAATAAGAGCCAACGGGTCAATTCTTTGGGTTCAACGTCGGCGTCATCCTCGTCAAAATATCTAAGCAAACGTGCGTAAGAAAACGACTCGGCAAAACGATCGGAAAGCAGCAAGCACACTCACGCACACACCCACACCAACACACACACAAAGTCGTGCGTGTGTGTGTACGACACACACACACACACACACACACACACACACACACACACACACACACACACACACAAACACACACACGCACGACTTTGAAAGATGGAACGAGGAAAAAAAATACCCATCATGTGCCTATTCATCCACCTCCTCGCGGTCAAAGTCGGGCAACGGTGACTTTTCTTGATTTATTTCAATAAAAGTTTCAGGCTAAGCGATAAAAGGCTTCTTTTATGGTTATACGATTATTTGTGAGTCCGATTGAGCAATATTACGAGGAAAAAAAATGTTCCCATTTTTTTCGTCTTTGAACTGCTTTTTCACATAGAAGATCGCGTTTTTGACCTATGGCCCCATTGAGACTTTTGTTCCTCTTGACAAGCCAGATTTTTTAGGACAAAAAAAATTTGACCCTGACTGCCAAGGTCAAATCAATTTTGCGGCACCATATTTTTGTAGATCTCTGCCAAACATGACCTGGAGATTTACCTGGTAAAGGGATGACCATTAATTTCTTTCCACCCTGTACATGAATTGAACGGTATACCGTGTGCATGCACAGATGCTCTGAAGAAGCTGTCCTCCGAGAAGGAATACTCACCACTTGTGGAGAATATTTCTTCGCCAGCTCTTTGTCAAATAGCCAATGATCTCAATAAAAATCAAGCACTCCGAGGACGACGATGGAGCTCTGCCGACAAATTAACCGCGGCTTCTATTTATAAGCGGGAACCAAAAGCGTATGCATATCTGCAACATTTCATTACGTTGCCAACGGTTCGGACAATTTTGAGAATGTTGCACGACGTTCCTATTAGAACTGCGATTAACTGTAAGGTGGTTGAATACTTGGCAAACCTGTTGGGAAAATCGGAACGCGTGATCGGCACTGCATTGTCCTCTTCGATGAAATGGCACTTAAGAAAAGATTGAAGTATAATCCATGTACCGGCTACTTCGAGGGTTACAATCGGCCGGGTTGAACGTTATCGCCTCCGTAGGCGATCAAGGCCCCACAAATTGTGCAGCCATTTGACTACTCAAACGCCACACTGACGGTGTCCGCCCGTCGTTTTTCGAGATCAAGGGGCGCCGAATTTTCACGTTGTTCGATTTGGCGCATTTATTAAAATCTCTGCGGAACAATAATATGGGGAATTTTCAACAGTGGATTAGACTCAACAAGGGCTCATCGAAATACAACTATCCAAGGAATCGGATCAAATGGAACAATAATGTCGCAGCGAAAGACGTCATCGAGCTCTATAAATTAGAGATCCCAAGTAAAAAAATTATATATCATCTATATATGCTCAATGGACATATATAGTTGATATATAGCTTATATATCGATTATATATAGTCTATATATAATCTATGTATAAACTATATACAAACTTTATATGCCCATTGGGCATATATAGTTTATATATAATTTTTTTACTTCGGATGGCAGGATTCAAATCAAACAAACTTACGAAATACCTTGTATTTCCGACGTCGAAGATGAAGATGTGCGTAAAGTACCCGCCTCAAATTCTTAGCAACACTGTTGCCGCTATGTTGAGATGTGTGGCGTTTTTGAGCGATCGTACGAAAATTACTACTGGTTTCGACATGGTAGAATTGATCAGCATTTTCGACAAGACGTTCGACGCGATGAACGGTCCAGCAAACCCGAAAGATTTGAAAAAGGACCAACGTATTAACGTTTCGTTGGAATCTGGCTACATACAAAAATGGGAAGGACTTAAAAACGAAATCGACAGAATGCAATTTATTCGCTGGACGGGTGAACCTTTTCGGCGCCCGTCGCAGCATGGCACAGTTGCCACACTTACGGCGAAGCAGGATTCGTGGGCTCATTTGTCTGAGAAAGTCGGTTTTAAGGCGTTGAACCTCCGTCAACTGAATGAGGACCCTCTCGAAAATTTGTTCGGAATCATTCGCCAACATAGCGCTACGAACGTGAATCCTACATGTTCACATTTTGAAGCCGCATTAAAACGACGATCGTCACGGGGCTTACGGCACCTCACAGTGCCAATGTGAACTGCTTGAAAGATGATGAAACGATATTGTCCAATCTTCGCGACCTCCTACTATGTCCTACACCTGATGACCCGACATCGGAAGATATGGAAGTAGGTCGCAGCATGACGGATGGTGACCTGCAGGTTGGTGAGAGTCCCACAACAATAAACAATGTAATACATTTACCGGAACTGGATGGCGAAGGTACAGACGAGGAGGAAAATATATTAAAATCACCAGTCGACGAATCGGTTACTCGTATAGCCGGATACATCTCTAAAGTTTTTATAAAATGTTTCAATTTCGATCGATGTCGATTAGCTGTTGCCCGCGGAAATAATAATGCTCAAAATGTCGATCTGCAAACGGAGGAATCATCGATGGACGAGATGTCATTAACATCGGCCTCTCAATAATTGCTTTATCTTGTTGCAAGAGCGATGGAGGTTTTTCAAACGGTGGTCGTTCCTCTCCTCAGCGATCTAAGGCTACGAGATTCTTGTATTTCACAACTTATCATTTCCTGTGACACAACAATTATCACTTGCGGAATCCACGGCCAAACTGCTACCATAGAATCGTTCGAAATACTGAGTCGGCTGCTTATTCAGCGTCGGTACAGAGACCGATAGTTCAAGAAAAATGAGGAAGGAAAACGATAAGCGAACGCAGCGAAGGTGGCACAGCCATCTGGACAAGCGAAATGGTAACAATCCCCTCGAATCAGTTCATAACCATAATAGAACTAATAAAAATTCCACGTAATAATATGAATTTCTGCCCAGTCCGTGTTGGATGATTCGGAGTGGCACGAGGGATATGGTGCCAGGGAATATGGTCCTGGACTGTTACGGAAATATATACGGTTTCAAACTCGTTGACATCAACTGACTTTTTATAAATGCTCATTTCTGCTTATTTATGATTCTGAGGTGGAATTTTAATCCAATTTAATGGACATATGCCTTTATAATTTGGCTCAAATACAATAGCAAACATCTGAGGGCATAACTCTATATGAAATATAGAGAGAGAAAATAAAAAAATAAAAAAAAAATCCTTTTTTAGTAAGCACCTACTGTGTGACTCGAACCTTCATGCAAAATTTCAACACTACCTATCGCCGTTCCAGAGATACCGTAATAGTGGTGACAAACGCCCACACCCCATCCCCCCTCCCCTTAGGGGTTGATTTTCGAAAAGAGTATTTTTTAGAAACCTTCACGGGCGTTCAAAGAACCAACACCACCGAAACGCAAATCCGCAGGGATGGGGAGAAACGCAAAATCTGAATATTCAGGACACTCGGTTATGTGGCACTGCAGAACGATTGTCCGCCACGGTCGAAAGTCGCAAGTCCCAGACACGGAAACTGCTTCGACTCACGACAGGAAAAAAAAATCGTCGAACTAGGACGAGCTAGGCCAGCTCTCAAAATGAAAACTAACGTCCACGGTGCGCAACAGCTATCTTTGCTCGCGTACACAACACTCAATACCCGAATATATATTCAGGCAGTGGGCACCAGAAAAAAAACTTTACTTTTTTGTGTTGATAGCGAATCGACGTTTTTTTGTCTGTTTTGTAGCACCAACAACATTTTTTTTTCGACAGTTCGCACATTACGGGAAATTGTTTCTCGAGGACGGGGAATCGTCAGTGTCTCTTAACGTCTAGGGTTCAGGAAAAAAAATCACTTCGCTCGATCGGAGGCAACGCAATAAACAATCGTTAACGTGAAGAAAAATAAACGCCCGCAGTTTTTACGCTCGGGATAACATGTTCGGTCGGCAAAAAAAATCAGGATTCGGCGGTGGAGTGGGGGGGGGGTATATGATTTGGGGAAACTTAAAACGAGAAGTGCAAGAAGAAAAAAAAGAAAGAAGAAAAAAATCAAAGGAAAAAAGGGTGGGGGTAATTTAGGTGTCGGGGTGAGCGCTTACGAATTATAAAAACCGAGTGTACGGGTACACTCGATCTCCAGGGCCCTATGTTGGGCGCCATTTGTGACGTTGTTATTATGAAGGGGGCGGGGGGGGGGTGAATCGAATGCGATCTCGCCCACACTTTAGGCGCTTTTTGTGATCTGCACTCTCGAAGGGGGTGAGGGTAAAAATCTTACACGGAGTCGAGCGCCAGTTATTCAGTCGAGAGCAACACCGTTAATCAAATAATAGACAAAGGAAAAAAACCATTACACACGGCACGGCTAACCGCCGGCGAACACGGGGATCTGTCAGGGAGTGGGGGGACAAACCCTGCTTCCGGATCTTGCCACGTTGTGACCTCGACACTTAAAAATCGGGTAAAGGTAAAAAAATAAAAAAATCATGATAAAATTGAATAATAAAAATGAGTGAAAAATTACCACAAATTTCGGAATTCCGCGAACGGACGACTCGATACAAACTGAACCATTTGTTGTGCACACGGGGACAAGAAAGCGATCAGGAGACAAGTCTCAAGACAAGAATCTTGTTGCCGGAAGAGGCTGGGTCGAAGTGGGAGAGGGGGGCTGACGCAAATTTGTTCAGGACTGTACCAGGACAAACGGTTGAGGGAAAGGGGGGGAAGAGGGCTACGCGTAATATTCGACTTATCGAATTTTTTCGGTGCGCGGAACGGCGGTTGACTTCGGACCAGGGGGGGGGGGCTCGGGGGTCCACGGGAGAGCCTCGGGGGAAGGCATTTTTGTTTACACCCCCTTGCTCAAACGAAAGTACGCTTTAGCGTACTGGAGCGGAAATTACGTCGTACACTGAGTAAGAAAAAAAATGAATCGAAAACGGGGAGGTAGGGTCGCAGTACAAAAAAACGTCGATTCACTATCAATGTAAAATAATAAATTCACTCGCTGACTCATTCCATCACATTTCGGGAACAGTACGAAGAAGAAAAAGAATGATATCGTTCGTACGAAAAAAAAGTTCATAAAAAAATCAGTTCAGGGACCAACATCACCGAGGGCGAGAAACGCAGTCTCAATATTCGGGACACCCGGTACGTGGCACTGTAAAACGATTGTCCGCCACGGTCGAAAGTCGCAAGTCGCAGACACGCCATGACGGCAACTGCTTCGACTCACAGGAAAAAAAATTCGGCGAATTAAGACGAGCTATGCCAGCTCCCGATATGGAAACAAACGTCCACGGTGCGCGACAGCTATCTTCGCTCGCGAACACAACACTGAATACCCGAAGAAATATTCAGTCAGTGGGTCCAGAGAAAAAAACAATCCGTTTCGTAGCACCAACAAGAAAATGTTTTTCGGCGGTTCGCACATTACGGGGAATTGTCTCTCGAGCACAGTGAATCGTCAGTGTCTCTCAACGGTTAGGGTTCACGAAAAAAATCACTTCGCTCGATCGGGGGCAACGCGATAAACAATCATAATCGCGAAAAAAACGCCTGCAGTTTTTGGCTCAGGATAAAATGTTCGGTCGGCAAAAAAAAAATGGCGGTGAAGTGGGGGGGGGTATGTGATTTGGGGAAACTTCAAACGAGAAATGCAAAAAGGAAAAAAATCAAAGAAACAAAGGGGGAGGGTAATCTAGGTATCGAGGTGAGCGCTTACGAATTATAAAAACCACTGGGAGGGTAGCAGCTTCGCTTTTGGCAACTGGCTTTCGTAGCATCTTCACCGATGGGCAACTGCACTGACGGTCGAGCGGCCTTTCACCGGCACCCCCCACCAACGAGGACCCAAGCGATGCGAGCTGTTTTCCCCTCGCTTGCCGGCTGAATCCTCTTCGCTCGCCGAGACTCTCTGAGCGGGCACATGCAGTGTATGTCAACTTTTGCCAATTTCGGAAAGTATGAGAACGCATTATACGCGTAGCAACAAATTATTTCACATGACATTCGCTGCATACTCATACATTAGGTGCAAATGATTGTATTTGGTAGCAGAATAACTGTATTTTTTTCAGTAGCTAAAGACGTCTGATTCGTCGATGAAAATATGTTTTAATTTACCATTTGTCCCGCACTAATGAGAAAAATGTTTAGGATTTACTTCCCTCGTATAAAAACAAACATTTTCGCGACTTTGAATTTTCATAATTGTTAAAATTTTTGCTGTGATCAGATAAATTAATTTCATTTTTTTTAAGCTTTGGCGATGACGACCGTATTATATATGCATCATATTGACAAAGGTTACAAAAGAATAAAATTAATTTATCTGATCACAGCAAAAATTGTAACAATTATGAAAATTCAGAGTCGCGAAAATGTTTGTTTTTATACAAGGAAGGTAAATCCTAAACATTTTTCTTATCAGTGCGGGACAAATGGTAAATTAAAGTATATTTTCATCGACGAATCAGACGTCTTTAGCTACTGAAAAAAATACAGTTATTCTGCTACTAAATACAATCATTTGCACCTAATGTATAAGTATGCAGCGAATGTCATGTGAAATAATTTGTTACTACGCGTATAATGCGTTCTCATACTTTCCGAAATTAGCAGTTGCTGAAAGCGAAGCTGCTACCCTCCCGAGCAAGTTGAACGTCTGTTTCAGGGCAAAATATGTAAAAATATTTTTTTTCTCAAAAAATGCATTTTTAATTTTTTTTTTTTCAAAATTTTCCCCAAATTCTGAATACGAAAAAAGAAATATATCGTGGGATCGGTAAACGGTAATGCGTAATTTTACCGATTTTATTAATAGATTCATTTCACAGCGGAGCATTCTAGCCTCAAAGATGACAGTTCTCTGAGGTTAGAATGACTTCCGACCTTCTTTATACGAATTTCTCGTGTCAACAAGGCCTACAAATGGATTGAAAAGGTTCGGATTCATATAAGAACAAGTTATTTGAATATTTTAATATGCCGAGAAGTCTATACAATAGCCGTCTGATTTCATTTTGAATAAAATGAATTCCAAAAAATTTCGATGTTTTGCTTTCTTTTTTTTTGTAACCATTCCCCTAAAAATGGATATTTTTCAATGATTCTTGTTCCAATTTACTCGAGGATAACTACATAAAAATATCCATATGATACAAAGCAAAAAAAATTGTTTATTCATTTTTATTAACGATCACAAGTCGATGTAACTTCGCCAAAAAATGTTTTTTTTTTCCATAAAACTCAGAACACACTTTTGGAAGGATGTTTGCAAGATGCCTGCATTTTTAAAAAAAATTAAGCGCAAAAACTGATTTTAGACGAAGAGCGAAAGAAAAAAGGGGCGATTTTTGTCTCATACCCCGCTTGTATTTTTTAGATTCTGACGTTCAATTTTCGAGAAGATTACTTTACCCTATGTGGATGAGTTGTCCGGCTTGCTGCATGTTGGCGGAAGTAAAGACTTTCAACTGGAACCTTTTGAACGTTTTCAACCCATTTTTGAATATTATGAATGCCTGAGAATAAATTAAAACGAATTGAATATGTATTTTTCACACGAAGAAGTTTAATACCTTCATCAAACGTTTTTCAATTCCCTAAACTAATTTCACAATTTGTCAACGAAGCGCTATTTATCACTTGCCGTAATAAATATGATATTCCGCGTTAGCATAATTCCTCGCTGTGGTAGCGTATAATCAAACGTTGATAAACCAAATTGCATCTGTTCTACCAACGCAATTCTTTATTTACGGTATCATTTGCTTCCAGAACAGGATTAACTGTAACAAATACTCTTTCGTTGCTCTAACGCAAAACGTTCCGCCATCACTATATTAACCTAAAAAAAGGGTCTGCAATCACTGAGGGTGAATCATCGTAACGTAGACATTTTTCTCCATGATGACGGTTAAAGTGTATATTCATCCAATGATAACTTCGATGGTAAAGATTACAGCAGCGAACCCAAGACCAATTGCGAGGATGACGAACGCAAATCTCAATTGACGAAAAATCAACACTTTGATGCCTTCGTCTTTATACTTGTATTCTTGAATTATCAGACGCTGGTTAGCTCGGTATGCGCCCCGTTTATTCAGATATCGTTTTAGATGACTGTTCGCCGCTCTGAAAAGTAGCTCGTTGAGTCGCCGTTCGATGGGCCAATCCGGACGAATCGGTAAAACAAGATAATAAAATGCCAATGGTTCGCGCGACACGTACAATCCAAATTCCGCGGCTTTCTTTGCGAGCAGATGTTTCGGACCGACACAAGCGGCTTTGGAATCATGCTGTACCCGTTCTGTACACTCGTTTGGGTCTCTTGCGTCCTCCCAACGTCCCTTAAATGCTGAATCGTTGAAGTACATACGACTTTCCGAATTTCCGTAGATCATGTGACCGAGTTCAGCGAGATCCTTCAACGTGTTAACATTGCGAATAGGTTGATTATTCGTCAGCAACGATGACAATCGACCTTGAAAGATTCCTTGCATCGTCAAAACAAATAAAAACAGACATCCCAGATAAATTCGCGGTCCAAATTTAGCGGGCAATCTTGGAAGTGTCGAATTGCATACTATTCGGATGGTATTTAGTATTGCGATCGCAACGGATGTGCGCATCATGTATCTGTAATACAATATTGTTATGATGAGAACGAGACAAAGTGCGTATCGTGATCCACTGTCGACGATAGAAATAATTTTGCCCAATTGTGATCGGTAACCGGAATATTGAGTCATGGCGTATATTTCAATTCGATGATAAGGGTAGGAAGTGGTTGCGTTTCCCACAGTCGCAATATTATGACCGTTGAATAAAACGTCGCTTAATCCCTCAACAATGTCGCTCGGAATCGGGGACAAGTTTTTCTCGTTATCAATGCTCATTTGGGAATCGTGATAACCGTAAGGCATCATTTTGGTAGTCGCATTCACAGTAGCCATCAAGATCGAGCAAAGATCGTTATTATGTCTGCCGCTACAGATTTTGTCCGCTTCCGCATTTTCGACTATGAAACCCTCTGGCACCGAAATACGGATCTCGTAGCCGCCTAAATCGTTTGTTTTGACAAAGTCCAATTTGTCGCAAGCTTGTTCAACCTTGTCGTACCCACGTACGAACAAGGTCCAGGGATGATTATTTTTACCGCTGTAAATCTTGTCGAGTTGCCAAGGACCGGGTGCCCAACTTGTGTAAGGATTGAAGGTATAAATCAATCGATTTTCCGTTCGATGGTAGCAAATGAATTTCGCATCTAGAATATCGATTGTCCAGGCTGTCCACAACATTTCATGAGCGTCGGAACAATCGAAATTAGACGGGAACCAGTCGATTATGAGAAAGGTTGCCATGTGATTCCACCATATTGAGGCCTTGATTTGTCGAAGGTTTCTCATCAGAGTCCCGGGAGAGGATGCCGTGACTACGAAGATCTGTAGCTTTTGTCGATTATTCGTATGATATGGGCCATCGTTGTTGTTGGTGACGATCGCCGAATTATCATCAATCAACGTTGCGGGAGAATGATCCTGAGACCAGAGCGCCTTGGCGATCGTCCCGGCCGCATTCCCAGCGAGACCGACCGGAGTCGGACGATTACCGTAACACGATCGCAAAATGTTCACCTGTTAAGCCAGTTATTAGTTAGCGGGCAAGATTAAGGCTTTGGGTTATCTTTATCTTCATTTTGTAACGTTAAGGTACTTTACCGTTGCTTCGACGAGTGTCGATTCGACTTGTTCGGTTTCTACAGTTGTAATTCCCGCCAAACATGGACTCACGAGGAACAATAACCTTGTGACGAAGATCCCAGTCCAGCCCATGTCCAGGTCGTGTACAACAGGATAATGATAGCTGCCGGGGGTCTGACGAATACTGAACGCATAAAGACTCGCGAGTGAAGCGACTGATGCCATAGCTGTTTTTCATCGTCCAACAGTCTCAGCGTGACCTGAGATTGATGGCTTGGAAATGAATAATGGCGATGGCTTGTGAATCTGATAATGGAACCATTATCATGCCCTGTATCGGTATAATGTAAGTCCGTTCAGGGGGACTCGAACCCATCACCTGAGCTAGTGGTACGGTGAGCCACAATAATTGGCCGCTCTGGAATAGTCGGTTATAACGACACGTGCGGCAATTGTCAGCCTTAGCTGTTTATCGGGAAATCTCTGGAATCGAAGAACAATGATTGATTCAGCCAACCTCACGTTAAATTTTCGTTTCGACGATTGGCACAAAGCACACGTGACCACCGGAAGTTTCCCTGTCATCTAGATCTGCTACTAATGACCACATGACGAACCAACGATAGATCGAAGATAAAATAGAGTGTGAACACTTGGTTGTCCGGCTTGCTTCATTTTATAGGGGGTAAGGACTTACAAACGGGTCTGGAACATGTTAGACGTTTCAACATAAACACGGGAATGAGACAAGGGAATTGCAATCGGCCCTATGAGTCAAATAAGTAATTCTAAGCATACAGAAAACTCAATATTTATTAATGTAAAACCGATTTGACGAACAAAAAGTTGAGCGTGCAAGCACTATTGGTGGAAGTGAAACTTCTCTGCGTTTGTGTATATGATGGATTTAAACGAAGAAAAATATAAGTTGTATATCTTCGTGAATAAGACTTCAATTTGTTTAAAATTTTCAGGGAATACTATTTAAATGCTGTATCATCGCATGCTTTTCTCCTGAAGAAGAATGCATATTTGAGGCCCTTATAATTCAGCTATGCGACTACGGTTTGACTGAGTCAAAACTGCTCCAGAGCAAATTCCACCGTATATAGTGTTTAGATTTGAACATCTTTAAGACACATGAACTGCGGTTGGACCAACGGGAGCACGGTACAACCGAACCGGCCACGGGTGCTTCGACGCATGCACCTTCGAAAACTGGTTTTTACTTTACTTACTTCCTATCCTCAAAAAACGCGTTAAAACGAAAGTTGTAATCGGAGATAATTTGATGAGTCATTTGAACATCAACGTTTTAAAGGTCTGCGAAAAATAAAACATCCGGTTTATCTGTCTTCCGTCGAATTCTACTCGCATAACACAGCCACCAGACGTCGCGTATTTTCGCCTGTTGAAAAATGCCTGGTGATAAACGTTGCTCGAATTCAGGAAAAGCGATTATGATGGACAGGAAAGCTTTTATATTATGAAAATATAAAAGCTGGCTTTCGAAAAGCGGGGATACATCTATTTAATCAAGAGGAGTTTCATTTGTAGGAGTTTAAAAAAGATCGCTGGTAGTGATGCCCGAACTCGGAACTCAAATTGGTGGAATGGCTCGTTTATATTTCATCTTTATTGCGAAAGAAACTCAGTTATATTGTTTTTTCCTGAAATAGAATCTGCCCAAAAAGATTTTTAGACTTGCGGAATGAAATTGTGGCAATTTTTCTATCGGAAGTGATAGTAAGTTTTGGTTGCTCTGTGTGCTGTATTTTGTATGGTGTGGGTTTGTGTGATTTTTTTAAATGCATGAATTTGTCTTTGTGGTCAACCTATTACAATCCAAGAAAACCGAGAACTGACGTAGAAGGTGCTAGACAACCGAGAGGGAAACTATGCGATAAATACACGACATTGTTAAAAGAGTTACAAACCACAGGGCTGAGGCGTTGAGGAGAAGCTCGCTTACAAGAACCCGACGATCATACAGAAAACACCGGTTAATATATAGTCATTAATCTTCCCTCGAGTAATCCATAACATTGCACTTTGTTTTATGTTTTATCAATGTTATACTTTCGCAGATTCTTAAGGTCCGCTGAATGGTGATTTATCCTGGTGGATCGGTGGCGGAGGTGCATCGAGCCCCCAATAAGGCTACTGAGAGTGGCACAGGTTCCCAGCGTGGAACGAGCCAAACTAGGCTAAAAACAGGCTACTGAGAGGTGGATGCGCACTTCGGCCGTTCGTCTCCACTCGTTGCGCGTAAGTGTTACGCGGAAAAAAAACAGTCAACGCATTAGTGACTCGGTGACGGAATACCTCGACGAATACAAAGTGCTGAGGCAGCCGTGAAGTCACACTCTCGTAAGTTCTCCTGCACTTATACATTTTCGAGTCTTTTGAAGAATATGATAAAACGTCGAGAAAATACATTTGGAGTATGTGTGTGTGTGTGTGTGTGTGTGTGTGTGTGTGTGTGTGTGTGTGTGTGTGTGTGTGTGTGTGTGTGTGTGTGTGTGTGTCCGTGTGTCCGTGTGTGTGTGTGTGTATTAGAGTATTTTTAAAAAATTCGATTTTCCAACGTGCTGCACCGAAAACAGTTAGTTTAGATACAACAACAAACAAGCCACCAGTTGAAACTTTCAATTTGCGTCTTCTGAACCGTAGGTAGTGAATGAAGATTCTCCTACGAGGAAGTCAAAGATTATCGAAAAATAAATTACACTCACATCTGTATTTTAATATAATTACGTTCACCACCTACGAATCAGAGCTGAATGATTAAAAAAATGCTCCCTCATAGAAGAATCTTCGGTCACCACCTAGATTCAGAGCCAACAAATAACAACTAAAAAATAATGCTTTCGCATAGAGGAATCTTCGTTCACTACCTACGATTTAGAGGAAGCAAATTGCAAGTTGTGCTTGTTTTTTGCAGCTTGTTATTTCTGCGACTAGGACTTAGTTCATTTTTAATTATTCCAGCAACAAGTCGACTTCAAACATTTATATGACGCTAGTGATTTGGCTCTCGTAGAAAATTGGCCGGCGATAGCCGTGAAAATAAAATGATTGTCGAACGTCGAGCCAGTCTTCGATGACACCATAGGTGTGACAATATAACAAATCGGTTAGCATGTATTGATTGGTAGTTGGAACGAATTGTTAAGTGCGTTTTCTTTATTACAGAAGATACAGTTCGCACTTAGATGCTTATTCCAAAATTATTCGGACCAATCAACGCTGGCAGGTGGAAGACTTCAGCGACAGACACGCAGAGCAGCTTATTGTTACACGTGACGATATAATTTTTGTTTTTTTCTCTTGTTACTTCATTTTCTTCAAGTTTCTGGCAATATTCTAATATTTATGTTATGTATGTTACATATATTATATATTTATGTTAAATATATTATATCTTATGTTAGGAGGCGACTGCGCCCAGCTCGGGCCCGCCCCCCGATCGCGAGCAACCCCGCCGGCGCGATGGATCAGTGGGTCTCAATCTTCGCCTCTCCTTATAGTAAATCCAGAGCGCGAATTGGCGTCTATTTAATACACACACACACACACAAATATATATATATATATATATATATATATATATTGTAGTACGATATTTCGTCGCATCAAAAGCCGTGATCTCGATGTTCCACTTTTATTTTTAATATGGGCGCCAGGTGCGAATGCACCGGGGAAAATATCGAGATTCAGCTGTTTGCCTGACTAACTGCAGTCTTGTCTTTAGGTAGAGTAGCGGGATTCATTAATTGCCGTGCAGGTATGTAATTCATAATAATAATAATAATAATAACAATAATAATCCAATACGAAAATGCGAGCACAGACACCAGACCGTTCATACACAGACTACAAGACAACCAACACATCGAGAGGACAATAACGCAGATCAATACAATTATACATAACAAAATAAACGACGACACAACTATGGAAGACCTCCAGAAACACATAACGCCAGCATGGCAGCACAGACTACAGAACAAAATAATAAAACTAAGGAAAGAAATTGCCGGCTAACACAAATCATATCGGAAAGAATATCAAACAAAGAGCGAAAAACAATAAAAATCAAATCAAAGCAAGAAGCAATAGAAATGTTAGACGAAAAAGAAAAAAAATTACAAGCACTGGCCAAACGACTTTGACAATACAAGAAAAGTAATAACAGAAGAAAACAGAACCAAACATTTAACACCAATTGGAGAAAGTTTTACCAGACACTAACTGTCACAAAGATCACAATAAACAAACCACCAAACATAAAAGACGTCGAAGACTTTTGGAAAAACATATGGTCAAACCCAACGCAACACAACCAACACGCACACTGGATACAGACAGAAACGGACAAATACACTACAATACAACAGATGCCCGAAATAGCAATTACACAAGAAGACGTAACTAGAACAATCAATGCCACGCAGAACTGGAAAGCACCCGGGAGAGATAAAATAGCAAACTTTTGGCTCAAGGAATTCACATCAACGTATTCGCTTCTAACTAAACTATTCAATAAGTACATGACCCGACCACATACAATGCCACACACACTTACACAAGGAACGACACACCTAAAACCGAAAGACGCAACAGACACAACGAATCCCGAGAAATACCGGCCCATAACCTGTTTACCGACAATATACAAAATACTAACTTCTGTCATCACACAAAAACTTACCGAACACACAACACACAACAACATAATTAGTGAAAAACAGAAAGGATGTTGCAAAGGAGCAAGAGGATGCAAAGAACAATTAATAATAGATACAGAAAATAACACACCAGGATAAAATCAAACAAAGATCAATGCACTTTGCATACATAGACTATAACAAAGCTTCGGACAGCATACCTTATTCATGGTTAATACACATAATCAAAATATATAGAGTCGATTCTAAATTATGTGAGGTACGCCTATGTGAGAAGTGACGAGGGTGTCTGTCGCGCATGCGTCGCGCCCGCCCCCCCCCCCCAAACGACTAGTTCGCGTGGTCCTGGACTATCGACCAGGGATCCGGCGATGTACGATCCATGCGGTGATTAGAACGTTGGTGCGCGTGCGTATTATTAAATAAATAAGTGCGCATGACCATCGACCAGCACGAAGGGATCGATAGAAATTTTTCGACGGACTCGTCCTCTTTGGCCCCGAAAACCTCGCTCGACACATACGGTCCGTCCACGGGGATCTCTCTCATCGCCATCGACCACGTTCCGTCTCGAGAAGGATCGAGGGAATATCGTATCTGGCCGGATTTCGATCAAAGGGCGACGTCGAAGCATTCGTGAGGTGATTTCTCGGGGAGTTACGAAAGAGCCATCGAGATCATCTGCATCAAACCGAGCTGAGTAAAACTTCATACATTTTTTCCAAGACTCAGTGCAACCGATCGTACATCGCCACGTGCGAAGTGTGTTATATTTTTTTTACATAACAAATTATGACGAGGCCTCTGGCCAAGAGACTGCTAAAAGAACAATAATAAAACGAATGTGGACTAACGATAATAAAAAGACTATGGACGGTTGACGAACCAGAATAATCATGCGCGAATTTCAAATTGTTAAACATACTGTATGAATGAATGAGCAAGAGAGTGAGAGTAAAGACTGAATCTATGTAATGTTCGAGGCCAAATAAAATATTATCGTGATTATTGAAGTAAATTTATCGTAATTATCAAAGTAAATATTGTCGTGTTTATTGAAATTAAATGCTATCGTGATTCTCAACGTTTTCGATGAGTTTCTAAATTGACAAGTCTTGTTGTTTAATTCAATTTGTGTGTTGTTTTGTTTTCGTCCCATCTCCAGCCATCGTTAAGAATTTGTATTCGGAGCAAAATAAATATAAATTCTCACAATTAATACATTCCCTGGACACGGAAAAACTGGAGCACTATACTGACCATTCAAACAAACACAGACAATATGACATCACAACCGATAACGATCAGACGTGGAATATATCAAGGTGATTTACTAAGTGCTTTCTGGTTCTGCCTGGCATTGAACCCTTTATCTACCATACTAAACAAGACAAACTACGGATGCAAAATCACTGGAACACAAAATCACCCACCTACTGTACGTGGACGATCTCAAACTATTAGCAGCAACAAACCATCAACTCAACCACCTACTCAAAATAACAGAAATTTTCAGCACAGATATAAACATGACGTTCATGACAGACAAATGCAAAAAGAACAGTATAATTAGAGGAAAACAAACTAAACAAGAAGACTACATACTCGACGACAACAACAATAACAACAATCTAGAATACTGAAGATAGAACTAACTACCGTTACTGACATACTCTTTTGGAATAGTGAACTGGAGCAACACAGACCTAGAATCGCTCAACACCCTCACACGATTAGAATGTCACAGACACAGAATGCACCACATCCACTCAGCAATAGAAAGATTCACAATAGACAGAAAAGACGGAGGACGAGGATTTATTGACATCAGAAACACTAACTACAATCAAATAGACAACCTTAGAAAATACTTCATACAACGAGCACAAACCAGTGACAAACACAAAGCAATTATCCACGCAAACACATCAGCCACACCACTTAAATTCAATAACGACACATACATCCCTACGGACAATATTATAACGACGGACACAAAGAAAAAAAACTGGAAACAAAAAAACACTGCATGGCAAATACCCACACCACCTGACACAACCATACATTGACCAACAAGCATCGAACATGTGGCTCAGAAAAGGCAATATTTATAGTGAAACCGAAGGATTTATGATCGCAATTCAAGACCAAGTCATCAACACCAGATACTACAGCAAACACATAATCAAAGACCACAACACAACGACAGACAAATGCAGACTGTGTAATCACCATATAGAAACAATAGACCACATTACAGGCGGATGTACAATATTGGCGGGCACAGAATACATTGGAAGACACGATAACGTCGCAAAAATCATCCATCAACAACTGGCCATAAAACACAACCTCATTGAACAACAGAAGCATCACTACAGACACGACAACACCACACAACAAACCAGATCTCACTCTGATTCACAAGCTACAGAAAATCACCCAACTCATTGAAATATCCGTACCAAACACCGGAAACATACAAAAGAAAATAGGAGAAAAGATAGAAAAATACATTCAACTAGCCGAAGAGATTAAAGACATGTGGAAAAGTCGAAATAATACCAATCATCCTATCGTCTACAGGAGTCATACCACACGATATTCACCGATACATTAGAGCCATACAACTTCACCCAAACACATACATCCAGCTACAAAAATCCTTTATTATAGATACGTGCTCATTAACTCGAAAGTTCCTAAATGTACTATAAGACTCATGTATTGTATTAGCATAAGTGTAATATAATTTAATTTTACAGTTGTAAAGGGAACACGCTTGACTATGGTACGCGTGTTGCTCTACTAAACCACCGGACAAAATATGTAAGTCCGAGAAAAATGGAATAATAATGACAATAATAATAATAAGAAGAAGAAACCAAACAAAAATCGAATTTACTTCTCCATCTTTAATTTTCCATCCAGGAAGACAATATCCCGGTGGATAAACAAAACACGCAGCAAAAACTGAAGAAATAATAAAGATAAAAATCACACTCGTTCGCTCGCTCTCACAAACACGTACACTTTGTCACCTCGCGTCTCGCTCACTCGTTCGCGGTCCAAACCGAACGATCCTCACTCTCTCTCTCTCTCTCTCACGCGCACGTATACTCTCGGACAGGAAAAAATATAATTAAACTCGCAGCTCTCACACTCTCCCCGATCGTGGCTCCTCCGTCCCCTGCAAAAAAGTTATAGAAGAACAAATTACAAAAATAAAAACGAGATGAAGCGCGATCGGCACACAAACTCACACGTGGGTTACCCGATTTCCCCGCGCAATTACGCGGTAGACGGAAAATCTTAGACTATCGGGAAACGGAAAAAAACCTAAATATCGAAGGTGACTATTCGTTTAACTCCGACTTAGTCAGGTGGCAGTTGACCATTATTTGAAAAACTAACACGTGACTCTATTCGCCCAACTCCGACGTAGTCAGGTGTCAGTTGACGATTATTTAGAAAAAAACTCGTGCTTCTATTCGTTCAACTCCGACACAGTTAAGTGGCAGTTGACGATTATCACACCTACCCGAGAAAACTATTACATCTCGATCGAACCGAATGTTCACGCAAGATAACAAAACAAAAAAAATACAATATAACAATGACTGTTCCGGTGAATATTGTAACCGACAAGACCCGTGTCCACGAGAAAATCGAAGAGTTCGACCGCGTGGCCGAACCGCTGTCGCGACAAAAAGACGTGAACAAAATTTAAACGAACAAAATATTACAATAAAATTCTACGTGCGTCCCGAGATAATGGCTGACAAAGCGAAATTCACCGTCATCGTTCCAGCGATGATTTTCCGGGAATAATCGAATTAGTATATTATTTTCAATGGCATAATAATTTTATGACACGCTGTGCGTAGAAATGCGGTTTGACGCGAACGAAGTTACACACATTGTGACATAAAATATACTCGTAGGAAAAACGTTTTCGGGACTCGTGTGATTGCAACACTCGCCTTCGGCTCGTTCCGCAAACTCGGACTCGTCAGACAAAAAATGTTCGTACTAGTGTCATATTGTACTATTCTCTCTCTTTCTATCTCCATCTTCCTCCCTAACCCTTATCAGTTTGTCCATCCTCGTGGTAGCGCTCGTCACGACGACTCTCCCGAAACAGCACAGATGTTCGTCGTAACCGGTGGCTCGTGCCCCCGTGGCCCCCACTTTCTTACATTATTCGCTCGGAGGGAGGGGGGGGGGGGGCAGGCGACCAACTCTGCCTCCCATGACACCTTTTTTCGGGGTCCTAAAAACCCCTTCGGGGGCCCGCTCGCGTTATCTGTTAGCGCGATTCGATCAGTTTTTCATTCCAAATTCTTACGCAAATTCTGATTTGCGTAAGAATTCGAATTCATTTGCAAATAAAAGCTATTTTTGGAAAAACTCTTTTTTGAGTCTTATCAATCGTCCACTACCGAGAAATCGTATTATTTGAAAGGAAAAAAAATCAAATTAAAAATTGAATAAACCAAAAAATTTACGGGCACACCTTAATACGTGACTAAAAGCGAGAAACGTAAACACCGCTGCAATGTAAGCAAACACGTCGATGGTCCGACGAAGACGCGGAGCCTTGACGCTCAGCTGTTGATAAGGGGAGAAATTCTCCCAACCGAGGCGTTTTTTCACGAGCATTCACGAGCGCGCGAGTGATGTATATCTAATATCGATCGACCACGTCCATAATTCGCCGGTTCGTTTGGGATTTGCGAAACCTTTTTTTTTTTGCCTGGGTTGGCTCGTCCACAGCTAGGGACCTGTACCACTCTCTTCTATCTGCGAAACTGCGACCCGTCCACAAGCGTTATTCTAAGTTCCGAATATCGCCCCACCGCAACCGCGGCGTTTATTTACGCCCACTGCGTGCGCGCGAGCGCAATCTAACGAGCGCCCAAGATTGCTAGGTTGAGCAGCATCAGCACTGGGGCCTACGTCTAACTTTTGAATTTCGCCACTAGGTTCGCACTGTACCCCATCTTGTACACGGAAAAGGTCTCCAACATACAAGCTCCCAACTAATCTCCGGTTTTAGCCGACCTTCCCCGACCACCGGAGTTTCAAGACCTGTATCATGGAGGATAGAGGACAGGAGACCGAACTCGCCCAGAACTTGCCTCAAAGTCTGAAAATCTGAGAAAACCTGTACAACCTTTTAGTTCAACTGCCGCCGAGAGGGCGCTGCCTTCGCCAAATACCGAATTTTGTCCTTTACATAATATAACTATATATCGTTTCACAGTGGAAGTAAATGACATATACATTGCTTTCATAGCGAATGCTTCATAAAACTGGTGAGGACTGTAATCCGATAAATGAGCGATACTCTTTTCAAATAATATAAATACGATGAATTGGATTTCTATAAATCCGTATCATCGATGTTAAGTGTTTTGTTATAATTCTGATATCATTCAATCCCAACAAAAAGCCCAATGGGTAAAAAAATTGAGACAAGTACATTTACGCGTGCGCGTTCCAACAAAAAGGTGTGAGATCAACTGGAAACATTGAACGCATGTATTTGCATCAAGTACATATCGCTTTGAAATATGATTTTTGAATTTATAAATTCGAATTTTTTTGAAAATCACAGCAGTACTTGGCGAGTTAATATGTTACAACTACTATCCAATGATGGAAGATGTAACTATTTATTTTGTAGAAATAGACAGACTATATCTTTACATTATTATTGAATGATTAAGTGTCTGTCTTGACTTTGAAAAAAACTCGCCAAGTACTGCTGTGATTTTCAAAAAAATTCGAATTTATAAATTCAAAAATCATTTTTTGAATTTATAAATTTTGGCCTTTGGAAATGGTCGCGAAAGCTATCGAATATTCAAATATTTCGATATTTTAACATCAAATATCTTTTTAGATGAGTCGATAACCCAAAAATTTTCAATTGTATTTGGAATCGTCATGACCCAATTAACGTTACTGTAGTTTTTCATCAATATCTGTTGGGTGAGTGCAAAAATATCACTCGAAGCAGGTCTTTCGAGGGTGCCTCCTCCATTAGCCCTATGTTAAAAATCCCAAGTTTAACTATTTTTATCTCTTTTGTTTAGTCGATGACCTTATCTGAAACTTTGCATACGTGAATATGGGTACTTTATCTATGATATACTGAAAAATTATTTTTTTCTGTTGGTTAGACGTAAGCGACGGAGCCTCCTTAAACGACACAGGATCGGCTCGCCAGCCAGCGCGTTGTAGGACGGGACAAGAGAATGAAGAAATGAAAGAAGAGAGAGAGGGGAACAGAATGATGCGTGAGCCGTGGGTATGCGAGTGAGAGCGAGCGAGTCGCCCCCCAGCCAGCCGCGTGTAGACCGGACGAGAGAATGAAGGAATCGGAAAAGAGAGACAGAATAATACGTGAGCCGTGTGTGTGCGAGTGAGAGCGAGCGAGTCAATGCAGAGAGGGCGTAGGATCGCGTGCCTCGTCATCGGCAGTATACCCGGAGTATACGTGTGTTAGTACGGAGAGACCTGGTGCGAGAGAGATAGCGCCATGGGCGCTCGCGGCGGAGCGAGAGAGAACGTGGCCCAAACGTTCGGGATCCTCTTAAGGGGCGGGTAAGGACTGGAGCGTAAAAAAAACACCTCTGCGATTTTTTTCATAAATAGATAAATAGAAAAAAAAATTGAGTGTGTTGGAATCACACACGATGGAAGTGAATACTTGTATGCATTTCGCTGGCGCGGTAAATTATTTCTGCCGATGATTCCAGAAAGAAAGAGAAAGAGCGAGAAGGGGAGGAGAGGAAGAGTCAGTAATCGAATTATCAATTGGCAAGAAAGTCGAAAGTAGCCTGCACGTTGATATTTGTGTTTTCAAAAATGTTTTTTATTTATTAACGGGGGGGGCATAAGGGCTGGAGGGTAGACATCTTTTTTTATAAATATGGATAGAGCAAATTTACCCAAACCTTTTGAACATTATTAAGCATTATTTCGATAACATCCTGTAATCTTTTAATAAGAAAATATCGACAAACAAGCTGGTGACGAAGCTTTTCCAAAAACGTCTTTGGAAAAAAAACAATTTGCAGTGTTGACTATATCTCAGCTGAAAATTATCTAAAATCAAAGACCATTTAAATGTAGTCAAAATATCATGAAATCCTCCCCCCTACGTTCTCTGATTATTATTTTTTAATTTTTAAATTGTTGGTGGTCATTGAAAGTGAGAACTGCTATTTTTCATGAAAAATGACCACGAAATTTTCACTTTAAATGACCACCGAAAATTTAAGAATGAAAAAAAATCAGAGTAATTATCAAATAATTTTCAGCTGAGATACAGTTATTACCGCAAATAGTTTTTATCCAAAGACTGTTGGAAAAGCTTTGTCACCGGCTTGTTCTTCGACATTTTCGCATAAAACAATCACAGAATGTTATCGAAATGATACTTAATGATGGGTAAAAGGTTTGAATGAATTATCTCTATTTATTTATTTATGAAAAAAATCGCAGAAGTGTTTTTTCTTACGCTCCAGCCCTTACCCGCCATTTGAGAGGATCCCAAACGTTTCGCGTCCGCAACAAGTGCGAGAGAGATAGCGCCATGGGCGTTCGCGGCGGAGCGAGAGAGAAGGTGGCCCAAACGTTCGGGATCCTCTTAAGATCCACGTTCTCTCTCGCTCCGCCGCGAGCGCCCATGGCGCTATCTCTCTCGCACGAAGTCTGTCCGTACTATCACACGTATACTCCAGGTATACTGCCGATGACGAGGCACGCGATCCTGCCCCCTCTCTGCATTGACTCGGCCGCTCTCACTCGCATATCCACAGCTCAGGCATCATTCTCGCCCCCTCTCTCTCTTCTTTCATTCCTTCATTCTCTTGTCCCGTCCTACAACGCGCCGGCTGGCGAGCCGATCCTGTGTCGTTTAAGAAGTATTCACTTCAATAATTCATTCAAACCTCCCCGTAACGCTGTCCGTAAAAGTGCGGTTTTACGCTCACTTCGTTCGCTTCAAACCGCATTTACGGACCTTGTGACATAAAAATTCGTACGACACTCGTACGAAAAACGTTTTCTGGACTCGTGTGATTGCAATACTCGCCTTCGGCTCGTTCTGCAAACTCACAATCGTCAGAAAAAAAAATTTCGTACTAGTGTCATAATATACTATTATTGCCCGCTCATGCGCAATCGCGGCTGTACTATCCTACCGGTGGCGCCCTACTTGTGGCAGCTTGAAGACACTAGAACATGTAGCAATTGTTTGTTACTCGACCAAAATCCAAATGCTGTCATACGTCATCCCAATCGATATATTCCGATAGCTGATAGTTATAAGATAATGTATTGATTCGTTGCTCCAGAGGGTAATATATTTGTTTTATATATATTGTTTTATATATATATATATATATATATTGTTTTATTATTGTATAATGTTGACAATATACTTATCGATGCATGGGGGATCGCACGCGTTCACCAGTGAACTGCCGGAGCGGGTATCGCTGCTCTCCATGTTTTAAAATAGAGTGAGGCAAATGTTTCTAAAAATAAATTTGACTCCTAGTCAGTTTTCAGAGATCCTGGCATTTGATTTTACGTTAGTCGGGATCCAACACGTTGAGCTTGATGTTGTTCGGTCTATTTACTGAAAGTCTTACGTATTGGTCGATCTGCAAAGTATACATATTTTTAAAGAATTCGGCTGGTTTTTTTTCCAGTACTGCGGAATGTCGTGCGGTTATTAAACTCAACGTTAAGTGTGCATTCGATTGATTTTAGGTTCCAGCATCTTAGATTAATCTTTGGAGTAACTTTTTTTTCAAAGAAGAAAAACAAAATGTCCGACAATGCGGAAAGCGGAAGAATCTGCGGTGCAGCTGGAGATGCCTGCCTAGCTGATGGAACCAAAACACCGGAAGTAATTGCACATGAATCCGGTAAAAATGAAAATTCAAAAATTACGACGATATTAGAAAACTCTGTTACGTCTGACTCAATCCCATCGGACACGGATAAAAATACTTTATCGGGACCCGCTAAAGGCGCAGAAGGCGGCGACACTGCTGCAATGGTGAGCACATTATTTTCGCATTTTTGGTTCATGTTTTATTCAATAACGATTTCGGAGACTTAATCCATTAAAAGAACAGTACTTCCACAATAAATAATGTAGCTAATTTTTAAAAAATTCAAAAGAAATAAGAAGCTCACGAGTCTTGTGTAGATTTGAAGAAAATGTTTAATACTAAGTATGGATATATTTGTTCTTAGTAATCAAACGAAATAATATTCTGGTGGGTTGAACGACTTTGGTCGATGGCCTATTAGGGTTCCGTTGAAGCCTAGGAACCCTTATGGTTTCGGCCAGTCCGTCCGTCCGTCCGTCTGTCTGTACGTCGCAGTCCTCTGATTTTTTTAGTAAATATATCGATCAATATAAAATCTGGTACGCAGACGTAGACCGATGACCCAAAAAAACAGAAATGATACCACAAAAAGTAAAAAATGAAATTTGACCCCCCTCTCACAGATTAAAAAGTGAACGCGAATTTTTTTTTTGCTCACCCCATAAAGTGAGGTGTCTTTTAATAGGTCTCCTTGAATGCAATTTGAAATAAACTGAGAACTTTTCATTTCAACCCCATCAGTCATGAGATATTTGCTTCGAAAGTCGTCATCAGAGTGCCTCCCCTCTCTAATTTCCGAACTGTCTATTTCAAGAATCGGAAAAAAATCGAGAATGTAGCTTTTGATGAGTACATTTAATCGAAATTACAATGAACACTGTAGCGAAAATAGTTGACGAAAAATATAAAAATAAAAAATCTCTTTCAAGGGGACATATGTAGCGTGACGGCCTTAAAATTCAATAATTTATTCTGACTGAACGAATAAAGATATTGACGATTTTTTTTTCATGTTTAGTGAATTCATTGAAGAAGCTACGATGTTTCCAAGTAAAAATATCACAAAATGGCGGAATTATTCTGGTTCTCATCGCGGCCCTTTTATCGGTAGTCACGATATTTCCCAAAATAAGGATCTGAAATAAAAACGGGCGATTGCTTATCGTTTCAGAAGAGTTAATCTTGAGAGTAAGTAGAGGATTTCTATGCATTTTTTGGGGGGAAATAGCAGGTATTTAAACGTTTTTTATGTTTTTGACTCCATTTTTCGTTAGTTTTTTTCGTTCATAAATGAAACGAGAACAACATTTTTTCTCAGAAAAGCTTTTTTCGCTCTGTAGCGAATGCTTTTTTACAAAAGCCGCCAAAATTAAAACAAAATCGGTCCCGTGTTTTTTGAGATATCTTGACTACCGATTCCAAAATGTATTTTCGAAATAAACGCGTTTAAAGTTTTGACAAAGTTTTCGCTGCACAAGGCATCGAGAAACACGCATGTGGATAAAATGAGTTGTCGACTACAGTGTTAAACCGACTTCAAATCTTCTTTCTTTGAACGAAAACTTATAATATTTCTCACATAAGTAATACTACAGGTTTCGGGAAAGCGAGGCTGAATTGTGTTTGTTCATCACCAAAAGTAGTTAACTGGAGAGGCGCGACGAAATTAGCTGTAACTCAGCCAATTTTTGGAATTCCTCAATGAGATTTGCAGAAAATACTTTTGAATAGTTCTTCTCTCCAAAAATGCTAAACAAAATAATAGTACATTATGACACTAGTACGAAAAAAAAAATTCTGACGAGTGTGAGCTTGCAGAACGAGCCGAAAGCGAGTGTTGCAATCACACGAATCCAGAAAACGTTTTTCGTACAAGTGTCGTACGAATTTTTATGTCACAAGGTGTGTAAATGCGGTTTGTAGCGGACAAAGTGAGCGTAAAACCGCACTTTTACGCACAGCGTGTCATAAATTGATTTTCGCTAGATATGTCCCCTCAACGCTTTTGGAGAGTACATCTTTCGTCAAAGACTACTACGAATGACTACTGAACCCTATCTTGGCCGTGCCCAACATGCTTCTTGACGACTTTTTTCTTATCATTGGGCAATCAACGTCATTTCATTTTATGTCTTTGTTAAGTCAAACCCTGTCATGTTTCATCAATAAACATATTACTAATAATAATAACGGTAATATTCTGCGTGCCGTTTTTGTCAATCTAGCCAGTGGATGAAGCCGCAATTCCAGAAACGAAAGTAACTGGTCAGACGAATTGCAACGACGCCCGCTTGCACAAATTGCAAGAAGAAGTACAGGTATACAAAAGACGATATAGTCATTGGAATTTTTCCACGCTGGTGTAACAGATTTTATTATTTCCGTAAATTATTGAAAAATACTTATATCGTCAATTGAAATTAAACAGAAAAGAACGAACGAGCGTGACAATTTCGAGAAGAAACTCTTGGATACGGAAAAAAAATTGGCGATACTACAGGCAGCATACGAGGCATCGACCAACGGCAAAGGCAACGAGATGAGTCTTCGGGAGCTGGCAGAATTGAAGATGACTTCCGCCCACAGCCAAACGAAATTCAACGATCGTGGTCGTTTGATGGCTAATCAGGAAAATCAAATAAATGCACTGACGAAGCAAGTGTCTTCGCTGAAGGAAGTTGTTGCTATTACAAGAAATTTGCTGGAGATACGAAACATGGAAGTAAAACATTTGCAGGTTGGTTACCGCTAATTCGAGGTTCAAGATGATTTTTTTTTACCTTACGTAACATTTTTTCAATACAAGTTTAAAAAAAAAATTTAATTTCAAAAACTCTTGACTGTGAAAAAAAACTGGGACCGGAAAAAATAAAACTTAAAAAAATCTATCCTATAAAAAAATATTATAAAAAAATATTTTATATAACGAAATGTTGTTTTTTATTCAGTGGGGGGGGGGGGGGGCGCCCAATCAGCGGGCTCGCTTGAGTCTTGCCGTGATTAAATTCGATATGAAAATTTGTTTAATGAAAGTGCTTTTTTAACATCTATTATCTTTACGAGTTCATATCTGATCATGAATATCATGGTTCATAAACCATCTCTGTGGCCCACAGCACCGACGTGCAAACAACTCTTAGAAGAAGATTAGCCATTTGGGCCCGAATTCGAGACAAATGTTACCGCCAATTCACGTCGGCACGACGAAACTGATATACTCCCTTTTTTAGCCGGGAGTAAATTATATACTCTATCTTTGCAGCCGGGAGTGAAAAATAATTAATATGGAATACATTTTTTCTCTAATTCTTAGGCCGACGTTGACAGCATGGAAAATCGTCTAACAGCCGAACGCGACAGACACAACGCTATGCTGCGAAAAATGGATGCCGCAGTGCGTCTCAATGCCGATCTGAAAACCGAGTACGAGACGCAATTGCGTCTGTTTCAAGATCTTCGCGGAAAATACGAGGAAAAAGTTACTCTGTTAACGGCTGAGAACAAAGCAGCGTGTGCTGTCGAAAAATCTGTCGTAGAACCTGTTGTTCAGTAACTGCTTCAGTTTATATTTGAACATGAACAATCTTAGCAGCTATTTGCATGGGTATATGATCGCGAAGAAAAAAAAATCATCATTTACACATTCAACCGATTCTTTTCAAAATAATGTTTATTACTAAAACTCAGACGAGCAACGATTAATTAGTCGTGTATTAAATAGCGTCATGTCTCGAGAATAAGTGTTACGTTATTAAATTATATCACTGATGTATGTTTTTCACTAATAAAATTTTATTTATGATATGTCATCGTCCATTTTATAATGATTTTTTTTTCGTCTTGTCATTGAGGAATTCTTGACACATGCCTACTCCAATTAAGGAGGCTCCGTCGCTTACGTCTAACCAACAGAAAAAAATAATTTTTCAGTATATCATAGATAAAGTACCTATATTCACGTATGCAAAGTTTCAGATAAGGTCATCGACTAAACAAAAGAGATAAAAATAGTTAAACTTGGGATTTTTAACATAGGGCTAATGGAGGAGGCACCCTCGAAAGACCTGCTTCGAGTGATATTTTTGCACTCACCCAACAGATATTGATGAAAAACTACAGTAACGTTAATTGGGTCATGACGATTCCAAATACAATTGAAAATTTTTGGGTCATCGACTCATCTAAAAAGATATTTGATGTTAAAATATCGGAATATTTGAATATTCGATAGCTTTCGCGACCATGTGAACATTCGGCAGCATCGCAGAAATCATTTGTTATGTATAAACATCGACATATCGATATGAACTTCTGTTAGAAAGAGATAGGTCTGGCATCGGCGTCGTCTTTTCTCGCTCTTTCGGCCATTAGCGCATGCGCGGGAATTAGATTGTCAGTTATCTAACCTCAGAGCCAACCTCAAACCAACAACTACGACTACTACCTAACCTTAATTTTGTTTGTGATCGGTGCACAGCAATAATAACCACAAATAATAAAACAGTCAGATCGCGCTGTCAAAACAAATCAGAGGTGAGAGGGGAATGGAGAATTGTGACGTTGCCGTACTTCCTTGGGCAGTACCGTAACGTAAAATTGTGCCAATACTACGATATTTATTTATCGATGTACAATTCAATAATTTTCATAAAATTATCAATAATACGTTTATGATTGATCGTATTATGATAAGAATGCATATTACTGAAAAAAAAATGGGCCCTGCTTATGCGCCCACAGAACCCACCCCTTTGTGACGGAGCCTCCTTAATTCATCAACCTCAATTATCGACCTACATTTGCCATTTATCTCGGGAATGTGTTATATGTATATTAGACTGTGTCATATTTTTTTCAATGGGTCAGTGAACGGTCTATAGATAGTAGCCGCAAATAACCAGGAAAAAAATTCTAGCTCTATTAAATTTTATCGTAAGGTTGCTCATCGCGTATTCGTTTCCCATTTGATTAGCATGGAGAGTGCATGACTTATCCATTCAAAAGAGGATTATTTTGTGAGTTTCATAGCTACGACGATGCCATTAATCCGTTCTTAAAGCTCTTGCAAAACCGCTCAAAATGGCCTGCAAACAACCCGAATCCGGTCTAACATAAACTTCCGGCGATTATCGCATCGGTACAAAAAAATTATTATGTTAAATACGGCTGGAAAATATGTTCTCCTTCGTTGAAAAAGAATGTCGTGAGAATGTCGGTCACTACTAGAAAGGATTTCAAAATCTGTCTCGATTGAATAATCAATGTTTAATTGAATGGATCGAGACCTGATCATATGCAAAAATTCATTTTATAGATACGGAATATATCCGCGGACATACCGGAACACATGATAAACATACATATGAGCGATTCCACGTGACTTCAGCCGCTAGAAAAAAAAATTTCCACAAATAATTTTGAAAAATTGAGTTATTTTATTGCAATATATTCACCGAGTGTCGATTTTTTAAAAAATGTTCTGGCGGTTTTATCGTTAATTAACCTTTTTTTTATTTTTCCATTCAAATGGCTGTATCTTCGGCAGGATTTGACGTATTTACATTTGTAAAAACCGAAAATGTGCGTCTTTTTATGGCCCTCCAGACAAAAATTACAATAGATTTTATCGAGCGAGTTAAAGTTCGTTTCAGGGCAAAATATGCATGAAAATGTTTTTTTCTTAAAAGATGCACTCGCTATTTTAGTTTTCAAAATTTCCCCAAATTCTGAATACGAAAGAACATTTTTTGGTACCTTTTATATCATAGGATTGGTAATCGGTAATACGTATTTTTACCGATTTATTAATAGCTTTTTTCAGTATAATTTTTTTTTCGTGTGCTCCAGTTGCTTTACGCGAGTTCAGAAGCCTCCCTGAAAGGGAAATTAATGATAATCAATGCTCGTTGAATCGCGTCCTCTGATGTCCGGATGATACATAGATGAACGACCAGAATTGAGAGGACGCAGAATTCAAGTATAAATTGACGAGTAGCACTTGCTGTCACTAACTAGTCGTTTCACTTATCTTTTTTGACTGTGAATAAACCGTTGATACATTGCCATACCAAACACGTCGCTTAATTTTCAAGATTCGTGCATCGCGTATACCACAACTGTGTATTGTAACCATCGTTACCCCCTCTCGTGGTCACGCGTTCGACACGCGATGGGTTATCCATCGCGCGGTCGAAATTGCGGGCCAATCGAGGACCTGTTGCCCTCCATTCGGCGAGTAAGACATTTCGCCGCACCCCAGTCGCCCGGCCCGCGTGGTCGGTGCCACACGTTCCTTGACCATCCAAACCATCAAAAAACCATATCGTTCGATATCAGTAGTGCCACGTGCAAGACGGCAAAAATGTGATCACGCGAAACGGCTCTCGTGTGGGTGGCTGGGCCACGAGTGACACGAGTCAATGGCGCCCAACATATTACGTCGGACCGTGATATATTTGGTAGAGTCACCATTAAATAAAATAGTAAATTAACACTGAACTAAACGAAAATCAAATGAAAATAAGAATCGACTTCAATGTGGAATAAAATAATGACAAACGAAATAATAAAATAATGGACGGTGCAAAAATGTAATAATGAAAAAATGTTTTAATCGGTAATGTAAAAGCATGGATTTGTGGACTGACCGGCGACCATCAAGGACTATTAGTGATGATAATGAAATAATAATGATGCGTACTGAAATTATAATATTGAAATAAAATCGAACATAATATTGAAGTGATGACGAAATAAATTTGAAAATAATACTGAAATTGATAATTGAAACTGAACATGTGAAATATAAATGTAATTGCACAAATGTAGAAGGATTGATTCGTGATAAGACTGACGACGTATGAGGACAATGAATCACGATAATAAAATTAATAATTGAAACCCGTGGAATATTATTCGATGGATTTGTGGGGACGAACAATGCGAAGAATTGAAAAGGAATATAGAATTGACTCTGTAATTGAATGTCTGAAAATTGAATAATTGAGTTAATGAATAATTGAATAAATTTATCATGGAATGAGTAAAGAATTGAATTTTATCGATGTTTTTTTAATAAAATTGATTGTCGAGTTCAAAAATAAAAAATAATCTATCGTTTCACCTATCAAGAATAAAATAAAATTGACCATAATTTCAATAAAACCACGAAACCGATCCTGCTTCGGAAAATCCCAAAAATTTTAAATAAATGCGAATACCTGATAGAAGAAAATTTGTTACAGTATACAAAGTAAGGCCTACTACAATGTGCGCGCCTGCGTCAGACGGCACGACGGAGCAATCCATCAAATCGTTAAAACATCAATAACGAAATAACCTCCCATCTCTGTACTGTCAATATTAATTCGTTAAGGTAGCACATACATCTAGAAAACAAATTTTTAAAAATTGTTCTTCTTAATTTTCCAAAGATACAACCGTACAAAAGTATGTAGTTAAATTCTCATTGATAAATTCGAAAGAAACTGCTGAGTTATAGCCAATTTCATGACTCAGTGGGCGCATTGCCGAAGCCGAGCTAACCGACCAAACAGCATCAAAAGAGGGCATAAAGAAAGAATACTTTGAACGCGTTAGCATCGAATTTATGAAACGGTTGGAGTTGTAACGTCGAAAATTATTGGGCCTATATTGTTTTTAAATTTATGGGGGATATAAAAAAGACATTTATGACACGCTGTGCGTAAAATGCAGTTTTTACGCTTACTTAGTTCGCGTCAAACCGCATTTGCACACCTCGTGGCATAAAACTTGTACCATACTCGTGCGAACAACGTTTTTTTGACTCGTGTCATTATGCAATACTCACACTCGTCGCCAAAAATGTTTTCGCACTAGTATCATAATGCACTATTGCAGTGTATAACAAGGGGATTTTTCGATGATAACGTTCTTGATCATCTCATTGTAAAAAAAAACTCATGACAATTCGTGGAAAAAACCCAAGAAAAATTTCAAACGATTCTCACTTGCATGAAAAAATAAATATTCATAAATGAAATCAATGTAACACCACGCGGTCATGTTACATTATGCGTGGGCACATTTCTGACGTTAACCGAGTGATAATGCAGACTATATAAGCGGAGCCGTAAATTTACAAATGTTGAAGTGGTTCCAACTAGCAAATAGAAATCGTCATGATGTTCGCTTCGATACTTTGCGTCAGTCTATTGCTATTGGTGAGTACGAAACTCAATAAAATTATGTTCAATCTACAAAATTCCAACGATTGGAAAATCGATGGATTGAAATTTTTCGCAATTTCACCAATAACCATGCGTCACTATTGAAACGAAAAATTTGCAGGGATGCGTTACCGGCAACCAACCGATTGCAAACAACAACGAACTATCTAAAGACATGGTATGTATCCTCATAGAGGAATTTTCTCCCTGATTAGCAATAAAACAAATTTAAAAAAAAAATAACAATCTAATGTCAATGGTCAATGACTTACCGATTAATGTCTCACATCGGAACATCGTCGATATTCAAGGGGGTAGTGAAATAAATTTAGTTCTGAGACAAAAACATTGCGAGTTGAGACTCGGTACCGGTACTTGTGAGACGTTGACCGAGTCTTGTCGCAATCGACGTGGTCATTGCTATCATCATCGTGATCGTCCGATATTATTTTATGGGCCGAGCTTCGCCTTTTCGTCAGTCGTTACTTTTACTGCTACCCCATTGCGCCATCTCCTTGCCACTTCGACGCTTCACGATACGCACGGTGACGGGGACGGAGAGATCTTTTTTCATTTTGCTTCCTCATGGAGGAAGCTACGTGACGGTGGGAAATTGTTTTTTTCGAGATTTTCGTTTCACCACGTTCATAATGTGCTAAAACGTCGAAAGAACACATCTGGAGAAAACGTCTGGATGTGGGTGTGTGTAATGGCTTCTTAAAATGCAAACGTGGATAACTCGAGAACGGTTTTGCTACAGCCGCCAATTTTTGGAGGCATATGCAGCCCTGTAATCCCTCCGTTTACCATAATTTTCTTCATAATTCAACATGTGGTTCTGATTTTGTCGTTTTTTAATTTCTCAACAAACAAAAAACTGTTATCGCTCTAGCAATCGCGATTTTTGAGGTATGCGTACTAATAGTTCTTGGCAAAAAGATTTCTACCCAAGGATAGTTGGTTGCATTTGGACCAAATCCATCGAGAAGTTTTGATTTTCTGATATTTTGAGTTTTTCGATCAACTTTGTCGCTATAACTGTCGTTAACTTCGACCGATTAAGTTCTAACTTTATAAAAGTATAGAATATCATTCAGCCGTGATATGTATCAAATTTGGTGGAGAACGGCTAAATCGTACGGATTTGACAGAAATTCAAATCTTTCAATTTTGAGCATCTGCCGATTTGAAAATGTTTGACTTGCCATGCTCAATCGCATAGATTTACATGAACTAACCGTTATGGCTGTTCAGTATTGAATTTGGTGGAAATCCACTTACACGTTTAAATTTTGAGGAGAAATTTCAATGGTGCACTAATCAGTATTTGAATATCAAAACAAGCTGCAAGTTGAAACTTGCAATTTTCTTCCGGTGAATCGTAGGTGATGAACGAAGATCCTCTATGAGTAAGCCGAAGATCTCACAGAAAAATACTTTATGTCACGCGGTCCGTAAAAGTGCGCTTTTACGCTCACTTCGTTTGATTTAAACCGCATTTACGGACGAAAAACGTTTTCTGGACTCGTGTGATTGCAATACTCGCCTTCGGCTCGTTCTGCAAACTCACACTCGTCAGAAAAAAATTTTCCGTACTAGTGTCATAATATACTATTCTCACATCGGAACCTTCGTTTACCACCTACCATACTGCGCAAAAAATTACCCACAAAAAATGCTTCCCCGTAGATGAAACTTCGATTACCACCTACAGTTCAGTTAAAGCAAATTGCAAGTTGTAACTTGCAGCTTATTCATTAATGAATATTCGAAAATTGGAAACGAAAATTCCAGGAAGACGATTTCCTCGATACAACGATGCATTCAATTGTGATAGCCAAAAACAATACCGAATGGGCAATTAAGGACTTGACTAATACAATCAACGTCGAAATTGAAAGAGTTAGGAAATTCTTCATGAACAACAGTGAGTTCTCGCCCTTAACGACGGATTTTAAAAACTTTGTGGATATCGAAGTAGACGATCTGATAAAAAAGGTATTTGCAATAAATCGTGAATCGAAGAGTCAGTTGAACAAATTATACTGTCGATACAATTACACTATGATTATTAATTTTTCAATGGTTGATTCATGATTGATCCGACCAATACGATTCAACAGACGCCGATGTTAATACCACCCGGGTATAAATCAGAGCTCTCGGAAAAAATTGAAAAATGTCATTCAGACTTCGAAACGGCTCTGTACAGCGAAAGAAACAGTACATTAGAGAAACTGGAGATATGCTTACGGAGATTCGTCGATGATCATGTGGAACCCATTGAAGAGTTCCTCTCCGATATATCCAGCCAGTCGAAAGAAGATACAAGCATATTGACAAACGATCTTTCAAACTGCGTTCGTACGATGTCTAATGATAGTCAATTGTTAGAATGCATCAATGATGTAAGTACTACCTCGATTTCCATAATTCTTCTCTCATACTCGAATTACAAAAAAAAATTTGCTTCTATCCACATTTACGAATAAAATTACATCGGCAACTTAACGAAATGACAAATTTTGTTCGTTGATAGGTGATGGCTCGAACCCATGAGGTAAGATCGACGATCAACGATTGGATCGAGTCTAGATATAACGCGGCATATGAGGTGTATTCAGAACATTCGCAACCTTGCTCGCCTACAGCACATGGTTGGCCGGACTTATTACCACTACTCCAATCAGAGTTCCGCGAGTGTCGCATAGAGCAAGTAGAATCGCAATATGGTATTTTACCCATTTCGAAAAAATCTGTATAAGATACACAACGTAAACGCATGGGTCCGATAGGCCCGTTGAAGCATTGTGCGAAATTTTCTTCATGCAACACGCGAGTCCGCTCGCTGTTTGGGCAACCTATGATGAATTATAAAAATTATTGAAAAAATATACATCGTTCCGTGTCGGGATTTTTTTTCTTCCATTATTCTCCAGCGCATGCAAAATCCCATTGACCCACATTATGACCATTTGCAATTTTTTTTCGTGACAACATTTCAATCATCGTTATGAAATCGGCAAATTTTTGATTTTTATTTTTTTTCTTATGTCTGCGATTTAAAAAAAAGAAAAACAACAAAAAATGTATAATGTTAATCAAGACTTGAAAATATGTTCTCGTTCGTTGAAAAGGCATGTCGTTAGAGTGTCGATCAATACAGATGCCGAAAAAGTTAATTCTTATATTTGGCACAATTAACATTATTCAAATTCCGAAGGAACATAAGTATTGAAAAGTTTAATTATCTCGCAGCCCCGTACCTCGCTTGATCTATTATTGGTTTGCTTATTTTTTTTTCTTCGGAGTTCCGTATCTCCAAAAGGAATGAAAACGGAACGCTTATGCAAGATCATTTGCGTGGTCGTCAATCTGTCACAGCCGATTTCCCTTAGAAATCTTTTCCTTGAGTTTCAATTTTGTTACGTAATAGCCCCGGCAAATCATGATCTTACAGTTATTTATACTTAAATTCAAGGATATTGGTTCGAAAATATGCCGACCGCTTGTACATAATAAAAACGATTTTTTTGTTCACTTACCTTAAATATTTCACTTTCAGCGTTGTCTTATGGAGCGGTAGATTCTATTTTTTCGAAACGTTATTCCGTTGATTTACGATTTTTTTCTTCATCCGCATCGAATACCCACTAATACCAATGTATGGTCGTTGTTAAGAACATTTGAACTAACGAGTTGAGAGGTTCTATCATTACTATTCTAGGTGTAAAAATCAAGCTATAGTTTCATGAAAGTCAATGGTGTTCCGTAATAGCTCTGGTAGGCGATAGGTTATGGGTGGCTCTGGAAGCCTGGGTGCAGAAAGTTGAAATATATAGGGAATTGAAATAACGAGATAGCGGCTGTCGTTTAAAGAATTCATTATATTTCAATACGAATCCTGCTTGAATGTATACAGGCCTCCTTGTACTTTGGGTGTAACACGCGAAAAGATGCGACAACGATCTTATGTTTAATTACATTCTGGTACCAGATCTGTTAACAAATACAATAGTGATATTTGACAAATCTTATGCGCAACCGTTGTTGTAACAGCTCTCCCAAATGCCTATAACTCAGAGGAGGCAACGTTGAAGCTAACGAGAGACCATGCATTATCAACTTAGTTAACGAATGGAATTCGTCTTCGAGCACGACTTCGGGACCGCGCAATCTCTGTCTCGAAGATTGCCACCTCGATAACGAAAATAATGGTAGCACATCCCAGACCGATTACAAGGATTACAAATGCGAAGCTCAAGTGTCTCAAGGTTAGTACTTTCCGGGTCTGTTCCTGATATTCGATCTCGCGGGATTTGAGTATGTTTTTATCGCTGTCCATGGCTCGCGTGTACAAAAGATTCAGAACACCGCTCTCTGCAGCCCTATGATATATCTCATTGACTCGTTCTTCGATTGGCCAATTCCGTCGAATCCGATAGACTCCACGAATGGTGCCCACAGATCCATCGGACAGATGGAGTTTAGATTCCGCTGCTTGGATGGTAAGCCGTCCCCTGCCGGCTACACACGCAGCATTAGAATCGTTCAATACAACGCTTGTGCAGTTTAGCTTGAAGTGACGTAAATTAACTGAGCGGTCTGCGAACGCTGACTGGTTGATAAAATGAAAGTAGATTTTTCTGATATATATCGTGTGGTCAGAGCGCTCAAGGTCGTCAATGGAATTCACGTTTAATAAGCGCACGTCTTTTGTTAGCATTGACGCGAATTGGCTTTGATAAATTCCCTGAATAGTTACCACAAATATGAATAAACTAGTGAGATAGATCCTTGGCGCTAGTTTTCTAGGTATTTTACGAAGAGCCGCGTTACACGTTATGAGCACGAGATCGAGAATTGCCGCGATCATCGGTTGCCGCAGATAAAATTTGAAAAACGTTAACGTGATCAAAAGCACTACGACTACACCGATACGTGAACTTCCGTCGAGGACGGAAATGATCTTGTCGAGTTGTGACTTGTGACCGCGATATTGAGTTAGAATCGCTATGCTGAATTCGAAATGCGGATACGTAATGAATTGGCCGTCCACTACCCCATTTAAGACGGCGATGTCTAAACTCATGTCAATCTTGCGACTTTGTAAGCCCGCTCTAATATCGCCCGAAGTAGTATTAGCATGTACCTTCCAGGTTGCATTGAGGGAACTCATCAGAATCTGAGCCGTGATGTTTTTTATCGGATTAGCAATGCTGGGTGTTATGGTTGGATCCACATACCACCACTTCTCCTTGCCCAGGACAGATGCGTGGATCTCGTAACCGCCAAGATCTAACGTCTTGTCGAAATCCAAAGCGTCACAGAGTGGCTTCTCTTCTCGAAATTCTTGCACGAACAAGGACCAAGTATGGCCGTTCAGCCCTTTGTACGTGTTCTCATGCTCCCATGGGAACGGCGCTTTATTCGTGTACGGATTGAAAGTGTAAATCAATCTCCCCCTCGTTGGATGAAGGCACATGAATTTGGGATTAAGTAGATCCTGTTTCCATGCTACCCACAAAACTTCGTAGACGTTTGAACATCCGTTTTCTATCATAGGCAAGTCAATCAGGAGAAACGAAGCCATGTGATTCCACCATTTCGACAGCGCAACTTGTGTGAGAGTGTCATTTAAGGTTCTCGGATCGGAGACCGCAACCAAAAAAACCTGCAATTTGTGGTTCGATCCGGGATCGTCAGCCACTGGATCCTGGCTCACTTCCCTTGAAGTCTCGTCGATCAACGTCACCGGAATAACGAGGTCTCTCATCGATATTCTCTTGATGATGCGCCCCACCGATGGTCCAGCGAGTCCCACAGTATCATAACTGCTCGAATAGCATGACTCTACGATATTAATCTGTAAACAGAAGTTTAATAGTCAATTTAGGGTTAAAGTGTAGTGACACAATACTTTTCAGTATCAACGGGACATTGGTGGGCGTCCTGTCAACTGGTCACTATAAATTCAAACAGCCAGGTCAAGTCGTGGTCAACTCCAGTCGGTGTTGGGTGGGGCTCGAAGTTCAGAATGAGCAATGTTCAGAAAGGCAAAAATTTCGAACGCGCAATGCTTCGAATGACAATGTTACGAACGGTCGCGGCGCAGAATGAAATTGTTTCGAAGGGTCAAAATTTTGAATCGCATTGTAGCCTTCCGAACGCTTACTTTTCGAGCTTTCCCACGCGTAAATTATGAAAGTTAGATATATGCCGTCGCGGACTTTTTTATAGGAAATTTATTTCTCTACAACATTGTTTATGTGAACTTTTTGTCTATATAGCGTTGTTTATCCAGCGTTTGGACAGAAAATCGATGCATTTTTACCTTCCCGTCAAAACGCTGGTTAAACAACGCTATATCGACCAAAAGTTCACATAAACAATTTTGTAGAGAATTGAATTTCCTATAAACAAGTCAGTGACGGCATATATTTAACTGTGATAATTTACGCTAATTTTTAAATTAACGATAATTTTTAAAAATAGAAAACCGCTGCGGTTTTTAACATTTCCTGGCTTTCGAGCTTTCCCACACGTAAATTATCACAGATAGATATATGCCGTCACTGACGTTTTTATAGGAAATTAAATTCTCTACAACATTGTTTATGTGAACTTTTGGTCTATATAGCGTTGTCTAACCAGTGTTTTGACGGGAAGGTAAAAGTGCATCGATTTTCTTATCGTTTTATTTTTTTCCGTCTAAAACGCTGGATAAACAACGCTGTATAGACAAAAAGTGCACATAAACAACGTTATAGAGAAATAAATTTCCTATAAAAAAATCCGCGACGGCATACACCTAACTTTCATAATTTACGCGTGGGAAAGCTCGAAAAGTAACGTTCGGAAGGCTACAATGCGATTCGAAATTTTGACCCTTCGAAACAATTTCATTCTGCGCCGCGACCGTTCGTAACATTGTCATTCGAAGCATTGCGTGTTCGAAATTTTTGTCTTTCTGAACATTGCTCATTCTGAACTTCGAGCCCCACCCCCGCCGGGTTTGAAGCGCCCTCGGATCATCTCTCCAAGCGATGAGCCACTGGGGCTTTCATTGGATTAGGACTCTCGAAATCCGCCTGACCGTACCCGGTTCGCGTAGCAGCCGATGAAGATGGACACAGGCGCAAGTTAGTAAGAGTGGCAGTGGACACGGGAAAAAAATTGGCACGATTTCAGTTAGCGCATCAAAATGATTCAGGGAGTGGTTGGCAAGACGTGGGTTAATACCCGACTGACAGTAGCTCATGCGATTACCGATGCGTCAATGAGGAATTCATCCCGCTTAGATGTCTCGCTGATCAATCCACCGTAGCATATTTTCGCAACAAGTGCTGAGAAGCAAATGATCGATTGAGTCAGCTGCATTGTGGACGAAAGAACTTTCCCCGGTGTTGAAACGAAAGTCAATGATACACCTCAGACTAAGGAAGATCGTTCACGATAACGCTATTTATGCAATAGCCGAATATGAAAATAAAGGTCGTACTCGATGATTGCGTCGGAATCTACGTGTAAGGGAATACACAATTTTTCAAAACTTTGACCTGTACCGAGTGCACTGGTAATTTCTCAATTCTCCAAAAGGTCACTATTTTAGGAGCATGTCAGAAACAGGATTTCTCCGGCCCCCGAATTTCATAGAACAAAGAAATGATCACGCACACGAGTCATCGTAACCCCGATGAACGTCGACCGCAATTCATACACGTGCGAAGCGTTTTAGCGCACTTCCACGACTGCCGACCAATTGTCATTTTCGACCACGGGAAACTAAAGGATATTTAATGTGTCTGGTATCGTTAAGCCGCTCGTAAAAACTTTTACTATGTTTCTGCGCCATGACGGCCGAACGTTTTTCGCACACCACGGTTGCATTAAGGGAATTGGCTGCCCAAGAAATAATGGGGCTAGTCCGACACCGGGAGAAGCGCGAAACACGCATATAACCGAAGCTTTCAACCTGATTCCCACCCGTCATGTTAGACGCAACGATCGTAGAACTAACGATATTTCGTTCGAAAATATATATGTTTTCGTCACTGACGTATAGTCAGAAAGTATTCTTGTAGAATATTCAAGAACAAGATAATTGGGCATCGCCTCGTCAGCTTTTCATATAAATGTCTCTTGTTCTTCCGTTGGATTGTGCCAAACAAAACACTGAAGAAGATAAAAACAAGGATGCAAAGTAGAACCTTGCACATTGCTTCCTCATAATTTTGTAACGTTTTTAAAATTTTTAAGATGTAAAGTTGAATCTTGCCCATGGCTTTCTCATCATTTTACACATTTGCCAAAGATTCCTTTATGAGGAACTATTCGTCGATCGATTTTCGGCTTCCCCATAGAGGAAGCTTTGGCAAATATGTAAAATGATGAGAAAGCCAAGAGGCAAGGTTCTACTTTGCATCTTAATTATTTAAAAAACGCTACAAAATTATGAGGAAGCAATGAGCAAGGTTCTACTTATTTGTATCCTTGTTTTCATATTGAATCCGCTCGTAAGTATATCGAGAACAAATATACGAGGAATTTCATGTCAAATCTACAAAATTGAAAATCGTATGAAATCTCGTAAAAGTCTGGATGGATTTTGTCATAAGTTAATACCAAATATCTTTCGATGATAGTAAAACTTTGTACTAATTTTGTCACCCGATATCTCGAAAATTGCGGAAGCTAGAGCGACCACATCTATTTTTGCAACTTACGTAAAATCTGAACGGCTGAATGGATTTCGCCCAAATTCAATACCAAACATCTTTTAATAGTAGTGTAAGTGTATACCAAATTTTAGCGAAGTATCTCGAAACTTGTGGAAGCTGGAGCAATTGCGATGAGTTTTGAGAATTTTCAAAACGATATAAAATATGAATGGCTTGATGGATTTTGCCCAAATTCAATACGAAATACCATTTGATAATAGCGCAACTTCGTGCCAAATTTTAGTCCGATATCTAAAAAATTGCGCCACCTAGAGTGCGCACACCGTTTTTTTGCACCTTCCAAAATTTCTTAAAACAAAACCACTGCGTGGATTTTTTTCAAATTCAGTAACGAGCATCTCCATGTATTCGTACAACATTATACTGAATTTAAGCTCGATATCTCTAAAATTGTGGGAGCTAGAGACTGAAAATAAATTTTGGAATTTTTTTAAAATTCTGTAAAAAGAAAAGAACACCATGGAATTTTCTGAAAATTTAATCGTGCTATGCACCGTGAACCGTGTACATGTGTGACAAGTTTCAGCTTGATATCTAGAACCATGTTTTGGGACATTCTGAACACGTTTTAATGATGATCTCGAAAAAAAAATTTTTTCACGAAAACAAAGCTTCCTCTATGAAGAAGCAAAATGGACTCCGATATTTTAAGACGGAATTGCGCACCCGTTGTGAGACTGCCCCGAGTAACGATTATCCATAGATTGTCATCACGTTGAGTTTTTAAGGAAAATGAAAAAGTCCCACAAAATGATCGCAGGAAGGTATCTGTTGCTCATCTGTTATCGCGTTTATTACGCTCAACAATACTACTACCCATATTCCTGGTACTTACTAAAACCTTACACGCAAAGCACAATTAGTCGGTGAGTCTGATAAATTTTTTCAACTTATTTTTAGACCGATGGCAGTCTGATTACCGCCAGTCTGACTCGATTCCGATTTACATCGCCCCGATTTGACTCGATCTCATAGTCTAAGGCGACGCGCGTTGTGCAGCGAATATAAGAGAAAGACGAAGAATATTCAATCTCAAACAAGTCTTTGACAAGTTCGCAAAAAGGTGATTGCTTATGCGAAAAATGAATAATATTTAGACTCAATAATAATAATAATAATAATAATAATAATAATAATAATAATAATAATAATAATAATAATAATAATAATAATAATAATAATAAATACTGAACGTTGCGTCCTTTCGATCAAAGATATTTATATTTATTTCAAAAATTATTTTCAAAAACAAATAAATACTCAACAATGTACTTTTTTATCATTAGATTTTTTTGAAAAATTCAGTTACCGAAAAAAAAATTATAATAACATCGCAATCATTTTTATCAATCAAATTATAATAACATCGCATAATGTTTGTTTTTTGTCTTAATTACAGGTTCCAGCATTTGCTTACGAAAAAAGAACGTCGAGGATCGAGACTCTTGGCTTTGCAATCACTTACATCGCGTTCCCGAGTAGAAAATTGATCGGGCTAGCCTTACCTACATCAGGGCCCGATCAGGTTTGAGTAATGCCTGCCCGACTAAGGCTGCCTCATCGGGGCCTGGTCATGATTTTGTAAGGCGTGCCTGGTAAGGTCAACTACATCAGGGCCCGATCATGATTTGGTAATGCTTGCCTGAGTAAGGCTGCCTACATCAGGGCCCGATCAGGTTCGCCTGAGCAAGGTCGCCCACATCAGGGCCCGATCGGGGTTCGGTAATGCCTGCCTGAGTAAGGCTGCCTACATCAGGGCCCGATCAGGTTTGCCTGAGCAAGGGCGCCCACATCAGGGCCCGATCGGGATTTGGTAATGTTTGCCTGAGTAAGGCTGCCTACATCAGGGCCCGCTCGGGGTTCGGTAATGCCTGCCTGAGTAAGGCTGCCTACATCAGGGCCCGATCAGGTTTGCCTGAGCAAGGTCGCCCACATCAGGGCCCGATCGGGGTTCGGTAATGCCTGCCTGATCATGCAGCCTTCTCGGTGCCCGGTCAGAGGGTATTTCATGCGGCACGTCTAAGTAGGGTGCCCTGATCAGTGCCTTATCGGTATCTCGTAAGGTTAGTAAAAAAATTTAGAAAAAATATAAATCGTAAAAACCTATGGCAAAAAGTAACGAAAAAAAAATTAGTGATTGTACAAAGATTTTAACTTTGTACAATCTTGTGGAAAATTTTGTTTGAAAAAAGTACTTTTTATTGTTGAGATTATGTCAAAATTTTAGGATTACTGATTTTTCCAGTGTAAGAACCTCGGTGACATCTATGACAAATTGAATTTTACCAACGGTCAAACACATTTTATTAGTTCTACATTACCTCTGAGGACTCGACTATTCCAGTAACTGAGTGAGAAAAATAAGACTCCCTGTGTTCCTGCTAGATGTGCGTTATATAAACTTAAAGTAATGTCCAAATGTCAATAGTTAGATTGGTGTAGTGGTTAGCGTGTTAGGTAGTTAGGTAGGTCGATAGGTCGGTTCGTTAGGTCGCAGGTTCGAATCCCCGGAGTGTGCAATCTTCTCGAAGGGCAAGATTAAATGGGAGGACAATTTTTTTTTTTCATTAATATTGGTAAAATAATTTAACTAATATAACTATATGACGAATTGTTGCAAAAATATGTTTATATATCATAAATATATATATTGATACATCATAGTTATCGGGGAATGATCGGGCAACCGGCGGATTACCCGGTCGGGGAATGGTCGGGCAACCGGCGGGCTACCCGATCATGCTTTGATAAGGTTGCCCGATCATTCCCCGATCGGGCCAAAAGCATAAGGCCATGATGCAACATATGCGTTACACAAACTGTAAGGCCATGATCGGGCTGCCTTGATCCGGGCCTTATTAGTGACCAGGCCTTCCTCATCATGGCCCGATCAGAGCCGTGTCTAATTTTCTACTCGGGTTTATGGGTGAACCGCTCGGTATCGAACCAACCAGCTCAAAACTCGATTACATTCCTCACGACTATTACTTGCTCAATTGAAGAATCAAAAAAAAAAAAGCAATTAAAGTTGCTGCAATCGAATTAATTTTCAATGATGCTTTGTCGAGCTTAAAACACACAACAAAAAATAAATTACGCAGTAAATAAAAAAAAATTGCAGCAAACAAAAAAGTTGTAAAAAAAAAATTGAAATCCGCCCAAATTTCGGTTTTTTCTGAAATTCGTGAGTCGTGTCGGTAATATAGAAAAAAATGGTGAAGTAAATAATTATGAAAATGATGAATCCAACAACTGGGCGAAAAAGAGCGAGTATATTGGCAAATTGGATAATATTATTGAAATTTAATTACTCTTGAAAACATCTGTGAAAATTGTCTAGCTTCGTATCAACGGCTGTATCAGTGTAATTTAAAATTAAGTAACCAAGTCTTCCAATCGTATGATATGATAAATCGATGAGATATGATGAGCCAATCGTGATACATGTCGTACTGCTCTCCTAAGGAAAAAAACTAAGAAGACAAAAATAGAAATACATGTTATTTAATTATTATTCACGAAAATCGTAAAAATCGAAAATATAAAAATATAGTTCATCATGATACTAGTGCGGAAACATTTCTTCTGAGGAGTGTGAACTTGCAGCACGAGCCAAAGGCGAGTTTTGCAATCACACGACTCAAGAAAACGTTTTATGCACGAGTATCGTTAAAGGCTACATTCGCGTTTGACTCGAATGAAGTAAGCGCGAAAAACCGAATTTTACGCACAGCGTGTCATAATAGTATCGTATACAATTTTATGTCACAACGTGTGTAAATGGGGATTTGCCCACGCGAAGCGTGGGTAAAACCGCATTCTACGCACGGCGTGTCATAAAGGAATTTTAATAATATTATAAACGAAAATTTCGATGCCAAAGGATTGACGCATTTTTAAATATACAAGAACGAAAAATTTTCCTTTGTCGGAGATGAATTTTTATTTGTTTGATAATTTTAGTTTAATACACTGGATACGGGATCGTTCATAAAAAATTTACAATTGTAAAATTGAATTAATACACGATATACTGATTTATTTCTGCAATTTTTTCTACTCCTGATCTTTCCAGCGCAATGAAAGGATCATTTTTTGCGATCGCCTTAAAAAAATGTGTGAATACAAAATGACAAACAATTTTCGCTACGGAAAATCGAAGGCCATGATGTTGGTCGAGGCCAGGGAGAATAGATCCCAGGAGACCGAACTATGGATAAAAAGATGTTAACAAAATTTGTCTTGGTCACGTGACCTGGCAACTGAAGGGACCAATTCGGCGGCAGCGTTCCTATCGGTGGATTTTCGAACTACGGTTTTGTGACGTAGCCAAAGTGCTGTGACGTAGCCAGGGTAGGGTGGGGCTCGAAGTTCAGAATGAGCAATGTTCAGAAAGGCCAAAATTTTGAACGCGCAATGCTTCGAACGACAATGCCACCTACCTACAATGTAGCCTACGTCTTACAATATTCCGAACGCCTACCAGTTGCCGCGGTTTTCAACATTTTCCGACTTCCGAGCTTCCCCACACGTACATTATCAAAGTTAGATATATGCCGTCGCTGACTTTTTCATAGGCTATTTAATTCTCTACAATATTGTTTATGTGAACTTTTGGTCTAAATAGCGTTGTTTATCCAGCGTTTACACACGGTAAGAAAATCGATGGATTTTCACCCTCCCGTCCAAATGCTGAATAAACAACGCTATATAGACCAAAAGTTCACATAAACGATGTTGTAGAGAATTGAATTTCCTATAAAAAAGTCAGCGACGACATATATCTAACTTTGATAATGTACGCGTGGGAAAGCTCGAAAGTCAGGAAATGTTAAAAACTGCGGCGGTTTGGTATTTTTGAAAATTATCGCTAATTTAAAAATTAGCGTAAACTATCCCAGTTAGATATATGCCGTCACTGACTTTTTTATAGGTAATTCAATTCTCTACAACATTGTTCATGTGAACTTTTGGTCTATTAGCGTTGTTTATCCAGCGTTTGGACGGGAAGGTAAAAATGCATCGATTTTCTTATCGTTTTATTTTTTTCCGTGTAAACGCTGGATAAACAACGCTATTTAGACCGAAAGTTCACATAAACAATATTGTAGAGAATTGAATTTCCTATAGAAAAGTCAGTGACGGCATTCATCTAACTTTGATAATTTACGAGTGGGAAAGCTCGAAAATCGGGAAATGTTGGAAACCGCGGCGACTGGTAGGCGTTTGGAATATTGTACATAAGCTGCAATGCGATTCGAAATTATGACCATTCGAAACAATTTCATTCTGCGCCGCGACCGTTCGTAACATTGTCGTTCGAAGCATTGCGCGTTCGTAATTTTGGCCTTTCTGAACATTGCTTATTCTGAACTTCGAGCCCCACCCCCAGGGTAGCCGGGTCAGTTGGCTCAATTCGAAGCCACCGCTGTTCCCGACCGCTCTGGAACTATATAGGTCGGCCAGATTTTCATGACATATTTTTCAAGCCAAATCTGGGCAAGTTCGGTCTCCTTTCCTCTATTCTCCCCGTTCGAGACGGTGGAGCCCTTACAATTTTTCGCAATGAAACGCCCAATGGTAGCGCCCTCGTCAGTCACGTGAGAAGATCGGGAACTAAAATCGCAGAAAAATTCTGCATAGTTGTGATTGCTGTCGAGGAACTCGTCGACAGCGCTGATGTCGTTCGAGTGTGGCGCCCTCGACGAATTCATCGTAACTTTTTCCTTCAAAATTTATGTATTTACCGTCTCAGTCGGTAACTGGTATGACGTACCGACGGATCAGGAACAAGTAACGTATCTCTCGGAACTGATAGGATCGCAGACTGCTATTTGGGCCAAATGTGATTGGGAATGATCATTCTACGTTTTCATAGAGAAAAAAATAATAATAATACATAAACTACGGAACGACATCGATATTTTTTCTTTATGTATATTCGGTCGAGATGTTTCGATAAGCGAATGTAAAAAAAAAAAAAACATCAAATCGCAAAATTACATGATCAGAAGTCCAAGATCTGAACGATTTAGATCCAGCATACATCGACATTCAGCATCCGTACGCGTAAAAAACCTATAAAAGAATCATCCACGAGTATAGTCAATTTTTTTTTTCGAGTGTTATCACAATATATATGCGTCGCGTTATTTAATTAAAATGAAAACGCAATTTCTCTTCAGTTTCATTCGTTTTTCGCCACGTTCGAAATAACGAAAGTTCGTCAGCGTATCATTCGACGAAAAAATCTTCAGCTTCGCGTTTTTTTTTGTTTGTGTGTGTGTGTTTTTTTTCATTGCGTGTTCGTCGCTGCAAAATTCACGTCTCGTGTTTTCACGTTTTTTTTCAACGACGATTTGGGCGTTCTCACTCGTAATCGTTGTCGAATCGATCGTCGTGTCCCCAAACCTTGCTTCCGGTATTTTGTTTGGCCGACCAAACTTGTTGATCCGTGAGCTTGTCTTTGTGACCGCGCGACGATTTTTTTTCGTTCCTGTGATCCTTGGAACTCTCGCTCGCTCCGGACCCCCGGATTGCACGGGGAGTGGGTCCCGAACCACCGCCGCTAGGTCCCAGATTCAATTTTTGCGTTTGCTTGATTGGCAATTCGTTATTCGTCGATTCAAGAATTTCCGTTTTCACGGAGGGATTATCCATTTTCAATGGCTTCATGCCTTTCGTCAATAATGCGTACAAATAAAATTCCGAATTGAATTCACGACCGGTGCAAAAATTCTTCTCCGTCTCCTGCAAACGATTTCCTGCGACAAACGACACGAGTAAAGATATGCAAATCCGTTCACTATTGACTGATAAAACGATTATCAACATTGAGACAAAAAACAGCTTCGTGAGTTGTTGGATGCAAGAATTTTGTTTTTTTAAGTTCATGAAAATTTTTATCAGCGACATTTATTTATCGTTCGCGATGGTGTTGAATGGATGTTGACTGCAGTAATTGATTAAGTTGTTGGAAGGTTTGCGCGAAGGACGTCCATCTTATTATCAATATTGCTACAATATTTGAGATTTTCTTCTCTCGATGTCGATAATCGAATTCTTGCCGACATAATTAATACGATCAATTAAAACGAACCAAGGCTTGTTAGCTTCAGTTTTCTATACTCTTCCATTTGATCTAAAAAGATTCATGAAAAAAAATCTAAACAACTTTTTTAACAAGTTGAAATGTTTTTTTTTTTTTTACAAAAAGCAGATTTTGTTCAAACTTGGGGAAAAAAGTTAATTTCACAATTTTTTCGGTTTTTCTTAGTTCATCTAGAAGAAAAATATATGACAATGAGAATTTTCTTTGGTTTTTTTTTCGTTTCAGACGAAAATCACGAGCTCCATCTTTCCCGCCGATTGGAGACTGCAGTTGCAAGGTGTTGCACAAATGTGCATTAAAATCTGCTGCGTTAGAATATTTTTTCTGCCAAAAAAATGTTGTTATTAAGGTAGTATCCCACAAACTGTACGAGTCAAAGCAAGCCTAAGATATACCACGTCCTGATTGAGGTACGTAGTGCTTTGATGTGGCAACGTCGCGGGTTATGATGTCGATTAGAGAGAGAAAGAGAGAAGATGCGAAACAAACGCGCAACGTTGCCATGTCTACTGGATCACGACCACCTCCTGATATGAACTGCATTTCCCGATGTTTATTTGCTTATTATTATTGTCACAGTCTCCTGATCTCTACTGTCAAGTGCCCAAAATGTTCTCCGAATATTCAACTTGCAGCTCAAGTGTTTTCATTAAACACTGACGAGGACTTTTCGTATTATATCAAATTGAACGTGATTTTCCATAAGGTTCCATGTTAAACGTGTGAAAATAAAAGTGTTGATATATTTTTTCTCGCGCTCCGGAAGGCCATAAAAATTTAACTCAACCTTTTTCTTATCAATACCTATAAGTATGCCAAGTTTCATGAAAATCTAACGAGGAACTCTCTTATGGAGGGTACTTAATGTTCAAATATGCAATAAAATAATCTAAAATATTCGCAGGACTTGCTTATTATTTTCGATCCTAAAAAAATCCCCCAAACATTTTTTCTTCTAGGCCTCCTAAAGCAGGTTCCTGCCTTAATATTTGCCGTTGGATAATTACAATAAGTTCGATGACGTACCGAATATGGAGGCGTAAAACATTTGAAGATCTCCGGCAATTGGATTGAAGCCTTGATTAGCCAGATCGACGATGAACAATAACAGAGATCGTGTGCGAGCGCTTACGTTACGATTCACGAGAATCATTCGGGCATTGTTCACGATATCGTTCAATTCTTTATCCGTTGGAATTTCGAGTTCGACAGGACCACTGAAGCTCGATGCTGACATTACATTCCGACCGTTGAGACACAACTGTGCAAAAAAATCGAAAGTCAAATTTGCAATACGATGAAGAATCGTAATGACGGAAGCTACATCGATTTAATTTTTCAATTTCGATGAGAAATTATTAGAAAGATGGAAAAGATGATTTGTGGTGTAAAAAATTTTCGTTGAACACACCTGAATCGCAACCGTTTCGGTATTTTCCTCGGTCGCGGTATCGAGAAGTAGCTTCAGGCATTGAACCAAGGCCAAGGCCATTAACGGTTCAATCCGGGTCTTACGGGCAGGATTTATCGGACCATTGTGTTCCACTATCACACCCAGGCACCACGCCAGATTCGCCAGTCGAAAAGGATTTTCCATACACACTTCTTCTCGTTCTGCATTAATGTTAGAAGCGATGCAAATTCGTTGGATCACATCGTTGCAGAATCATTTTAATCAATTGTGATGATAAAAGTTGAATGAAAAAAAAATTGGGTACGAAGAAGTCATAGCAATTCAATCGAGAGTAAAATATTGTACATCGCTTCTACGATATTCATTCAACTTCGATATTTCTCTATGATTACAAGATTCTATGGCTTGGGCGTGAATTATGTAATGGCGTGTCTGATAAAAAATCTCAGAGTTTTCATACGAACATTGTTCGATAATTGCAAACTTTTTTTTGTAAGGTACGATGGGGTTGAATCGCAAGCGGGTAAAATTACCATTTGAGGCTAATATTTGAACCAATTGATATAACGAATAGCCCATCATGAGGTAAGTCGTGGTCGATAATGCGGAAATTTTGTATTCATTTAGACTGCCGCATCTGCATTTTTACAATTTTTACAGCGGCATAAGCATTTTGAGCGACGTGATAAAAAAATGTGTCTTTTGATGGTTGGTCAAAGTTGTGAAAATTGGTCTTTCAAAAATTCGATAATTGTTTTTTTGTAACAGCAATTTGTGATTAACCCGAATCTTAAGATGATTTTCCGATTTTCGCGTTTGTTTTCGGATCACGTGGCTTTCGCGACAAAGAGCGTGGGGGGTTGAATAGCCAGGCAACTGGTGGGGTAAAAAAGCCACGCATCCCCGCAACGTTGAAGTGCGTCCAAGTAAATAATAATGATTTCCATAAAAAAAAAAAAATATCTGCAGCAGCTGGGCGAGCTGAGAAATTTATCTGAAAAGTTTTTGCGGGGAAAAAAATAGGAATCGAAAAAACAAAAGTTGCCCCTCGCCGCCCCAAACGTGTTCGCCCCAAGACAGATGTTGCACATAGCCAGGAGTACAGCGATAATTAATGCTGGAACTTGTTTACAAAAAATTTTTTGATAGGTTGAAATAATAAGTGATAAATAATTTAAAAAAACATTAAAACAAAAAGTTTGCATTAATATTTAGCCCGAATAAAGTGGTTTAATTACCTCAATGGGTGGGGGAAGAGAACGACTTTGAACTTTTTTCTCAAATGGAGGTGGTCAATATAAGTAACGGTTACATCGACATTTTCTTGATAAATTTTATAGCCGAAAGTTTGTACTTTCAGAAAAAAAATTATGTCTGAGAATATTTTGATAAATGCAGGTTTAGCAGCGTGTGAGGTACAAAAAATTGCGATTCAACCCCATCTCACCCTACCATTCACGAATTAACGATCAACAAATTAATGGAACGGAAAAACGTTGTCGAAAGAATTGAAAAATTAAAAAAAAAAAAAACCAAAGGGGAAATACAAACTCTCGTAGCATTCCTGCATCCTGCGTATAAGTCCCTTCTTCAGGGTGACCAGAAACGGCGAATTTCCCACCACCGGCACGTTTTTCAACAGCTGCAGGATCTTGACGCCGAGGCAACGATCCTCCTGAGCTTGCTCCCACAATTTATTCACCAAATTTCTGCGAACACAACGAAATTGGTTTCTGTCAGGGTTGTCGTTCCGAATGTCGAACAAGCTGTGCAACGATATGTTAAATATGTTCAAAAAAAGATGTTGGACGGCAAAGACACAATCGCCATCACATACTCGGCGCCAATGTCGTTCGCCAGACTGTCCGCGAGGCCGCCCAATGTGCGAATGGAATTTTGAGACGCGGGCTCGTCGATGGATACGTCGTTGTATATTTTGTCAATGAGCTCTTCAAATTCTATGGCTTTCGGCGACGCCGGTTGTCCAGGCCTGCGGAGAGCGCATTCCTCGGTGGTGGGCTGGACCCACGCTCTTCCTCTTCCTCTGCCGATCGACGTCATTCTAAATTCGACGTATAAAATTAACGATCATCATGGAAACCGTCGATAATTCACAATTTCTCCAGACTGCTCCGAGTATCTTCCATGCATGAATTTTCATAGATTGTAATTCATATTCGACCATATGGTAAATCAATCGCGCACCAGCATTTACACAGTCCAACAAACTTCAAAATTGCGCCGTCCACGTATGTCGAATCTGATTTGTCACAAAATTCACAATAATGCATCCCAAAACAAAACTACAGATTATAAAAGACGATAAAAACGCGTTTCTCAAACAAATCGAGTCATAAAATCGTTTATACAGTCACGTTACCATCAATTTCATACATCATAGAAAATTATTTTTGAGGTTAGATAAAATGTATTTGCACAAAATAACGAACTAAAAACTGTCGAATAATCCGAGAAACAATAGACGAGTTAAAAGATAACGATAATAGTTAATTGTAGACGTATATACCTGTTGTAAAAAATTTGACAAGTTCTCAGTGTTTTTTTTTTTTTTTGTTCAAACGAAGAGCATGAAATTTGTTTTCGTCACTTTGGTTACTTCGAAAACGGTCATGCCCGACTGTCGATCGCTTTTATTATTTCGCCACGTTTATAACTTACGAAGCACGAAGCTTCGATCGAAATTTTTAAAAGATTGCGGTTATGAATTACAATTTCATAACGGATTGAAAATGGATAGAAACGCCGGGGCCGATTGGGGCCGATGGCGGGATTGACCAGGATTGACTATAAATTGCGGTTTCCCCCACACGGCATCGGAACGGCGTTCATCCGAACCGTGTGTACTCAAAATCGTGACGTTTTTCTCATAGTTTTTTCTTACCAACCGAGTATTCAAAGCTCTACGTCGATATCCTAGCGCTCGGTCGGTAACCAAAACTGTAACCCATTGTTCTCGGCCGCAATTGATCTTTCGGATGAAAAATGAGAACGGTTAACTGCGTCTCAAAAATCTGCAGTCAACCGTTCTCGTGCTTTATCGCACGCGTTGACAATGACAGTGGAAAACGGTTTTTAATGATTCGACTGTCTGTCTCGCGTTCCCTAGCAATTCAAGAAACGACATCGGTCATGTAGCACGCATCGTCTCAAGAAAGTGCTTATCGACCGATAAGCAACGTGTATCTTTGTTAGATAGTAATGATCGATCATAACTCTCGCCAACGACCATACCACGCTGAGTACACCAGTTCTCGTCCGATCACTGAAGTTAAGCAGCGTTGGGCGCGGTCAGTACTTGGATGGGTGACCGCTTGGGAACACCGCGTGCCGTTGGCATCAACTTCTTTTTTTTACAATATATTTCTCCAAGTAAAATAACATAAACATACCAACTTGACGTTGACTATTTGTTATTGTTCAATTTTGTTTTTCGCTTGCAATAAATAATTCTCAATAATGCCGGTTATTGTACTCTAGTTGAGTTTGTAGCAACCCAGTCTGGCCTGTCTGACAATGTAATTCTTTATAAAGCTTAAATCTGTCAATTTGAAATAAATAAATAAATAAATAAATAAATAAATGACTGAATGCTTTTTTTATGTTGAGAATCATTGTATTCGGTCGTAATCAGCGCGGAAATTTGTATCGTTGAAATGAAACAAAACAAACAACAACAACAAAAAATGCTATCGACAAAGTTTATAAAAATATCGATGAAAATATGGCAGAACGGCACGAATTGGCGACCTCGAGTTCGTGAGAAACTGGCTGGAACGGTACGGATGAAGGTGAGCAAAAAGATGAAGAAGAAACGAGATAACGAGGAAGGGGGATAACGACGTGAGTGCCGTTCGCCTCGTCCGAGGTTCCCGTCGCGGTGTACGGTCACGGCACGAACCAGCCGTGTTCCAGGACCAGGTTGCGCCTCCGGTCTCCGCAAGCCCGTACCGATCCTCTTCTTCAGTTCGGATCCGCCGGTCTCACGGACACGATCGCGCGCACCGGCCGGCTGTTCGCATTTATGCGCCGCATCGTTTTCATATCGTCGCACGTGACTCGCTCTTTTAATTAAACGTCGGTTCTTATTTGGTTCGGCGTTTCCGCTTCTTTGTTTCATCATGTAGCCCGATTTAGTGCCGATTTGATAATAAAAAAAAACAAAATATTCGTTTTACATCGACGGATAAATTCTGTTGGAATAACTCGAATCATCGTAGCCACGATCGTGAATAAATTGTAAGTCGATTTGGTACATTCAATACCGATATACCGATTTTTCGATACGATTTACTTTTTAATTTTTTTTTTCGGCTTGCAAGAGTGAATTTTGAGCTATTGGCTCGATGGACGACAGCAGGAACGTCAAGTTGATAGCTGATGGATTTATGAGAATCTTGAATGATCGATTAATTAGTGTATTATCATTATTAGTATATTTGTCAATTCACAGAAAAAATGTTTGGGTTACTGGCTTGATGGAGGGCTGGGGGAATATCAAATTGATCGCTGATCGATCTTTCCGATTTTTCAAATCAATTTGCCTTGATCGAGTTTTTTTTCCGCACGCTATAAAAACTTTGACATTTTTGGTCGATGATGCATTGCTCGTTGTAATTCTGCATTGATTATCAATAATTTCTCTTTCAAGGAGGCTTCTGAACTCGCGTAAAGCGACTGGAGCACATGAAAAAAACAAAAAAATCAAACTGAAAAAAATCTATTAATAAAATCGGTAAAATTACGCATTACCGATTACCGGTCCCACGATATAAAATATACCAAAAATTCTTTTTTCGTATTCAGAATTTGGGGAAATTTTGAAAAAAAAATTAAAATGCATTTTTCGAGAAAAAAAATATTTTTATAATAAAATCTAGAGTAATTTTTTTCTGAAAAGCCATAAACAGACGCACATTTTTGTTTTTTACAAATGTAAATACGTCAAATCCTGCCAAAGATACAGCCATTTGAATGGAAAAATACAAAAGAACGTTAATTAACGATAAAACCGTCAAAAAAATTTTTTAAAAATCGGTACTCGGTGAATATATTGCAAAAAAATAGCTCAATTTTTTAAAATTATTTGTGTAAAAATTTTTTTTGTGTGGCTGAAGTCACGTGGAATCGCTCATATGTATAATGGTGTAATCAAACACAGCTCGGAAGTTTCTTTCCGAATCTAATTTTGCATCCTTTGATACTAGCGAGTTCATAAATGTTACATTTACTGGCGTAATGAATCAATCAATGATGATCGTATATGGCTAATCGGTGGAACCAAACTTGATATGCAAATATTCGTGGCAATTTGTAACTCCATCGAACTCATGTGTTTGAAATTGTTTTAAAATTAAATTATTGTGAAAAAAGCTGCAATTTGATTCCTGAAACGTGAATTTGAATCTGAAATTGAAATTTTATATACCCATCGACCAATATTTGTAATATCAAAACAAGCTGCTAGTTAGAACTTGCAATTTTTCTTCCTCAGAATCGGACGTAGTGAACGAAGATTTCTCTATGAGAAAGCATTTTTGTTCAATCTTTGGTTTTCTTATAAAGGAATCTTATTGTTAGTTTATTGGCAACGATCCAGAGAAAGGAAATTGCAAGTGCTAGCTTGAAGCTTTTGTTTTGATACTTGAATATTCCGCAATGAATGTATAAAATTAAAATTTCTCATCAAATTAAAATGTGTAACTGAATTTCCACCATATTTAATGCTAAACAACCCTGACCGTTGAGGGGGTATGTCTAGCGGAAGATCGATTTTTTGTTGCATTTTCGGAAAGAAGAGCTATTCAAAAGTATTCCCTAAAAATCTCACAAAGGAATTCCAAAAATTGGCTGAGTTATAGCTAATTGCACGTTTATATTATGAACGCGTTTATCGCATAACTACATTTTGAAATCGGTAGTCAAGATTTATCGAGAACCACTTGACCGATTTTGTTGGAATTTGGAGGGCTTCAGTTTGAAAGAGTATTTTCTAGAGAAGCTTTGTCGAAAAAAAATTTTGTTCTCGTTTTATTTATAGAAAACTAAGGAAAATTCGGGAAAACCTCAAAAAATGTTCGAACACCTGACATTTGCCAAAAAAAATCCATCTCTAAAAATCCATCTCGAGTTTAGCTCGTCTAAAACGATAATCAATTACTCGTTTCGATTTCCTATCGTTTTTTTCGGAGATGTCCTGACTACCGCAAAAAAAAAAAAAAAAAGGAAAAATACTGCCAAGAGAAGCAGGCTCAATGATGTTGAATGCTTTTGAAAAGTTGAAGCTCAATCAGTTAATGTTAACGGCAGTTATATTGACAAATTCAATTTTCGAAAAAATTCAAAATATCATTAAATCAAAAATTCTCGATGGATTCTGTCGAAATGCAATACCAACAAACCTTGGGTACACATCTTTTCGTTAATAACTATCCAGACGAATATCTCAAAACTTGCGATCGCTTTGAAAACGAGATACGATCCGCGCTACGGCTTGAATCGCGATGAAAATTATAGTCAATGAAGCCACGATAGAGTTGCGCTTGTCTGCAAAATTTGAGGGCAGCAGCTAAAACCGTTCTCGAGTTATACACGTTTGATTTTTGGGAGGCCATTACTTCACCAGCAATTTTATTTTCTCATTTTTTTTTCCATGATGATTTGGAAGTGTGAATCTTTCGTGGAACATACTTCAGTAAATTTAGACAGGTCCTTGAACGCCAACACAAGCCGGGCGATACCATATCACGACCGCACAGCATGATTCATCTGGGTTGGGTTGCCTGTGGTCTGGTATCATTAACAAAACGTGTGTCGATATAACAATGTCATCAACGAAGAATTACTCGTCAGACTTATTCTCAGCAGGCTCAATGTGGGAACGAAAAACCTGTTAACTGTGCGTGTATACAATTATATAGACATATGATCCGTTATTCCGAAACTTCAAAAGTTTTATTTTTTGATTGGCTCCAAATTTACAGGGTTTTTTTTGTGCATTGCATGCATTTCATGCATTTTTTAGGGTGCTTTTTTAGTGTAAGTCCCCTCACCTTTCCCATGCATTTGTCGGAGTGCCTTTTAATGTGAGTCCCCTCGCCGCTCACATACACGGGTCGGAGTGTTTTTTTTTGTGTGAGTCTCCCCTTGCCTTTGACATGTATTTAAAAAGCACGCCGACAATTTTATGTGAGAGGCGAGAGGACTCGCATTTAAAAAGCAAACCGATAAATTCATGTGAGAGGCGAGGAGGGCGAGGGGGCTCATCAAAAATTCATATCAGGGGTGAAGAGACTCACATTCAAAAAGTACCCAGATAAATACATGGGAGAAGGGAGGAGATTTACAGCGAAAAAGCACTCCAACAAGGAGTTTAAATAAGTTCTGCAGCCTCCACGTGGTGAACCCTGGAAACCTTGTTCTAAAATGCTAACTGCAGGAGGTCCTAAATACAATATTTCACGTGGGAAATATCAACATTCTTATATTATAAAATATCAACGTACTTATATATTTTTATAAATTAAAAAAAAAATGTGTAAAAGTAAACACTGAGGAAGAGTATGGAGTAAAAATTAGAGGTGTCACTCGAAAACATAACCTAGAAAAAAATATCGAAAGAAAATTCAACATTATCCCCCTCTACCCCTATTTTTGGTCAGAAATTGTTATCGATGAACATGTTCACATCAAAATACCGATAACATTTTTTTTAGACGTCACATAGCTTCCTCCATGACAAAGTGAAATCACGACGGCTCTTAATTAAGCATCATTCGTGATAACTCCAGAACCTATTGATATATCAGTTTATTCAGCTTATTTTTCGTCACCCACTCGAACTTTTTTTTTCTTGTCAAATCTGCAAATCTTATCGTTTTTAATATTAATTTATTTATTATCATTAAATTTATTTTCTGTTACTTTTTCGTCGCTGAATATTTACAATTTAATTATGAGCGATGCGTGCGATCACCTACGAAATATTCGACAAGCTACTTGGGATCTCGTCTTTCGCCCCGAGAGCTCTCTAATTTTCCGTCTCATCTCCATGTTGTCGGGTTGCGGTTTACGGACGGCGTAAAAAACCACACAATCTGCATAACAATCTATGTAAATATCGGGGTACTTGTGTCGGCGGTCGGGGGGGGGGGGGGATTTATGGCAGCGACTATATGGCCTACGTGTAATTATCGTAATCAGCGAAGTACTTGGCGCGTGACCACCCCCCTACCACCCCTCCGCCGCCTAGTACCAGCTAATATAATAATTTCTTGATCTCGGGAGACTTCGGGACAAGCGAGCACTTGAATGAATGACTTGGAGGAGAATGATCATCGCACGTATATCGACCACGTTGGAATCGTATAGCTCGTTGTATATACGCTCGCTCGATTCAAATTCCTCGGATGGACAATTGTTTTTTTTTTCCCGTTCATCCTCTTTGATTAATTATCTCGTTTGCCGTTGTTCATCGTGTGTGTCACGCTTATTTCGTACGCATAATTATCATCCTGTCATCACTTTTTCGCGAACAATGCGTTACTAATTAACACAAGTACAATAACGACTTTTGTTTTGTATCGTTGATACGGCGTGTCATTGTTGAGGTGATTTTGACGTGACTGGTGAATGAAAATCGGCTATTATTATTATTATTATTTGTTCGTTTGAAAAAATTGTTTATTATTCGCAAGGTCAATTTCCATATTGCTCGGGAATAATATTAAGCGGAGAGCAATATTAATTAATTAACAGATAATTTAATAATAATAAATAAACATTCATTTATATTATTGCTATTATTAATATTATCATTGTTATTTTTATTGTTAGACATGAGAAAGTTTTGAAAGATCTCCCACTAGGATGCTACTAAAATAAAAAAACAACTCGGCATCGGATGAAAATTCGTCAAAAATTATTCTTGTCATTTTCTTTTCCAATTTCGCTTTCCGCAAATGGCGAATGGGTATTTTTACACCGACGTCAATTCAATTCGAGTGATAATGATGGAAAAAAGAAAACAAAATATCATCTCGATGGATCCGTCGATCGATTTGTCCGGCGATTCGGAACGTAACGAATGGAGGTTGGAAAAAACCCGGCGCTTTCACGGATTTCGCTTGATTTTCCAATTACGAAGTTAATCGTGTCTGACTCGGTGATGGTTGGCTCGATTCGATATTGTCTCTGGCAAATAATCGAGACAATTTGTGAGAGAGCATCGGCCCTGGTGGCCGAAATTCGCACTACGGTAAAATTCTACACGCTTGCGCCGTGCGCGACGAATCACGACTGTATCAAAAAATGCAATCAATGCCAAGCGAAAAACTCTTGTACACGTCTTCGGGATGGCTGAAGACTGCCTTCGATCAGTCTTACTTTTCTCAGTTCTATTTTTCCCATTCCCACTTTTCCCAGTTCTACGTTTCCCATTCCCACTTTTCCCAGTTCTACTTTTCACATTCCCACTTTTCCCAGTTCTACTTTTCCCAGTCATAGTTTTTCCAGTGTAACTCATCGTTGATTGGTTTGTTGGTTCATTAACTGGAGCCAGCACCGAGTTAATGAACAAAGCAACCAACCAATGGCGAGTTATATTGGGTAAAGTAGGACTGATCGAAGACGGACTTCAACCATCCCCACTTTTTCCATTGGAGAAGAAAATGGAATGAATGAGATAACAGGCTAAAAAGAACGGGATTTAGGACGCAGATCAACAAACATGTTGGATGACCAGTCGTGCAATGGCTACATAAATACATAAAATTGGAAGGGCTAAAGGACTCAGGTCGATAGCCCATTGACAATATATAAGGCGATACTATATTTAAGGACGTCAAAAAGAAGAAGAGATGAAGAGAATAAAAAAACATAAATTAATAAATAAATGTTAGCCGTGTATTGTCAATAAACAACAACAACAACAACAACTACTACTACTACTACTACTACTACTACTACTACTACTACTACTACTACTACTACTACTACTACTACTACTACTACTACTACTACTACTACTACTACTACTACTACTACTACTACTACTACTACTACTACTACTACTACTACTACTACTACTACTACTACTACTACTACTACTACTACTACTACTACTACTACTACTACTACTACTACTACTACTACTACTACTACTACTACTACTACTACTACTACTACTACTACTACTACTACTACTACTACTACTACTACTACTACTACTACTACTACTACTACTACTACTACTACTACTACTACTACTACTACTACTACTACTACTACTACTACTACTACTACTACTACTACTACTACTACTACTACTACTACTACTACTACTACTACTACTACTACTACTACTACTACTACTACTACTACTACTACTACTACTACTACTACTACTACTACTACTACTACTACTACTACTACTACTACTACTACTACTACTACTACTACTACTACTACTACTACTACTACTACTACTACTACTACTACTACTACTACTACTACTACTACTACTACTACTACTACTACTACTACTACTACTACTACTACTACTACTACTACTACTACTACTACTACTACTACTACTACTACTACTACTACTACTACTACTACTACTACTACTACTACTACTACTACTACTACTACTACTACTACTACTACTACTACTACTACTACTACTACTACTACTACTACTACTACTACTACTACTACTACTACTACTACTACTACTACTACTACTACTACTACTACTACTACTACTACTACTACTACTACTACTACTACTACTACTACTACTACTACTACTACTACTACTACTACTACTACTACTACTACTACTACTACTACTACTACTACTACTACTACTACTACTACTACTACTACTACTACTACTACTACTACTACTACTACTACTACTACTACTACTACTACTACTACTACTACTACTACTACTACTACTACTACTACTACTACTACTACTACTACTACTACTACTACTACTACTACTACTACTACTACTACTACTACTACTACTACTACTACTACTACTACTACTACTACTACTACTACTACTACTACTACTACTACTACTACTACTACTACTACTACTACTACTACTACTACTACTACTACTACTACTACTACTACTACTACTACTACTACTACTACTACTACTACTACTACTACTACTACTACTACTACTACTACTACTACTACTACTACTACTACTACTACTACTACTACTACTACTACTACTACTACTACTACTACTACTACTACTACTACTACTACTACTACTACTACTACTACTACTACTACTACTACTACTACTACTACTACTACTACTACTACTACTACTACTACTACTACTACTACTACTACTACTACTACTACTACTACTACTACTACTACTACTACTACTACTACTACTACTACTACTACTACTACTACTACTACTACTACTACTACTACTACTACTACTACTACTACTACTACTACTACTACTACTACTACTACTACTACTACTACTACTACTACTACTACTACTACTACTACTACTACTACTACTACTACTACTACTACTACTACTACTACTACTACTACTACTACTACTACTACTACTACTACTACTACTACTACTACTACTACTACTACTACTACTACTACTACTACTACTACTACTACTACTACTACTACTACTACTACTACTACTACTACTACTACTACTACTACTACTACTACTACTACTACTACTACTACTACTACTACTACTACTACTACTACTACTACTACTACTACTACTACTACTACTACTACTACTACTACTACTACTACTACTACTACTACTACTACTACTACTACTACTACTACTACTACTACTACTACTACTACTACTACTACTACTACTACTACTACTACTACTACTACTACTACTACTACTACTACTACTACTACTACTACTACTACTACTACTACTACTACTACTACTACTACTACTACTACTACTACTACTACTACTACTACTACTACTACTACTACTACTACTACTACTACTACTACTACTACTACTACTACTACTACTACTACTACTACTACTACTACTACTACTACTACTACTACTACTACTACTACTACTACTACTACTACTACTACTACTACTACTACTACTACTACTACTACTACTACTACTACTACTACTACTACTACTACTACTACTACTACTACTACTACTACTACTACTACTACTACTACTACTACTACTACTACTACTACTACTACTACTACTACTACTACTACTACTACTACTACTACTACTACTACTACTACTACTACTACTACTACTACTACTACTACTACTACTACTACTACTACTACTACTACTACTACTACTACTACTACTACTACTACTACTACTACTACTACTACTACTACTACTACTACTACTACTACTACTACTACTACTACTACTACTACTACTACTACTACTACTACTACTACTACTACTACTACTACTACTACTACTACTACTACTACTACTACTACTACTACTACTACTACTACTACTACTACTACTACTACTACTACTACTACTACTACTACTACTACTACTACTACTACTACTACTACTACTACTACTACTACTACTACTACTACTACTACTACTACTACTACTACTACTACTACTACTACTACTACTACTACTACTACTACTACTACTACTACTACTACTACTACTACTACTACTACTACTACTACTACTACTACTACTACTACTACTACTACTACTACTACTACTACTACTACTACTACTACTACTACTACTACTACTACTACTACTACTACTACTACTACTACTACTACTACTACTACTACTACTACTACTACTACTACTACTACTACTACTACTACTACTACTACTACTACTACTACTACTACTACTACTACTACTACTACTACTACTACTACTACTACTACTACTACTACTACTACTACTACTACTACTACTACTACTACTACTACTACTACTACTACTACTACTACTACTACTACTACTACTACTACTACTACTACTACTACTACTACTACTACTACTACTACTACTACTACTACTACTACTACTACTACTACTACTACTACTACTAAAATTCGAAACTTTGATATATGCATGGAGGCAGCTTGTATGAAGAGCCACGAAACGTCTTGTTCGCCATCAACGAAAAGAGAGCCGTCAATTCTAAACGCCATTACAGTATAATCGGCTCTCTTTAATAACCGAATAAGGGGAGAGTGCAATTCAAGCGCTTTGTATGCAAATTAATAATCTCGCAAACGTCTGGCACGTTGTTCTGTGCGTGGCGATGTACATTGAGGCAGTTAGTTGCCGCTTGTCTCGGTACATTCACCGCGGGATCTACAAAATATTTGCATTCAAAATGGCCGCCTTTCCCACGTCGTTTCTAACCTAACTCATCCGAGTCGTCGCGGCTTCGAAACCCTTTTTGTTGCGCTGAAATGAGGTTACATCGCGTTTCCAAAAACCTTATTTCGATGACTGAAGTGTCATTCGAACGGACATACCATCTTTAATGCATCGTCGGATTTGTTTTTTTGTTATTTTATTTTTTATTTGAAAAATGAAATTTCGCTATTGACAAAATGATTGTTGAATGTTATGTTGAGAGTTGCCCGATTCTTTCGCCAGGCGGCATGGTCACGAGGCTCGTGATAGGCCGAGATATATACTCTTTTCGCACGCTCCAATTGGTCGTCCGTTATAACGCAGATGGCGCGACGCTCGAATATCCGTAAAATTGTCACGTGCTTCGGAGCCACAAAGCGGATGCTTGTGAGCATTTGCTCGCGAAACGTACGTGTGATATCTCGCGGGGATGAGCGACGATAAGAAAGAAGAAAGTTCAATCATTGTTGTTGGTGCAGCATCGTCGTTCAAAGGATTCAGAGCCGAACGGACTTTGGCTGTGTCACGGATTATTGGCTACAGTTTCCTTTTTTACCATCTTACTTCGGCTTGTCTGCCCCCCGCCTCTCTCTCTCTCCGTCTTTCCCGCTTTATCTCGTTTTTTCAATCAGCCAGTGACAGCGGCGAAACACGATGCATTCTAAATATTTATTGAGTCGTGAAAGTTATACGGTTCGTCGCTCCAGTGGAACTCAATAATACTTTATTAATTGAATCGATGACTGAAAAATTGTTTGTTTTTTTTTTTTTTCATTTTTAATTGGAAATTGTAGGATTCTGGGTTTTTTTTCGGTTCGAAATTTCTGGAAGGAATGGAAAATTTGCGGCTCACTAATAAAATTGGCCAATTTGAATCAATGATTGTATCAAAGCTTCCTCTATGAGTAACTGCGGTACGATCAGTTTTGGCTTCCTCATAGAGAAAGCTTTGGTAAATGCGTGAAATGAGGAAGCAATGTGCAAGGTTCCACTTCGCACCCTTTTTTCCCCTGCGTTATTTGGAAAATATTTTCCGATAGTGGCGTAACTGATCTTAGGCATTTAGGGATGGACCTGACCATTCAACAAAAACCCGTAGTCTTCGAAAATAAATAAAATTCTTTTTCTTATATTATTTATTGGATAAATAAATATTGAACGGCTTGTCTGTCACGATCGATAATTAATAATGTATGGAGAATTCCATTAGCTTGAATGAAAAAGGAAAATCGTTTGTATCAGATGAAAATTAAGGTCCTAAAGTCATCGACGGGTGTTTTTCGATGCACTGTTTTAGGATGCACTGTGCGGACCGAAAACCAGCAGCTGGGAATGGTGCGCGCTCGGATAAAAACTGTTCCCAAGTATTCCATGGTCACGAGACCTAATTTTTCGCCCAACAGATTAATAAAAAAAGGTTCAAGCATGTATTTCATCCCATTCAGAAGGTTCTATTGGCTGGCGTTATTTTTCTTCAGGTCTTCAAGGATAATCAGAAACACGTTTTTTGGAACCTTTGGGCCTGTTTCTCTCGAAAACTGGAGCCAATCTAATATTTCCGAAGCTCAATTCGTGTTCCACGTGAATGAAAACCTATAAAAATCGGCTGTCCCTTTTCATGACTTTTGAAGTCGATGAAATTTTGTTGACCTCTAAAGTCGTAGTTTTAAACCCGAGAGAATGATAAATTTCCAACGATTCATTATCAACAATCTGCATTATCAGGGCGATCAGGTCACGATCGTGTATTTAGGACGGTGCACGTGATCGATCTAAATTGGATAAATTGTCAAAGTCAAAGTCTTTTTTTTTCCAACCCGACCAAAAATGAGCGATCACTTGCGTGTTCAGCTTCAAGAATATCAGAAATTATGATTTATTATCGTATTCGCGTTTGTTCGCGATGAGCCGATGAGCCTAAAAAGTCACGAAAACAACCCGAAAGATCGTTCGATTGTGAGCGACGAACCGGTTTTCTGTGACGTCGTCGAGTTGATAATCCAAACGAGGCGGGAACGCACGCTGCATGATGCAGCTTTTCGATTACCCTCGCGAACGCGAACTCTTCGCCACATTCACGGACTACAATTTGCTCATGCATTCGCGCACAGAGGCGCGGCACAACGTTGTCCTGCATCAGCGATTACGTTCGACGGCGACCGGTTAACCGAGTTCACGTGAAATCTCGCGATGATCGTACATTGTCGAAAAAGGTCAACGATATACATATATCTGTGGGTCGATCGGAGCAACTTTTTATTTAATCAGACTCCGGGATCGTGTATATGTGACGTGCCATTACTAACTTCGAATGGGGTCCATTGTGCTTCGATTCACGGAGGATTCTCATCGTGTAGAACCGCGAAAATGTTAACCTGCAATTGTCTAGGGTTCATCTAGGGCTCCGTAACATTTTTCATGTGGGTCAGTCGGAGTAACTTCTAAATTTATCAGACTCAGAAATGGGATGTGGCGTGACATTTTCAGCTTCGAATAGGTCAATTGTATTTAGTAATACAATAAATTCTACCGGTTTTCTAGGATGCTATGGAGAATGACAAAGAATTCCACCTACGATTTCCTGGTACCTATCTAAAATCCCATAACGTTTCATCTAGGATCCCATAGGATTACAAATTTCAGGGTATTGAGCGATTACCGGTAGATTGGCATAGAATTCTACCGACAATTTTGTAGTGTTGATCTACAGTCTTGTATCATTTCATATAGGTCGTTCAGTGCACCTTCTAAATTCATCAGACCCATCAGAAAAGGGATGTGGCATGTCATTCCTAAATTTGAACGCGTCAATTGTGATTTAGAATCACGGTAGATTCAACCTATTTTGTATAATTCCACGACGTATCGCAAAGAATTCTATCTAGGATTGTCCAGTGTCTAGTTAGGGTCCTATAATATTTCATGCGGGTCGGCCGGAGCAATATCTTAATTTATCTGACTCACAATCAGAAATGGGGTGTGACCGGACATTTCCACCTTCGAATAGGTCATTTGTATTTAGCTATACATTAAGTTCTACCTGATGTTTTTCGGAATCCACGGAGAATAGCGGAGAATTTTATCTACAATTTTTTGGTGTCTATAGAGTCCCATACGATTTCATATGGTATCCCATAGGACTGCAAACCTCAGAATATTAAACGATGACCAATAGATTACCATAGAATACTATCTACATACAATTTTCCTGCCATCTACATGACTCGTGGGATTTTGGCGGGGAACCCTTTCGAATCGTCAATGACCGTGCATAGAATTGTATTTGTGCTTTATTATTTCCGGCATTTTTGAATAATTCTATATATACAATACCATGAAATTGCATTCGAACTAGGCGTAAGCTTTTAGCCCATTCCCCGTGAAACTTCATTTAAGTGCCCATATAATTCTACCTATGGTCCTATATGGCAGACTAAACGGAACTCTGCCAAGCGTTCCATCTGACTTTACTTGTTATCTCCTATCATTTTAACTATTTTTCGACCCAATCCTACCTAGAATTGGACCGAAGTCTATCTTGAATCTCATGGGATTGTACCTACAATTGTATTGTATTTGTTACACCGATCTCCGAAGAGTTACGGGCGCCTCACTTATCCGTTGTTTCCGAGTTCTCTTCCACGATACCGGAGCTAGTCTAAGCGATAGCTGACTGTAAACAACGCCGGGCGCACAGCTACAGTCGTAGGTCGTACGTCCTGTATCTGGAGCTTCGTCGTTGCCCAGCCGCTTATCGTCAGCCACGCTATTCGGCATCGGGAATCGAACCCGAAAACTCGCTTAATGATCATATTGACATGTTCAATATGCATCATGGACCTCCAATTTTTTTTCAACGGTGGATTCCGAACCACCGGGAGAACACAGAAAAAAACACATAGAAAAATTTTTCCATTGGTGTCGACGCCGGGATTCGAACCCGGGACCCTTGGGTCGGGAACCGGGCACGAAACCAACCGGGTCACTGCGTCTCTTGGATTGTACCTACAATCCTATTGTATTATACATACAATCCCATTACATTTTACCTACAATTTTATTGCATTCTACCTACAATCCCATTGTATTTTACCTGCAATTCCATTGTATTCGACCTCCAATCCCATTGCATTCTACCTACAATCCTCTTGTATTCTACCTACAATCCCATTGTATTCTACCTACAATCCCATTTTATTCTACCTACAATTTTATTGTATTCGACCTACAATCCCATTGTATTCTACATACAATTACATTGTATTCGACCTCCAATCCCATTGTATTTTACCGGCAATCCCATTGTATTCTACCATCAATCCCATTTTATCCTACATTGTACCTACAATCAGGGATGGAAATTTATAAAATAAATAGCGTATTTGAAATACTTTTCTGGCAAAATGAGTATGGTTCAGAGCACTTCTTGAATATTAGAATGCACTATGAAATAATGGATCGTGTTCATTGTTCATAATTATTACAAAATCGTGCTTATAGCGATGGTCACATGATAATTGATCAGTCAGTGGTGGAAAACGTATTTCAAATACGAATTTTATGTTATGGTATGCCCATCCCTATCCCTACCTACAAACCCAAACTTCGAAGAATTTTACCTGAAGTCTCAGAACATTGCATTTTTCTTGTTTCTTCTCGAACTGTGAAAAAAAATAGGTGCACGAAGAATCATACATACAATGCCTTCCCACAAATGTCTACCTCTCACGAGCCTTGCTCCGTGAAGATAAAAAAATCGTCTCCAAAATAAGGCCATGGCTGAGTCAATTCAGCCTTGAGCAAGCCGATATTTCGTGCAGGAAATATGGTGAAACGATTCCGGTGCGTGTATTCAAATATATTACATCTAACAACGCGCTTCACACAAACATTCACTTTCTTCTCAATACTATTGCGTGGCAACGTGTAATTCGAATAACTGTTACACACACACACACACACACACACACACACACACACACACACACGAGTGGATGTTTGTGTTTTTCTTGTGTCGATGAAAATTAATTTTCGTGACACATGAAAATGTCGGTGATTGTGAGAATTGTCCTCAAGGTTTAATTGTTGAAAAAAAGAGAGTGTTAAAAAACTCGTGATAATTCTCGGTTGGCTGGTTTGTGTTCAGCGGGTCGGTCAAAGGTTGGAAAGTGTGGCTTCTCATAATCGCGACGGTGACACACTTTCGCGGAATCACGGATCACAGTAACACGCCCCCAGCAAAAAGCTATGGGCAATTAAACAATGGAATAAAAAAAATAGTAGCAAAGCCCATTGAGACGTTGAATTTTTTTGTATCATTTTTTTTAAATTTATTATTTCTTCGTTTTTCGTTGATGGTTTCATGGCCGAGCTGTTTTTTTTTTTTTTTTTTTTTTAAATTATAAAGAAGCGTAAATATAATTTGAAAAATCGGTTTTGCGAACTCTTTGTTCGATTTATCGAAACCTGTACATCGAACAATTTTGTAAAATTTTTTGGTGGAACACGTTGGACAAACACATATGAATATATATATATGTATATCGTCATTGTATTTTACGATGGACAGCGTTACGTTGTGTTTGTGGCACTTGTGTCATTGTTCAGTGGAACGAACTCGTTTTTGTGTGTTTTTTTATTGAAACAAAAAAAATAACTAACGTGTGTAGAACAACGTTGTAACGTGTGGGGGGTAACGAAACGTTGCGAGCATCGGGCTTCGTAACTATTGATATCACGCATCGTACCGTTACGCCGTTACGGTGAAAAAACTATTGTAACACCGGAACAACCGTACTATCACAGTCAAGCTCAACGCGCAATACGCATCGCACAACGTTGTTTTTTTTTCTATTCAGTCCACCGCGAGATTTCCAACAATGCGGATACACGAACATCGCGTCAATGAAATAAATTGTAATAACGAGAAAAAAAAGAAAAAAAAGAATCAATGATAAAATATGGTAACATAATTTTTTGCTTATTTCCATCAATCCACAAACGAAAATTGAAATTCGAGAAAATTAGTCGTAGTGATATTGCGAAATGAATTTGTACGATATGTTGATGTTTATCGATTATTTTTGTAACGCGCTGAATTTGCATGTGAATCGTTTGAGAAAGAAACGAACAATTTTGGATTAATTCGAAATTATTGGACAGTGAGTTTGTGGTTTAATCATTCGTTCGGATACTGTTTGTTCTTATTTCTTTATAATTTTCTTTTGGAGTTTCATGGAAGTTTGTTCTCTATTGAAAAAAATAAATAAATAATCATTCACAATTATAAATGTAAAACTATGATTCTAGAAAAATATTTGTTTTAAAAATGTGACCGTTGATTGGAGCTGTTATGGAACAAAACAGACACTCTTTTATTTATTTCGCGCTTCGTTTAAAATCAGAATGTAAATTATTATTTTTTAACGATTCGGGCATTTTGCGAAAATCCTTCTGAAGGTGTCTGATAAATTACATTAATTATTTCTCTTCAGTTATAGAACCTTATAATTACTATTGCAGCGTTTATAATAATAAACGCTGCAATTTTTGTTCGAAAATTAGTTTATAACAGAAATATTTATCTCAGGGATTTTTTATTATACCCTTAATTAACATCATATTAGAGTTTAAAGTTTGACGATAAATTATCATTTTACTTTCATTTTTGGACACTCAATGACGTTGATTATCGTGTTCGGAGCGATTAATTGTGCGTCTATCCGCGTTTCATGTTTTTTCGCACTTTTTTCCAAGAATGCTGGTTAAAAAGTGAGAACATTAAGTGGACAACATAACAACTATTTTGTCTACTCGTAATAAGGGGTAAAAAATGTATTTGTGTCAGACCAAAAACGATTACACTCGCAACAATGTGACTCCATTAAAGCCATTCTCGGGTGCAAAATACTGCAGAAAAACAAGAATTGATAAAATATATTTAAAAATCATACAATAACGTGGCGAAAAAAGTAGAACCGTGCACATGGCTTCCTCATTTTACACATTTGCCAAAGCTTCCTCTATAAGGAACTATGGTACGATCAGTATTGGCTTCCTCAAAGAGGAAGCTTCGGCAAATGTAAAATGAGGAAGCCTTATGCAAGGTTTTACTTTGCACCTTTTTTTTTACTTTTATGACGTTGAGAGCACTATGTGAGCGTAATGTGAGTCGAAATCAATATACATATGAGCGATTCCACGTGACTTCAGCCACTCAAAAAAAAAATTTTCCACAAATAATTTAAAAAAATTGAGCTATTTTTTTGCAATATGTTCACCGAGTGCCGATTTTTAAAAAATTTTTTTGACGGTTTTATCGTTAATTAACGTTTTTTTGTATTTTTCCATTCAAATGGCTGTATCTTTGGCAGGATTTGACGTATTTACATTTGTAAAAAACGAAAATGTGCGTGTTTTTAAGGCCTTCCAGAAAAAAATATCCAGAAATTAATAAATTTTCTACAGTTTGATTTTTTTCGCTTTACGCGATTCAACAAGCATTGATTATCATTAATTTCTCTTTCAAGGAGGCTTCTGAACTCGCGTAAAGCGACTGGAGCACATGAAAAAAAAAAAAAAAATCAAACTGAAAAAAATTTATTACTGAAATCGGTAAAATTACGCATTACCGATTGCCGGTCCCACGATATAAAAAATACCGAAAATTCTTTTTTCCTAATCAGAATTTGGGGAAATTTTGAAAAAAAAAATTAAAAATGTATTTTTTGAGAAAAAAAATATTTTTGCATATTTTGCCCTGAAACGGACGTGCAACTTGCTCAATAGGATCTAAAGTAATTTTTTTCTGGAAGGTCTTAAAAACACGCACATATTCGTTTTTTACAAATGTAAATACGTCAAGTCCTGCCAAAGATACAGCCATTTGAACGGAAAAATACAAAAAAACGTTAATTAACGATAAAACCGTCAAAAAAATTTTAAAAAAATCGGCACTCGGTGAATATATTGCAAAAAAATAGCTCAATTTTTTAAAATTATTTGTGGAAAAATTTTTTTTTGAGTGGCTGAAGTCACGTGGAATCGCTCATATGTATATGGGGCAATTCGTGTCAAATTTGAAAAATTATAATTCCCATAAAATCTGAACGTCCCGATGGATTTTGCTCAAATTTGATACCAAACATCTTTCGATAGTAGTGCAACTTTGTACCAAATTTCAGCCTGGAATCTCGATAATTGTGGAAGCTGGAACACTTACGTTGATTTTTGAAAAATTTCAAAACGACATAAAATATGAATGGCTCGATTGATTTTGCCCAAATTCAATCCGAAACATTTTTTGATAATAGTGAAAATTAGTGACAAATTTTAGTCCGATATCTAGAAATTCGCGCCAGCTAGAGTGTGCACCCCGTTTTTTTACACCTTTTAACATTTCTTAAAACAAAAGCACTCCATGGATTTTTTTTCAATTCAGTAACAAGCATCTCCCTGTAGTCGTTCAACGTTATACTAAATTCGGGCTCGATATCTCTAAAATTGTGGAAGCTAGAGACCGAAAAAAATTTTTTTTAATTTTTTAAAAATCGCGTAAAAACGAAAGATCTGCATGGATTTTTCTGAAAATTTAATCATACTGTATAAGCAAAAATGACGAAAATAAAAAAATTGACGCGACGTAAAATGGAAAGCTCGAGAATAACCGTCCAATTTAACTTTCGAGCAATTATTATCACGGTGGACAATATACAGCGTGCACGTCGTTTCACGAAAAAAAATAAAAATAAAAAAATACGAGAATAAGATGAGACACGTGAGATATAAGTTGGACAGATGGCCATCAGCAACGCATCGGTAACGTCGTTGTTACGGTCTTGTACGTTGCCTCCGCGGCAAACGGCATATAAAATATCCGTAGCCCCCGAACGCCACGTACGTGGGGCAGTCTTGTGCCCCCCTTCGCACGTCTCGCTTCCGGAAAATTAAAAAAAAATTAATTCCCCGCAGCGTCAACCGAGATAAATATGACCGACTCGTATATTATTCTCATTCCTAAAATTATTGTTTGATCGATAATCACTCGATTAATTGTCGTCCAGCGTGTAGCACGAACGAGATGCGACTTGATGCGAGTTGACCTTTCTCGAACAATTGATGACCCAAATTTATTCAACATGCCAATACGAAAATAGCACTAACTTACAATTTTTTTCCTTTCTACGGAGAACCTGATGAGAAAAGTGTTATGTAGACTAATTTGGGATCGCTGAGAAAGAAAATGACACTTAATCATTCTTTCGAAGAAGCGTTTTCGAGATCTCAGCGAAAAACATTTTTTTTTTGCCTTTTTAGAGTTCCTTAGAAATCTAGGAACCTTTATGGTTTCGCCAAGTCCGTCCGTCCGTACCTATGTCATAGACCTCCCATTCTCTCAGTTATGGACCGATTGAGATGAAATTTGGTACACAGACGTAGATCGGTGACCTAAGAACAGAAATGAAAACATAAAAAAAATGTTTTTGACCCCCCTCCCGCAAATTAAACAGTGTTTACAAAATTTTTTTTTTGCTCACACCATTGAGTGAGATATTTTCTGGATAGGTCTCCTCAAATACAACAAATAATGTCCCGAGCCCTTTCCATTTCAACCCTTCAGTCATGAGATAATTGCTTTCAAAGTCGTTATCAGAGTGCCCCCCCTCTAACTTTTAAACTATCGATGCAAAAAATGTGAGCAAATTCCAAAATGTAGCTTTTAATTAGTACATCTAATCAAAATTATAACGAACACTGTAGCAAAAATAGCTTATGAAAAATATATAAATACCTAGCTAAACATTTTTTTTTTAATTTACGCCTGGGGAACCCTATCATTGTGCGTGCTCAACACGCTCTTGACCATTTTTTTTAGTTAATTATTTACTGTATCTTCAGTGCCGTGGCACATACACAAGGGTGTTTCGTGCAAGTATATACATGACAGTGCAGTTTTTGCCATTTTACAATAATGTAGTAGTTTTTTTTTGTAGTTGTCGCGACAGGAATCTCGTGAACGATGGATCTAACTCACCTAAAATGTATATTGTTTGAAAGGTTCTTTCCCTTCACGACAATATACTTTTTTTGTCAACCGTGATTATATTCTTTGAATTACAGTTGTTGAAATTTCGAGAGAAAGTGAGTTTTCCAGGCTTTTTTGAGAATCACAGATGTTCATTTGGTTTTTTTTTCAGTTGGACAAAACAATTTTTTTCACAGGTTTTGATGATTGCAGGTATAATGTTATTTCATTATTATTACTATTTCATTATTTGTTTCTCAATAACGCTTCTTAGGTAAAAATGAATGACAGTGATTTTCGTTTTTAACCCTCAGTCCGTAAACCAGGACCGTTTTCCTCCTGTCTATAATCAAAAGTTGTTGTAACTTCACGAAAAGGCAAGAAAGGTCGCTACTAGGCTTCTGTAAAAGAACTTAGGCACCCTAAGGACCTGTCCACCAAGTTTCAGCCTGGTAGTCCTCTTGTGGCCTTCATGTCAGGTAGTCGAAGTTTGCTCCGGACGAAAACGACCCAGGTTTACGGAGTACGTTGACTGAAACTGTCAGTATTTTTTTTCTATTTTCCGTTTTAAAGTGGTCATTGTGACCGTAAAAGTGCCAAAAAAAATTGGGACCACGAAAAAAAAAATAGAAATTTTTTTGTGTCTAGTTTTGTGACAAAATAGCGCAGCGTCCAGTAGAGAAGCCTCCAGGATATTGCGTCCTCGTGAGAAGGACAAAATAAAAGACACATCAAAAAAGAATTATTGTTGATTTCATTCGTAATTTTTAAGGAATTAGATACTTTTCACTGTTATTTCTACGAAATAAGAGGTTGATTTTTACCAATTTTGACATTGCAAAATTAAGCATTTTTATTCAAAATAATTAAATGGCATATTTTTTTCATAAAAGCTACACTATTCCCCTTTAATATCCATTTTGGAAAATTTCGATATCTTCATTTTTCAAAAAGTTATGTTTTTTTAAATAAACTAATGATTTTGTCCTAGGTTGCCTCATATTTTGTATAAACAATATATTTAAAAAATTAATTTTTCATAATTTTATGATTGAGACTTTCAATTGGAGGCTTGAAGAACCTTCGTGAATTTTTTCAGATTTTTTGCAGCCGTTTAAATGTTTGAAAAAAAGGCAGGTCGAAAACGACCCTGGTTTACGGATTGAAGGTGCCGAAAAAACGTTTACGGACTAAGGGTTAACGATCCCGAATTAGGCTAAACATTTTTTTTCCTCACGATGTTCATTTTTCGTGTGAAATAGTGTTCATAGTGTTCACTTTACGGAACGAGTAAAATAATGAGGCACGAAAAAATGTAAATATTTTTCATTTCATTTATTTTTTTTTCTGGTCTCTTTTTAAAAATATTGTTTGATAAAAGGTTTAATGTGATTGATTTATCAACCGTGTCAACATATCAACATCGTCCGAAGCAACAAATATCGTATCAACCAAAATCTCGTACCAATTGTTCGGTGAAAAAAAAAAAGAAAATCAATACTACAATTGAAAATATTAAATTTTCGTTTCGAAAACTTTCAATTGTAATAAGATACATCGAATGAGCTGCAATCAATAAAAAAAAGTATTCGAATATTTCCTGCTTCAACGTCGAATATAAGCAACATATGACATAAGAAAACGTGTTAATAATTCAAGAAGAAAATAAAAAATTATGCAATGCAATGCAAAACGAGCGACAGCAAATCGATTGAGTAAATTGAATTTAAAAAAAAAACACAAAGTTCACGAAACGCAAAGTAATTGTTTTATTTCATCGTTTTTCAACGCGATTATCATCGAGCGTGGAGAATCTGTCAACGTGGATGGAGAAATAGAAAGAGAGGACGAAAAAAAATATATATATATATATATATATATATATATATACATATATATGTCGATCCAACGACAGTCGTCGGGGAAATGATTCAGTGAAGCGGGTAATTCGTGTGGCAGCAGAGTCCCGTTTGCGGTTACGAAGCGTAACCGCCATCGAAGAACGAACTATTTTACAGCTACGAACTCTAAACCAATTTTACACGTCGGGGGCTTCGTCTTCGTCGGCACTCTCCAACGATAATGCCCCCACGAGCTATCACGCGACTGCGTCTCTGTGATCGATGCACTTGTTATGCATTTTAAAATTTGTTCTGCCAACAAATTATAATACACCCCCTCGCCCCCCCCCTTCCCCCCGCGCCACATATATATATCGATATATATAATTTACAATGTAAAGTAATGTTGCTGCAAAACTTTCTAATATCCGATAGACCGTTGCCGCGACTCTGCCATCGCAATTTCGCCCCATTAACTTTTACGTTCGAACAACAAAAATTATTTTACTAGCGAAAAAAAATAAAAATAAAAATAAAAATAATGTTAACCCGTAATTCTTTGCTTCATCGTATCATGTGCTACTCCGTGCAATTCAATCTTACCAGACAAATCCACAACTTTTCCACACAATCCCTCCCCCCCCCCTCCGCCCCCTGGTCGCAATATTTTATATTTCAAGATTTGGAATGAAATTTTTTTTAAATTTTAATATAAAAATAAATCAGACAGTATAATGCAATAAATTATAACAAACATATAATAATAACAATAAAGCACTATATATATATATATATGTATATATATATATATATATTGTATTTTGTTATTATTATTATATGTTTGTTATAATTTATTGCATGATAATGATTGAAATCTAATTCATTTCTATATTAAAATTTAAAAAAAAAAACAATTTCATTCCAAATCTTGAAATATAAAATATTGCGTTAATAATCAATAATATGATAAATAAAATATTATGAAGATTTGTTATGTGGCGCTTGTTACGAAAGACCGGGACTTGATCTATAAATGTCCATGCCAATTCTCACATATCAAAATGTCGCTGGTAACCACCGAAGAGGGGCTTCGGCGATTTCTAAGGTTTCGCCACAATGGCGCAGCCACTCGTTCGATAAACGACTAATTTTTCGACCTTAATCGGCGAAAAAAGAAAAAAAAACAACATTATTCTCATTTTCTTTGCTCGTATAAAAGAAAAATATGTATTTCCAATTCTCTTATGTTGTCTCTTAAATTTCAATTTCTGATTATTCATAATGATTGGATTTTGGTGTGTCAGTGAATAATAATAATGGGGAACGTGCAAAAATTAGCGATTAGACAAAACAATTGCCTTGTCAAAAAAACAAGTTAAACATTTTTTTTGGACGTTTGAATTTTTGGCATTTTCGTGTTTGTGGATTTTCTGATTTGTTGGAAAGCTTCGTGGCAGTTTTTTTTTTTTTTTTTTTTTTTTTTTTTTTTTTTTTTTTTTTTTTTTTTCATGTATCGGCGCGGAGACCTATTTTCTCGGAGCGACGACTGCGCCGGGCTTAGATGCAATCCTATTTAGGGGTTAACAGGTATCTCGTTAGTGCGGAGCACGGTGCCCCCCCAGTCGAAAGTCGCGAGTCCTCGCGATAAGAGTTTCTCGATGTCCAGCACCGCGTGGACCTATCTCGCCATGGAAGTTTAAGTGATTCCACGAACACTACATTTTTCCCTGCTGCTGATATTCGAAGAAAGAACAAACGATAATAATAATAATATCGTCGATAAAGTGTGGAATATGGGGGACGTTATTGGTTCGTTGTATTTTCAACTGCATTTCAATGGATGAATTTTATTTTTCAATTTTCTGTCTTTTATTTTTCTCAAGCTGGTAGTTATCGATAGGGATGGGGCATCGATTCGATGAAAATGTATTTGAAATACTTTTTTCAAACGAATAACCATAATCAATTATCGTGCAATATTTAATATCTTCACAATTATTCAATGATTGTGAATAATCTCCATGAATTATTATTTTACAACGAAATTTGATATTTAATAGTCTCCATGATCGATGATTTATTCGGTCAGAAATGTAATTCAAATACAGTTTCATTGAATGGATGCCCATCCATGAGTTGTCGATCAGCTCCGATCGATGTAGTTTCCAAATGCTAGAGTAAACTGTTTCAACATCGTTGAAAATATTTTTTCCGAGTAGTTGGTTCGATTTTTCGAATTTGTTCGAATGAATTTGGAAATTGTGGTTTTTTTTAACCATGAATTTATTTTATTTGATTTTTTTCTCGATTTTGAATGATGATTGAACAATGAATGGATCGTAGGTACTTGGTGCTTAATTTTTGTTAACGATGAAATTAACTTTGAATAATTTATTATTATTAGTTGGCCAAATCTCTTTTTTTTCTCCCTTTTTTATAAAAAATTCATTTAAATTTGAATCGAAGTGGAATTTCATGACATTGAGCTCCCACTATCGTGACATATGGTCATAAGATATGATCGTATGATACAATTCTTAAAATTTTAATTGTCGTTACTACTTTGAAAAAATTATATTAAAATAATCTTCAAAAAACCAAATAGCTTACGATAGCAATTTATTCACACGTAGAAAAACAATTGGGAATACATTATTCGTCGTTGAGGATAGAAGAGTTTATTAGTTACACAATGAAATATCGTTGTTTTCGTGTTTGTAGTTTTCAAATTTTTCAAATTGTTACAAATTGAATCACAATATTGTTGACAACGATATTATTTACCGAACGATTACGGTTTCGTGTATTCGTCACGTGACAGTGTGCCGTATCGAATTAACGGTAGAAACGAGAATTCATTCCCGATCCATGTTCGTATCAACCGTAACTTTCTATGGAACTGGAACTGAAAATCGATCTCACCTGAGTATCAGGTTTCAGCCATGCGACACACGTTTTTATAATGTATTCCTTGATTTCTTCCTAATTTAAAAAAAAAAAAAATTTATCTCAATCGGTATTGAATAATCATCGTCTTTGATTTCCTGGAATTAAATTATTCGTATTAAATTGCAGCTTGACACAAGATAATATCAATCAACTGTCCAAGTCACATTTCCAAATGTCTGCAATAATTTACAATCATTCCTCAATGGAAAAATATATATATACACAAATTCAGGCTAATTGTAAAATAATAATAACCTGACAAAATATATATTTCGATGATTTTTTTTCAAACACTTTATTTCTAAAAATAAATGTTACGTCGATTGTCATGGATCAACGATTCGGGGTGTGTCTGGATGGATCGAACGAAGAAAAAGTTGTGTGCTTCGAGAGTTCATTGACTCGAATTTAAATGCGAAAACGTAATCGTGCCAAAAGTAAAAGTGTTCGAATTTCCGGAAACCATTGGAAAATATTATTCAAACGACAAAACTCTTTTTTACGCCTCGGCCCGTAAAATTCGAAACGAGACTCTGGAATTGCTGCATGAATGGATGCAATCATGCTTGGTCATGTATATGGATATATATATATGCACACGATGATAATAATACAGCTCCATTAGTAACGCGAGAATGGTGAAAGTTTATGGGAAGGTAAAAACAAAAAAAAAACAACAACGATTATTCATAAATCGCGGTGCAACCACCGAAGTGAATTGAATTACGCGACGGTCTATGGCCTTCCGGTTCTCATAGACAATACGCGTGTGATCATCGAATAATTTGTTTTTTTTCTAAATCCCAGCGGCATTGGAAAAATTATTCAAAATGCGAAGCTACATTTTTTTTTCTTCGTGATTTCATGTATTTCACTGGTTCTGGTCTCGTTGTATTTCATCGTATAATCAACTAACTCTTCGCTCCCACACATATCGAACAATAAACTACGACTTTCGGAGAAGACCGCAAATTTTGTTTTGATTCATTTTTAGTCATAATTTTTCCAATTTTTTTACTTTCGTCGCTAAAAAAACAACGCAATGACTGTCGAACATTTATCGATGTACTGTCGTCACCTCTGCATTGATGAACTTGGATGTTTAGCGATTTTAATATCCTCCTCCTTTTTTACCTCATCAATATTATTATAATAATAGAAATAATCTTTGACCAATTTTTCAAATTTAATTAATAATTTTGTTACATTTTTTATTTATTTTAAATTCTATAGTATTTAGTATATTTCCCATTGGACAATTATATCGGGGAAAACATGATAGATGAGCTCTGGAAGTGGAAAGGTAATGTGTAAGAAGCAGAAGTGAACAGAAAAAATGTTAAAAAAAAGTTGCAAAGTAGACCCTTGCACATGGCTTCTTCATCATTTTACACATTTGCCAAAGATTCCTCTATGAGGAACTATGTGTCGATCAGTTTTGGCTTCCTCATAGAGGAAGCTTAGACAAATGTGTGAAATGATGAGGAAGCCATGTGCAAGGTCTACTTTGCACCCTTTCTTTTACATTTGTGACGTTGAGAGCATTATGTAAGTGTGATGTAAGTCGAAATAAACATATATGGGGCAATTCATGTCAAATTCGAAAAATTATAATTCCCATAAAATCTGAACGTTTCTATGGATTTTGCTCAAATTCAATACGCAACCTGTTTCGATGATAGTGCAACTTCGTACTAAATTTTAGCCGGATATCTCAAAAATTGCGCAAGTTAGAGAGCGCACGACACTTTTTAACCAATTTCCAAATCCTCTGGAAACAAAAACACTGCATGGATTTTGCTCAAATTCAGTACCAACCATCTTCCTAAAGGAGTGCAACACTTGACTGAAATTGAGCTCGATATTTCGAAAATTGCGCCGGCTAGGGAAACTATAATCACCCAATGGGGAATACACGAAAATATACTCACCGTCATGAAAAATAATTTTACGTATTCGCATAATTCTTTGATTGATCGCATTTTTAGTTCCTCCTCTATATTTTTCGTTTAGTCTCCTGTCATTTTAGATTTCCCAACCTTGTCCAGTTTTTCAAATGCTTTTTTATCTATTGCCAGCTTTCAGTTCCCTCCTCACTTGCAGATATATTCCAATCATTGTGGCTCTTCCTTGCACATTCTACATTTATCATCTCTGTATTCCTCATTTTAATTCCTCAACGAAATTCCCACATCTTATCCGTGCCCATATTTCACTCGTCTCTGTTCCTACCTCATTGCACCTCATTGTCCGCCCAATAATACTTCTTTTTCGTTGTCCTTTGGCCATCCCTATACTTTTTCCAAAACGTTGAAGTGCCAATTTTAGTCCACCCGTTTTTTGGGTTTCCTGATTCACTTTTATCCCCTTACCCCTTTTGATTGTTTCCCTCCCCCCTCCTCCTGCTTTACATTTCCTCTCCGTATTTCCTGCCAAGTTGGTCCTTTCTTCCTTTTGCGGGTTCCGTAGAAATCTAGGGACCCTCATGGTTTCGCCAAGGCCGTCCGTCCGTCTGTATGTCACAGGCCTCCCATTCTCTTAGTTATGGACCGATTGAGATGAATTTTGGTACACAGACGTAGATCGGTGACCTAAAAACAGAAATAACAACATTAAAAAAAAAAAATGTTTTCGACCCCCTACCGCAAATTAAACAGTGTTCACGAAATTTTTTGTTTTGCTCACATCATTGAGTGAGATATCTTTGGATAGGTTCCCTCAAATGCAACAAATAATGTCGTGAGACCTTTCCATTTCAACCCTTCAGTCATGAGATATTTGCTTTCAATGTCGTTATCAGAGTGTCCCCCCTCTAACTTTTGAACTATCGATGCAAAAAATGTGAAAAAATTCTAAAATGTAGCTTTTAATTAACTCATATAATCAAAATTATAAAGAACACCGTAGCAAAAACAGATTACGAAAAATATAAAAATAGCTTACTAAGAAGTTTTTTTTCAAAATTTACGCCTACGGAACCGTATCATGCGCGTGTCTAACACGCTCTTGACCAATTTTTGAGGTATTTTTTTCGGCCATCCTCCATTTTCATAATTTCACCAAGGAATATTCTACTGCCCTTTTCCATATTTCTTAACCTTCTCATCTGCATCCCGTAATCTTGACAGAACTTCCTCGCAGTCTTTCCTCTCTCTTCTTTCGTCCATTCCCGATTTTTTTTCATCCATTCAATTTTAACATTTCATTTTCATATTTATTTCGAAAAAATGTTTTTTTTTTTATTTTTTTAAAACTTTTTTTTAATTTTTGCCATTCAGTGACCGAACAAAATGTTATCACAACAATCGCCATTGTTCAACGTAATAACGTCTGTTGACAGAAATAACGAGTGACGGCACCAACATGGCTTATCACGGTTTGAGTCAACACGTGAACTTCGACACGATTCCGGATCCGGGCGATCGTTTCGTTCTCGAGGATCTCATAGGCGAGGGTACTTATGGCGAGGTTTATTCCGCCCTTGACAAGCAAACGGACGAGAAAATTGCAATCAAAATTTTGGAAAACGTTGCCGACAATATAGAAGAGATCGAGGAAGAATATTTGGTTCTTCGTGATTTGAGCATGCATCCGAATATTCCATTGTTCTATGGATTGTTCTTGAAAAGAGCGAGACCCGTTCAGGAGGAGGATCAATTGTGGTTTGCCATGGAGGTATGTAAAATATCATTCACTATGATTTCACGATGAGATTCCACGTCTCGAAAACCCATTGGGTTCAATGGATACAGGATACAGGATACAATTTATTCAGTAACAATCAGCCTCGTCTACACCCTTCATAAAAACATTATTGATACGAAGTAATTGAATTTTATATTTTCTGGAAGTTTCAATCCTTTCGTCTGATAGTACATAAGTCCTGGAAGTTGTTAAGCAAATTATAAATAATCATAATTATTTGCTGGTTAGTTGCTTTGGCCGAATTATTTTATAGTATTTCCGTTATATGATGTTTTTAACGTGCTTTGACGAAGGACGACCTTGTTGTAGCTGTAATTTCGTAAATTTTTTTTTCCTCTCTTGGCTTGAGAACGAAAACCCTACCTTACCGATATTATTTTTTTCTTTTTTCGGTTTTCTATTTTTTCAATTAAATTGATTGCTCCGTTAATTCGTGAGAAATAACGAAGTAATATTTTTCTATCAATGATGTTCTTGATAAATGAAAATTAAATCGTGAAAAAAATAATTATTATTATTTGGATTACTACGAAAAAACCAATAGATTTTTTTATAACATCGATTAACAATCAAGTAATTGTGCCAATAATTAGTTTTTAAAAATATTTTTCACATTTGAATATAGCACAATCAGACATTTGTTTATTGAATCGAAATGATGGATGAGCTTTCGTCGCAGAGATGAAGAAACTCTGTAAATTTAATAATGAGATTATTCTATGTGTTTGTTTGGATATATCTAATTAGAATTATTAAATCCAATCAAATCAAACTCGCACGCTCCAAACATTCTCACGAAAAAATAAATAAAATAAATAAAATAAATAAAATAAATAAAATAAATAAAATAAATAAAATAAATAAAATAAATAAAATAAATAAAATAAATAAAATAAATAAAATAAATAAAATAAATAAAATAAATAAAATAAATAAAATAAATAAAATAAATAAAATAAATAAAATAAATAAAATAAATAAAATAAATAAAATAAATAAAATAAAATGTTGAGTTTCTCTCTTCGCCACACCAGGCACACCATCACACGTGGCAGACGATATCCCGTCTTTTGTTTTTTTTTGTCTCTTACTTCTTTCTTTTTTGCAACGTTATTTCGGAGAAACATATAATCAAGCCGAGAAACCTGTTTTTCATTACAGCTATGCACCGGTGGTTCCGTGACGGATCTGGTCCAGGGTCTGAAAAAACGAAACAGTCGTTTGAAAGACGATCACATAGCTTACATACTTCGCGAAACCGTCGAAGCGTTGATCTACTTGCACGACAATCATTGCATGCATCGCGACGTAAAGGGTCATAATATATTGCTGACGGAGGAAGGACGAGTTAAGCTCGTTGATTTTGGGGTATCGTCGCATCTAGCCGCTACTCTGGCCCGAAGAAACACTTCTGTGGGAACGCCATATTGGATGGCACCCGAGGTAATCATGAGCAATTGTTATTTTATTTTTCCATTTATATATTTATTTATTTACCGATATTATGATTTGTTTCTTCTTTATTATCAACCCTATGAGTGTATCGCTGTTTTTCGCACCACTTAAGTGCATCGCGGTGTGAAAACGACCCAAGGCTTCGAAAAAAGTGGAAAATGTGATCCTAAAAATCTGGGAAAATTCATGGATGAAGCTTACGATGAAATTATGAAATCTAAAATTCTAACCAAAGGCTCCTAAAGGATTTCTACCTTACGATGAAATTATTAAATCTGAAGTTGTCGAAATGTATTCGTTATAAAAATTACAATGAACGAATGTGAACTAGTCGAAAATGTGGGAACTTTGAAATTTTGATGTGGGTCGAATCGACACCACGATATGCTGATAGGGTCAATTAAGTCAATTGAGAGTTTGCACAGCCAACTTTTGAGTTTCTACGCATGCATGAGTAAAAATACGGCTAACCGTGATACATATATTTAGGAAGTAACTTCTAGATGTTTTTTGTTACCGTTTTTCTTTTCCTGTTGTGAGTACATTTTGTTGAAGTCGCTGGCATTCCGAGCGGCAGTTTGCCTCGCACCTGCTTCAATTTTTGCTGATGATCGATCAGACGTTGTCAAAGGCATACACATCAAATACAAATTTTGCAATAAGGTCGTTTCAATTGTGATGGTTGGTTTTTTTTCTCATGAAGAACACGTTTGATGCAAAATAAAAACATTACACGTGTTCTTCATAAGAAAAAAAACCATAACTTCCGAACGAAACGTCGGATCAAGCTTTGTAAGGTCTCAACATTTTTGTTTTCGTTCGAAGAATCCATAAAAAAATAATTTGTAAAAAAAAAATGAGCATTCTAAGTTGTTTACAATTTCAAATGATTTAATTGTTAATAACAATTGCTTGATAATTATGAATAACTTCATCATATAGAGAGTGCAAAAACGAAGAAAAAACACTAATAGTCTTTCAATCTATCACTAACTGTTGCTGAGATACATCGATTTGTTTAACCGTAAACCCCTTTAAAAAGCTGTAACTTTCGAACCAAGTCGATGCCCATTTCCTCTGATGTCTTAAAATTTTCGTTTTAAATCAAGGAAATTAATTTTAAAAAAATTCAAAAATGAAATGAGCATTTTTTGTTTTATTTCATTTTCAATTTTCAATTGTTAATAAATAATAGTCACATCGGCGCAACATAATCATGAGTATTTTAAGTCGTATACAATTTGAAATGATTTAATTGTTGATAACAATTGTTTCATAATTATGAATACCTTTATCATATAGAGAGTGGAAAAACGAAAAAAAAAGTTCGATAGTTTTTCAATTAATCACTAACCGTTGCTGAGACACATCGATTTGTTTCACCGTGAACCCCTTTGAAAAGCTGTAACTTCAAATCAAGGAATTGAATTTTTAAAAAATATAAAAAATAAAATTAGGATTTTTCGTTTTATTCAATTATATCAATTTTCAATTGTTAATAAATAGTAGTACATCGGCGCAACATAATCATGAATATTTTTATCGTATAGAACGTGCAGAAACAGAAAAAAAACACCTGTGGTTTTTCCGTTTATCACTAACCATTGCTGAGATATATCGATTCGAATGATCAAATACGGTCAATGGGTGAAAATCTTCATTGAAATGTATCTTAAAAGCGGGGTCTCAAAATGAAAAACCCTGAAACACGGATCTTTTAGTTTTCAACATGTATTCATGTAAAAAATTGGGAGCCAAAAATTTGGACTCAAAGGTCAAACCTGATTGAGTTCTGTTAGAATCCCCCACATATTTTAATTAATTAATTGAATAAAAATATACATATGTATTTCTTAAATCGTTCTTTCAGGTGATAGCTTGTGAACAACAATTGGACTCTTCGTACGATTCGCGATGTGACATCTGGTCGGTCGGCATAACAGCCATAGAATTGACCGAAGGCGATCCGCCATTGTCCGAATTGCATCCGATGAGGGCCCTCTTTCAAATTCCGCGAAATCCACCACCGGCGTTGAAAAATCCGGACAATCATTGTCCGGAATTGTCCGATTTCATAGCCGAATGTTTGGTCAAGGATCTCGAGCATCGACCGTTCGCCAGCGAATTGCACGAACATCCGTTGCTCACAAACGTGGAACCGATGGTGGAAAAAATTCGCGTCGAATTGCAGGAAGAAATACGACGGCAACGCAACGAGGGACGGGTTCATCGACAACCCGAAGTCACCACGAAACACGGAAAATTGAAAACCGATCGCAAGGCCCAACCGAAAAAAATGTACATGGACGATTTGGCGGCGTTGGATTTGTTGTCCGAAGACGCGATTGTCGATCAGCTTCAAAATCGTTACGAACAGACGCAAATTTACACCTACATCGGTGATATACTCGTTGCCGTTAATCCTTTTGCCAATTTGGGACTGTATACCGGTTTCGTGAGTATCCTTCGAAAAATTAATCACGTTGATTTTTTTCTTCATTCTATGAACTATTGTTATTATTATTATTATCATCGATTCTTGAACGATAAATCATCGTGAGATCGTATTAATTTTTTTTCTTGTAAATTATTATTAATAATTATTTTAAACAAATTATCATGGTAAGGTATTTTTTTTTTTTATTGATATTAAATTTTATCAACAATTTGATCGACTTTTTTATTCATTATTGATAATTTTTTTTCAATAAATTATCAATATCGTTATCTTCATAAATTATTATCGAATGATATTCACCTCAGACAGAATTTGAAGAAACAAGACCTGGACTCATTTCAAATGTAATTGCTTGGAATTAATTGGATTTCACTGTTCAGTCGCAATTTTCGAATTAAATTCAATTATTTCCGATTAAATTTTCATTTGATCGAATTGCAAGATAAATTTTGGTAAAATAAATAGGGCTTGCGTCGATTGATTTTTAAACTTTTAATGGCAATCCGACAGTATTTCAAACCCACACAGCAAAAAGACGTCCAAAGTACGTCTTTCGGACGTCTCGACAGTTGTCTCGTGATGGTATTGGGATGGTCCCATGGGACTCCCATGCGCTTTTAAATGTCCGCTATGTGTTACCGGAATGGGACAATCCCACTGACGTCCCTGCGATGTCGAAAGATTTGCTTATATGCATATCCGTAAAAAAACGCTTGCGAAATAATTATTTATTTGTTAAATCAATTTTTTTTTGGCCGACAGTCGACATATCGTTATATTAATTCAATTATTTGACCAATATGAATTAAAAAAAAAAGTTGTCCGGAAATGCAATTTGCATTTCGGAAAGATGGCACTGCGGGGATTCGAACCTACGACCTGACGGACTGACCTATCTACCTAACTAATAACTACCTAACTTAAACCACTACGCTAATCTGACTATTGAGATTGTACCATTACTTTACGCTCATATAACGCACATCTAACAGGAACACAGAGAGTGTTATTTTCCTCACTCAGTGACTGAAATACTCAAGTATAAGACTTTTCTCCTATAAGACCTCATGTTATAGTCTTACTCGTACCTCCCATAGACGTCCATGAGAAAGTGCATTGGGATCGTCTACTAACGGTTACGACAGGACATCCTTAAGTCATCCTATATTAATCCCGGGTAGAACAGTGTCTTACTAGTACCTCCCACAGATGTCTATAAGAGAGTGCAGTGTGATCGTCTACTCATGGTCACGGGAGGATATCCACAAGCCATCCTATATTAATCCCGGGTAGAACAGTGTCCTACTAGTACCTCGAACAGATGTCCATAAGAGAGTGCACAGCGATCGTCTACAAATGGTCACGACAGGACATCCTCAAGCCATCCTATATTAATCCCGGGTGGAACGATTTCTCACTGGCACCTCCCACAGACGTCTATAAGAGAGTGCACAGCGATCGTCTATTAACGGTTACGACAGGACATCCTCAAGCCATCCCATATTAATTCCGGGTAGAACAATGTCTCAGTAGTACCTCCTACAGACGTCTATTGGCGAGTGCATTGAGATCGTCTACTAACGGTTACGACAGGACATCCTCACGCCATCCTATATCAATCCTAGGTGGAACAGTGTCTCACTAGTGCCTCCCACAGACGTCTATAAGCAAGTGCATTGTGATCGTCTACTCATGGTTACGGGAGGATATCCTCAAGCTATCCTATATTAATCCCGGGTAGAACAGTCTCACTGGCACCTCCCACAGACGTCTATAAGAGAGTGCACTGCGATCGTCTACAAGCGGTCACGACAGGACATCCTCAAGCCATCTTATATTAATCCCGGGTAGAACAATGTCTCACTAGTACCTCCCACAGACGTCTATAGGACGTTCTATCTTGCCGAGACCCGAATAGGACTGTATCAGGATGATCCCGGGATCAATTTTGCTGTGTGGGAATGTTTCATAAAAATTCCACCAAAACCAAAATGCGGTTGATTTTCATATGAAAAAAAATTTAAGTTTAAATATATTTTTTTCCGTCCTTTTTTTCATTTCATTTCGTCGACCGATAGTATTCCGTATTTTCCAATTTAAGTTTTTAATTTTTATTTTCTTCTTGGTTATCTCATTAAATAACTGTTAGCGAATTTTAACGATGGAATAGCGTCGTCACGAGTCCAATGAACCGTTTGGGAATGCATACTCGAGACCCAAGCTCGATCGTTCAGTGAAAGTACATCTTACAGCTTTGCCCAACACGATTAACGTGTAAGCCATGTATTTCAACTTCGCATCGTAACGGAGTGTCAAATGACTCGTGAAATATTTTTCTCCATAATTTATCCTACGTTGTTTCATGTATTGTCAGCCTTGTTACCGTGTCAATAAATAAGCGAGCACATGAATGAATGGATAATAATAATAATAATAATAATAATAATAATAATAATAATAATAATAATAATAATAATAATAATAATGTAATATAATAATAATAATTATTATTATTATTATTATTATTATTATTATTATTATTATTATTATTATTATTATTATTATTATTATTATTATTATTATTATTATTATTATTATTATTATTATCCATTCATTCATGTGCTCGCTTATTTATTGACACGGTAACAAGGCTGACAATACATGATAATAATAGGGGAAAAAATATAACACGTGTATGGGTCATTTCGTGCCAACTTGACCGGTGAGAAGATGCGTGTAAATGTGGCATGAAATGACCCATACACGTGTTATATATTTTTTTCCCTAAAAGTAGGGCGGTTACTCGTGGGTTCCATACAGTATTGGATTTTTTCGAGAATAATCAGTCCTCCTACCAATATAATTACGGGGACGGAGAAAAATTGCGTGTATTTTAAATGGGAAAGTTCACCTGCTTCTCGGCAGGTGAAGGAGTCGGACTCGGAGGTTCAAAATAGGGTTAACATTTTATTTTATTTTTTTGCCATTGATTGACACCACTCCCCATTCACATTTTGAAAACGATCCAAATAATAACCACCCTAATGTGTATACATGGGGCATTCCATGTTAGGTATGTAAATTGTTTTTTCAAAAACTTAATTTTCGGTCGTTGTTTCAGGAACAACGGCGGCACAAGGGTCAGGCGAGATCGGACAATCCACCGCACATATTCGCGGTTGCAGACGCGGCTTATCAGGCACTGTTGCATCAGCGTCAGAATCAAGCTATCGTGATAAGCGGCGAGTCCGGAGCGGGCAAGACCGAGTCCGCGAATTTGCTTCTCAAGCAATTGGTCTATCTGAGCAAAGCCCCGAATCGCAATCTCGAAGAACGAATACTCCAGATAAATCCCATAATGGAAGCTTTTGGAAACGCGACCACCGGAATAAATGCTAATTCTTCGAGATTCGGAAAATATCTCGATCTGACGATGACCAAGGGTGGAAAAGTCACTGGCGCGAGAATAGCCGTTTACCTTCTCGAACAATCGCGCGTCGTTGCCCAGGCCGAGTAGGTTTCATACTAATTATTATCGAAATTTGAACAAAATATATATATTTTTTTAAATAACAATTTTTTAAAAGTTTTTCAGTTTAAATGTTCATTTATTTACTTTGTATTGAAAAAATCTACCATACGTGATCATACAAATAGTAACGATTACAATTTATGCAAATGCAATAATGAAGAATATGAAAAAAGAAAAAAAAATCAAATAACAACTTTCTACATAGTGTTGTAACTAATTTTCATTTCTTCTCTTCGTGCTTAAAATTGATCACACGTGATCATATAAATAGTAACGATTACAATTTATGCAAATGCAAAGGAAGAAAAAAAACAACCACGAATTAGTAACAATGAAAAAACGAGTCTGAAAAAAAATGCTTGAGAAAAAAAATGTTCGTCACAAGTCACTTATTTTGTCTCCTACTTATCTTTTCGAAGCAAATACAAATTATTCAATATTAAAAATATCAATATTGTTATCTACAATAATGATATTAATAATAATAATACCTATTGAGAACGAAAAATTCGTTCACTTATTTAGTTTATGAATATTGTTCAGACTGAGAAATTTTTGTTTTTGCTTTTTCCGACCATAAGCAATTTATCATTTAAATTTTTTCTTCTGTTTTTCTTTTTGTTATCTTCAATCGCAGCGGAGAACGAAATTTCCACATATTTTACTACATGTACGACGGTCTGGAAGCCGACAATCGTTTGGAAGAATTTCACTTGGACAGTTCGTTGCGCAAACGTCATCGTTATTTGACCGATCACAGTGAAACTTCGCAGACTCACATCGACAAATTTCATCAGCTGAAAACGGGTTTCAAGGTTTTGGGATTTCAGGACGGCGAGGTGGACACGGTTTATGGGGTCCTCGCGGCTATATTGCATCTCGGTGATATAGAATTTGCCGAAGTTCCCAGCGAGGACAATACTGACAACAAGAGCACCGTCGTTGACACCACACCGTTGCATCGAGGTAAACAACCAATAATAATTTTTATTATTTTCTGTTGTTGGTTAGTTGCTTTGGCTGTATTATTTTATAGTATTTTCGTTATATGATGTTTTTAACGTGCCTCGACGAATCGACCTTGTCACAGATGTAATTTCGTAAGAGTATTTTTCCTCTCTTGGTTGTGAGAGCGAGAACCCTACCTTACCGATATTATTTTTTTTTTCTTTTTTCGGTTTTCTATTTTTTTAAATTTAATTAATTGCTCAGTCAATTCATGAGAATTAACGTAGCAATATTCTTCTATTAATGATGTTCTAGATGAATAAGAATTGAATCGTGATAAAAATTCCGCCACGGCCCGTAGTTATTATTATTTTTTACATTATCTTGCAGCAGGTATTCGATTTAAAATATTTTTTTTTCGTCATACGTTTTTCAAATATGCCAAGAAAATCGTCTCCTGGTTAATCAATGAATTTGTTAATTCTACAAATCATCCAACCCTTAGTTCCTACAACCTCGGAATTTTACGTAATTCCTACTATGGGTCTTCCGGACCCTCTCGATTTTCAAACGCTTGGATCTTGCAGTCAGATGAATGTAGGATGGAGCGTTTTTTTGTAAGTCAAACGCAATCTGAGAAAGCAGAATATGTTCAGACTACGATTTCTCGAATCTGATGGTTTTTGAGATATTTTGCAAAAATATGGAAAAAGTTATTTGCAAAATTACTTGAAAAAAACGTTGGTTCTGCCAGTCGCGGTCGTTTATTTTGTTGAAATAAAAATGGTCACAATTTTTGTTTTTTTTTAAATCAAGGTTTTCTATTCACAACATTTTTTCAACGACTCAAATGATTTTTTTCTTAATTGTGAAAATAACAAGTCTTGTTAAAAAGATTTCGTAATAAAAATGCATACAATGCAAGAATCTCGCGACTCTTTCACTCTTCAAAAGTCATGAGATCTCATGCAGACGGCCGAGTCTATTTGTCCCACGAACTCCAATACTTTCAAGATTTGGTGATTATGCAGTATCGCGGCTTTTCTGAATTTTACAGTTTTTCAAAATTTTCCTTTTCGAGGATGTGTATTCGGTCCTATAGATGAAGAATCAGGCGGGGGAGGTCAGAATATGTCATCGGAAATATTTTTTTTTACGTTTTTTCAAGATTACAAAAAAAATTGAATTTTCTACATTTTAATTTCTTTTTGATTTTATACTCTAGTTGATGAATTATGTGATAAAGATGAGAAAATTATGTCGGAAATTTTTAAAAAATATTTTTTCACTTATTAAAAATTTAAAATTCGGAAAAGCCGCGATACTGCATAATTACCCTAAAAACTAATAAATATATTCTATTGCCGTGAATTTGATAATATTTGAAAAAAAAATTTCAGTTTCCAATATTTTGGGGATCGAAAGCAACGATTTGTTGGAAGCTTTGACATCGAATTCCGTGGTGACGAGAGGCGAAACGATAACACGCAACAACACCGTCGAGGAAGCATCAGCTGCTCGTGACGCAATGGCCAAGGGTCTTTACGGTCGTCTCTTCGATTGGATGGTCAATCAAATAAATTGTCTGTTGAGTTTCAATCGTTCGCCGAATTACGAACCCCTGGCAATCGGTTTGCTCGACATATTCGGTTTTGAAAATTTTCCGAGAAATTCGTTCGAACAATTGTGCATAAACATTGCGAACGAACAGATACAATATTACTTCAATCAGCACATATTCACGTGGGAGCAACAGGAATACATGGCCGAGGGTATACCCGTCGATCTCGTAGAATTTTCCGACAATCGTCCGGTTCTGGACATGCTGCTGAGCAAGCCAATGGGCCTGCTTGCTCTTCTCGACGAGGAGAGCCGATTTCCCAGAGCCAACGACAGATCATTAATCGGTAAAAATAGTTTTTAGATAAAATTATAATTGTTATTTTTTCCTGAATTTTTTTTTTTTTTTTTGCTTTTTCATAAAGGAAGCTTTTCTTCGTGAATTTTTTTTTTCTTCGACATGTTGATAACTTGAGAACGGCTCGAGATATCAAGCTGAAACTTGTCACGCATTTACAAAGTTCACGGCGCATAGCATGATTAAATTTTTAGAAAAATCCATACATATCTTTCGTTTTTACGCGATTTAAAAAAAATTCAAAAATTTCTTTTCGTTCTCTAGGTCCCGCAATTATAGAGATATCGAGCTCAAATTCAGTATAATGTTGAACGACTACAGGGAGATGCTTGTTACTAAATTTTGAAAAAATCCATGGAGTGCTTTTGTTGTAAGAAATTTTAAAAGGTGTGAAATAACGGTGTGCGCACTCTAGCTGGCGCAATTTTCTAGATATCGGACCAAAATTTGGCACGAAGTTGCACTATTATTACAAGATGTTTCGGATTAAATTTGGGCAAAATCCATTCATCGTTTCACATTTTATGTCGTTTTGAAATTTTTCAAAAATTAACGTAAGTGCTCCAGCTTCCTCAATTTTCGAGATTCCGGGCTAAAATTTGGTACGAGGTTGCATTACTATCGGTACGTTCAGATTTTATGAGAATTATAATTTTTCAAAATTGACACAAATTGCCCCTTATACATATGAGCGATTCCACGTGACTTCAGCCACTCAAAAAAAAATTTTTCCACAAATAATTTTAAAAAATTGAGCTATTTTTTTGCAATATATTCACCAAGTGCCGATTTTTAAAAAATTTTTTTGACGGTTTTATCGTTAATTAAAGTTTTTTTGTATTTTTCCATTCAAATGGCTGTATCTTTGGCAGGGTTTGACGTATTTACATTTGTAAAAAACAGAAATGTGCGTCTTCTTGTGGCCTTCCAGAAAAAGTTACTTTAGATTCTATTGAGCAAGTTGCACGTCCGTTTCAGGGCAAAATATGCAAAAATATTTTTTTTCTCAAAAAATGCATTTTTAATTTTTTTTTTCAAAATTTCCCCAAATTCTGAATACGAAAAAAGAATTTTTGGTATTTTTTATATCGTGGGACCGGCAATCGGTAATGCGTAATTTTACCGATTTCATTAATAGATTTTTTTACAGTTTGATTTTTTCGCTTTACGCGATTCAACGAGCATTGATTGTCATTGATTTCTCTTTCAAGGAGGCTTCTGAACTCGCGTAAGGTGACTGGAGCCCATGAAAAAAAAAAAATCAAACTGTAAAAAAATTTATTAATGAAATCGGTAAAATTACGCATTACCGATTGCCGGTCCCACGATATAAAAAATACCAAAAATTCTTTTTTCGTATTCAGAATTTGGGGAAATTTTGAAAAAAAAAATTAAAAATGCATTTTTTGAGAAAAAAAATATTTTTGCATATTTTGCCCTGAAACGGACGTGCAACTTGCTCAATAGAATCTAAAGTAATTTTTTTCTGGAAGGCCACAAGAAGACGCACATTTTTGTTTTTTACAAATGTAAATACGTCAAACCCTGCCAAAGATACAGCCATTTGAATGGAAAAATACAAAAAAACTTTAATTAACGATAAAACCGTCAAAAAAATTTAAAAAAAATCGGCACTCGGTGAATATATTGCAAAAAAATAGCTCAATTTTTTAAAATTATTTGTGGAAAAATTTTTTTTTGAGTGGCTGAAGTCACGTGGAATCGCTCATATGTATATTGATTTCGACTCACATTGAACTCACATGGTGCTCTCAACGTCACAAAAGTAAAAAAAAAGGTGCAAAGTAAAACCTTGCACATCGCTTCCTCATTTTACACATTTGCCAAAGCTTCCTTTATGAGAAAGCCAAGACTGACCGTACCATAGTTCCTCATAGAGAAAGCTTTGGCAAATGTGTAAAATGAGGAAGCCATGTGCAAGGTTCTACTTTTTAAAGTTTCAACAGCGGAAACAAAAATATTGTCAGACTATTCTAACTGTTCGTCCACTTCAAACGAGCTTTATGCAAGCGGCTGTAATTTTTTTTGTCCGTAAATTTTGGACCGAGACGGCTTGACGAATATTTAAAAATCAAATTTCGAAGCAAAATTATGCAACATCATTGAGAAATTGAATGACATTTTTTTCTATATTCGAGTGAAATTTTCAATTAGAGTGACAGTTATGATGATTGCGATTAGTTTTTTCTTCTGATATTTCAATTATGGTGAATGTTTTTTTTAACGAATAAATTTTCCTTTTTTTTCGGCAGAAAAATTCCACAGCAACATAAAATCGAAATTTTACGTCAGACCGAAGTCTGATGCAGTTTGCTTCGCGGTTCATCATTTCGCCGGTCGTGTCGTCTATCAGGCCGACGGTTTTCTGGAAAAGAATCGCAATTTTCTGCCACCCGAGGTCATACAACTCATCAGACAGTCGCAATCGGACATGGTGCGATTTTTGTTTCAATGTCCAATCACGAAAACTGGAAATTTGTATTCGGCCATTCACGATACCGGAACCCGAAAAATGTCCCAGTCCAATCAAAACACTAAGGTAAATAAATCACATATATTATCTAAAATGAACAAAAAAAATCATTTATTAATTTGTCATATTGAAAAAAATTGAATTATTCTTTTGAAATATTTTATTTATGAGTATTTGTATGTAATGGGATATCGATATTTTGCTATTATTATTGGAATAAAATTATATTTATTATACACAAAAAAAGTCAATCCATCAATTTACCTACTATTGATAGATATTTATTATCATGTTAAAAACATGTAATTGTTCGTTCGAAATATTTTACAATATTTGTAAACTTATATAATGCACAATATAGTATAATATTTTATTCATAAATATTCTGTAATGGATACATTTTTATTTTATGTTGGATCATGATTATAAATATTTGCATCCAGTTTAATTTAAATTATTATAATTGAGATATTTTTTTATTATTAAAATAAAATACGAAAAATGAATAAATATATGAATAATATAATAATAATAATAATAATAATAATAATAATAATAATAATAATAATAATAGTTTATTGCTTCAAGGGAACGGAGCCCTTCTTGCAAGGGGTAGCTTCTTACCATTCAGTCACAGTGAACACAAAAATACAATATAAAAATACAAAGATATAAAAATAAAAATAAAAAATAAATTAAAATATATGAATATGTATATATATATATTTTTTTTTGTTACCAGGAACGTTATTCCAGTCGTGGTCTAGCATCCCAATCGCGGGCCCAACAGACTGTGGCGACGTATTTTCGTTATTCACTCATGGACTTGCTTCAAAAGATGGTATCGGGTTCGCCGCAATTCGTGAGGTGCATCAAACCCAACGACTCCAGAAGCCCAAAAGTTTTCGACAAGGAAAAAGTCGTGAAGCAACTGCGTTACACCGGCGTTCTCGAGACCATCAGAATTCGACAAAACGGATTTTCTCACCGAATACCGTTCAACGAATTTCTCAAAAGGTTCGTTCGATCACGAAATTCAATTTTCATTGACTCCATTTTTAGGGTTTCGTATCTCTGAATGGTAAAAACGGAGTCATCGGAATGTTCGAAGTACTTGCCGTCGACCTACAATCTTCGAAATTAGTCTCGAAGTAAGGTTTCGTAGTACAAGCAACGGAAAAAATCCGAAACCATGGATTTCGAATTTTCAGTACAATTATTATTGTTCATTGTTTATTTCACTCACTGATCACCAAAACCCATAAGGTACTTCCGGTTGAGCTAGAATCTTGAGATTTGCCACGAAGGAATGTCTCATAGCACAAGCGAAGGAAAAAAATCCGAAAATGATAAATTTTTTATTTTACGAACCATTATCATTATTTATTTATTTACCCATTAAATTAAACCTTCAGGGTACTTCCGGTTGAACTAGAAACTTAAAATTTGGCATGAACGAAAGTCTCTTAGCACAAGTGAAGAGTTAAAAATTGGAAAACCATAAATTTACAATCCCATGTACAATTATTATTATTCATTTATTTATTCATCGAATGCAAACCCTATAGGGTACTTTCAGTTAACCTAAAGTATTGAAATTAATAATGGTATGGAGCCTCAGGCTGGGAAGGTAAAAATAAGAAGAAAATCAATTCATTTTTACCTTCCCGTCCAAACGCTGGTTAAACAACGGTATATAGACCAAAAGTTCACATGAACAATGTTGTAGAGAATTGAATTTCCTATAAGAAAGTCAGCGACGTCAAATATCTAACTTTGATAATTTAAGCGTGGGGAAAGCTCGAAAGCCAGGAAATGTTGAAAACCGCGCCGACTGGCAGGCGTTCGGCATATCGTACGTTCGCTACAATGTCATTCGGGATTATTACCGTTCGGGACATTGTCATTCGAAGCACTGCGCGTTCGGGATTTCAACCTTTCTGGACATAGCTCGATTTGGATTTCGGCCCCAAACCGGGAAATTTTCACTGTTATAGTAAATCGTGACACCATCTTAATTTCGCCCACATTTTCTTGTCTCTTCGCTTTGCTCCCTCCTGCAACCAATATTTTCACGACATATCATCCCTCTCTATAATTTATTAGTACTTGCCGTTGTAAATCGATTTTCTTAATTTTTCCTCTTCCTTACTTAAAATTGTCTCTTTTAAGTTTTCCAGTCCCTCTTTTATGCTTTCGTCAATTACGCCCCCTTCTCTCCATTCCCCACTTAAGATTTTCTCTTTCCGATCAGATGCTCTGAAAAATCCTACATTAAAAAACACATTGGATGGCACATTTTTAGGGTTCCGTAAAAATCTACGAAACCCTTATGATCTCGCCAAGTCCGTCCGTCGGTCCGTCTGTCTGTATGTCACAGGCCTCCTATTCTTTCAGTTAAGGACCGATTGAGATGAAATTTGGTACACAGACGTAGATCGGTGACCTGAAAACAGAAATGACAACATAAAAAAAATGTTTTTGAACCCCCTCCCGCAAATTAAACAGTGTTCACGAAATTTTTTTTTTGCTCACAGCATTGAATGAGATATCTTTGGATAGGTCTCCTCAAATGCAACAAATAATGTCGTAAGACCTTTCCATTTCAACCCTTCAGTCATGAGATATTTGCTTTCAAAGTCGTTATCAGAGTGTCCCCCCCCCTCTATCTTTTAAACTATCGATGCAAAAAATGTAAACAAATTCCAAAATGTAGCTTTTAATTAGTAGATTTAATCAAAATTAATTACGAACACTGTAGCAAAAATAGTTTACGAAAAATATAAAAATAACTCTTTTTTTTAAATTATATGAATTATGGTAGCGATCGAGATTTCTATAAAATATATCAAATCGCACATAAAAATGATAAAAACGATGGCTACGAAACCCTATCATGTGCTTGCCCAACACTCCACTTGACTACATTTTCATGTTCATATTCATTTATTGTTGATTCTCCGTACTTCACCAATTGATTAAAAATTAAGGGAGCAGCAATCCTGTACGAATTGCATCGGAAAGTTTCAATTGACAATCATCCAGTTTTTCTGACGTCACAGGAGGAGGGGAGGGGGTCGAGCTTTTCGTCTTAAGGATATTTATTTGAGAATTCATGTTCCCACGCACTCTCTCATTTACTTACTCATCGTTTTTTTACGCACTAAAATAATTATTTTACAAAATAATAATAATCATAAATTGCAGATATTGTTTCTTGGCGTTCGGTTGGGACGAGCGAGTTGTCGCGAGTCGCGACAATTGTCGTTTGTTGCTCGTACGTTTGAAAATGGATGGCTGGGCCCTCGGCAAGACGAAAGTCTTTCTCAAGTACTATCACGTTGAATTTTTGTCGAAAATGTACGAGGAACAATTGCGAAAGATAATAATGGTTCAAGCTTGCGTGAGACGTTGGCTCGCGAAGATAAGATACAAGAAGCAAAAGTGGCAACTCGCATTGTCCGTGGTGACTCTTCAGCGTCACATACGTGGCTGGTTGGCACGAAAACACACCGAACAACAGATAAGAGAAAAACGAGCGGAGGAAGAGGCAACGATTCTCGAAAAATCCGAAGGTAGTTAAAAAAATAATTTTTTCGAACGACAAATTGTTCACCGAAATACGAAAATCAAGAAAAATGATTTTGCCGATATATATTCTCATATTTTTATCCACAAAATGGTCGTACGTATGATTGTCGGAAAATAATATATTGGTTGTTTATTTATTTCTCCTTTTCTTCACCCATTTGTAACTCAATTTTGTTATTTCAGAGGAACGAAGGCGCAATGAGCTCAATTGGCTCAACGACAAAATGTTACGAAATCGTTCGCAAGATGGCGAAAAGGACAAGGACGATGCGGCCGTCGTTATTCAAAGTCGTTAGTATTATTCGACAAAATTTTCATAACTATCGATAGTTTTCTTCCATCGAAATCTCATTATAATCTAAAGGCCATAGCCGGCTTAGTAGGGGTGAGCAGCCACTACGCGCATTCGTTCGAAATTTTTACTAAAAGTTGCGTCTGATGGGTTTACAAACTCACCCCAAACTTCAACCTTGTAGCTGCACTAGGAACAAAGATAAAAACACAACTAGTATTTTCGGTGAAGATTTTTTTTCTCAGCATCTACTGGACCGATTTTTATGAAAAAAATATATGTTGTAAATATTTCCAAAGGAATTCGTAAAAAAAATCAAGAACCCAATTCCACGAACGTAACCACCGGAAAAAAATCATTTTAGTTTTCGTGATTTTCTTTCGGTCACTCGCTCACAAGATACAATTACCAGTTTTTTTCTATTAGACAGTCGGACCTCTTTCTGCAACATATAATTTTTCCAAGTCGATCGAAGAGGTGTATGGCTTTTGTTTGATGTCAAATAATCGAAATTTAGGAAAAATGAAACAAATTTGCTCGTTTCACATCCAAAATATTGAACTCCGGAAAAAAAACAATAACAAAGCTCGTGTGTTTTTTGATTGAATGACGTCAATCAGATTTCCGAGGCTACAGCATTCGCAAACGTTTCGGTTACGAGTTGGAAGAGCGCTTCAAAAGGATCCTCAACGATTACGATAACAAGCAGGAGGCTCGCGAGGCGTTGCTCAAGGACGGTGTGAAAAACGAGGATGCTGCGTTTATCGTTCAAAGATGGTACAAGAGAGAGGAGAGAGTTTATCCAAAACCACCGGTCAAAGATCCGATTCATCCGAAACTCAGACAGGCCGATTTGATTCAATTCTCACAAAACGTAATGTCTCGTCATTTTTTAAAATCCTTTTTTTCCCCATCATCTATTTTTCGGTTATGAATTATTAATTGTTTGTTTTTCACCATTGAAAAAAAAGGTTCACATGAAGAATCAAGAGTTGCACAAGAATCTTCGACGCAACAAGCCTGGAATAAGGTTGAACGCCATTGACGATCCACCGGCGGATTACGTAAGACCGGAAGGTTTCAACATGGTCCAAACGATTTTGCAATATCGCAATGGCAATCAGCCGGAAGCCGAGGAAACCGTACAATATTACAAAGATCTTAAGGAAGAGATGAGCAGGTAAATATATAACAATGGCCGATATAGATCGGGTTGAGGGACGGTGATTGATGAATTTATCAATAAACGAGAGATTCGAATGCTCAATTGTGAAAAAAAAAATTCGTTTTGGCACTCGCATCGCAAGTGGTTCGGAATTCGAAGACGACGAAGCTGGCTGGGACTTACCGTTGATACATCTAGAAAATGACCTTCACCCATCCTCGAGGTATCAAATGAATAATGATTTGACAGCGTTTGGTCTTTTTTTATCTTTTTTTTTGCATTCGTAGACTTGTATGCGCATTGTTGCCAGTAAAATCGCCGTTTTGTGCTTCAGAGGCGTTGATTTTTGCGAAACCGCCATCTTGTGTGTCAGGCGCCATTTTGTGCGACACCCGTTATTCAGTGCGTCTCGGCCGATATTTCGTGCATGGAGACTAGAGTTATTCAGTGCAAGGCTAACAAAAAATTTCGAAAAAATCTGTTAAATGAGCACCACTGAAATTGGAAGAGGACCGAGATGAAGTTAGCGTCATGGGGGGCTAGACCAATGAACTATGGAGACTACCGACTTATCGTTCACTTCACTTCGGTCCTCTACAAAAGTTGTTTCCACGTTTCGGCGAACAGATTTCAATCGTGATTTTCACAGTCGTTGCCAGTTGTTGCCAGTAGAATCGCCGTTTTGTGCTTCAGGCGTTGATTCTTGCGAAAACCGCCATCTTGTGTGTCAGGCGCCATTTTGTGCGACACCCGTTATTCAGTGCGTCTCGGCCGATATTTCGTGCATGGAGACGAGAGGCAAGGAGTACGAACGCAAGGCGAAAAAAACGTTCGAAAAAATCTGTTAAATGAGCATCACTGAACATGGAAGAGGACCGAGATGAAGTTAGCGTCATGGGGGGGTTAGACCAATGAACTATGGAGACTACCAACTTATCACTCACTTCACTTCGGTCCTTTACAAAAGTTGTTTCCACGTTTCGGCGAACTGATTTCAACCGTGATTTTCACAGTCGTTCGTACCTAACCTCTATGGTTAGAATCAGTGCCTTGAGCACATTATCTTGTGCTTAAGACACTGATTCGTGCGACAGCCGCCATTTTGTGACTGCGATGAGACTTGGTTGCTGACTAGAAAATTGTGTACACATCTCGACTTAAAGTGTGCCAGATCGACATCGACAGCCTGAAAACACCGTCAAATCGATAAAACTTTTTGTTCGTCAACTTTTTGTCTTCTCATTAGCAGGAGTCGCTCGGGTCAAATATTGGAAGTGAATGCGGAAAGAGCGGATCGTCTTGCGGCGCAAGGGGATTTTACGGTAGCACCGGACCAACAACTGTCGGACATTTGGCACAAAGCATTGCGAAATCCGGGCGAATCACAACCAAGCGAAAATTGCGATCAACCAATCAGGTAACGTAACGAAGTTTGTAACAGTTTCGTCTCATTCGCAAAAAAAAAAAAAAAAAAAAAAAAAGCGGAAATTGCATGTCGCACGGAATGATTAATAATCTTAACCCAAACGTTTTTTATTTATTCAACCTTGTCAGAGGTATCATGGCAAACTTTCAGGTAAATTTTACTTTCGATTGGAAGCTACACATTCGAACCTTTTTATTATCGTCGGAATTTGCGTGTATTTTTATATTTATTATATTTTGAATTATAACCCTGAGACACGCGTATGAATAAAAGAAAAACATTTGTAGTAGACCATTTCGCTTATCGGAAACTATCAAGCTTTGTTAAATGTTGGCACTGAATAAACAATATTTGTTGATAAGATTTAGCACATCCGATACGGCGGACCGAAGTAGATAAATATTACTTCTCATAAAATTTCGGGTTTAAGCATTGAGAGTTGCCTATTGTAAACCTAAAATTTCAAAGAATTTTAGGTACACAGAAATGTTGTCAAATTTCATCCATCTTTATCGATTTCGATTCGCCATCTCGTATTACCAATTTCCGTGGCCCTACTTAAACTCGCCGATCTGAAATATTCGCTTCTTACCAATCGTTCATGCAAATTCGAGGTTAAAATTTCGATCCACCGTTTTGTCTCGTCCGGATGAAAGTAAAATTATTCGACAAAATAGTGCCTATCCAACAATTTTTGTTCAAAGGGTTTAATTGGAACATACAATTATGATTTTAAAATGGGCAAACGACTGAATCTCAATCAACCTCGTAGTTCCATAAATTACCGCCAGAGGCGTTCCGCGATATTTCCGCACAATAAACTCCAGCAACTTCACGAAATTCATAATTCATGGCTTTTAATTGATGTTAACAGTACAAGGAATAATAACGTGCGCGGCAACAACGTGCGATCCTGCGTCAACAATCAACAGGGCAGACAACAAATATTCGACGCTTCGTATATCAACGATACAGTTGGCGTACGACCGAGACCGTCTCTCGTGAGTCACGATAGTTTCGCGAACCCCTCTCATCGACAAAATGGTTGTCCCAACGGTTTGACCGCGAAATTCAAAAACGTTTACGGAAATAACGCGAAAAACAACGAACGAGCGATTAACGAACGTAAAAATTGCATAAACGTGTTGAAGAAGGAACCAACGTTTGGAAATTATTCCAAACAAAATGGTTGCGTCGATAGAATACGAAAAAGTGGAATTGCCAAACAATTGCCGATTGTAACCGTGCATAATGTCGTTAATGGAAAAATTGCGTTTTCGAATGATAATGCAAAATCGTACGGTTTGGTACCGAATTTGCGAAATTTATTGAGACCCACGATAACGCAAAATCGTCAGGATAAAAATAATTCCGATTACGACACCGAGGACATAAACGGTCCGTACAATTTTCGTCAACTATTGCGACCCGCCGTATATCTGCCGACGGAATCGTTGAGAAAGCGAAAGGGCGGAATGGTGGCCAATGGAAGTCCCGTTATCAGAGACAAAGTACCCGGAAAGCACGTAAAACGAAGAGCCCCACTAGCGCCAAATCAAAACAAAATCGTTGGACCGAAAAAGCAACAAATTCCGACGAATTAATTCGAACAAAATAATTGATCATTCAAATTGTATTATTGATTTTCGATCAACGACTAGTTCTTCGTTATAATTGTATGATTGAATTAATTCAGCGAAATCAGTCGAGTCAAACGTAATAGTTTATACGAAATTGAAAAAAAAACGAATTCTCATTTATAACATTTCGTCGTTAATATTTAATTTTATTCTCTAGACGTTTTCGTCTATAAATGTAGAACTAGTCATGCAGCTTTACTCGAACAATCGAAGCAATGTTTTTGGTAGAAAAATGTTGTCGGAAACGATTGAGAAAATCTTAATCACGATATACGTGAGAAATTATATTTATCGTTGAAAATTATTTTATTCATCGTAACAATTGCACCTTTTCCCAAGTGATTGCGTACACATTCACCGTTGAGAATTAAAGTTCGTAACTGACGTAACGTATTTTATCTGTTACGTTTAGAAATTATTACTACAGAATTTAACACATTTGTGTAACTTTTTTTTCTAGTGTTGTTGTCATTAATAAAACGTTGTTAGAGTAATATGTCAATGAATTTTTTTGTTGTCAAGAAAAAAAAACGAATTGTTTCCTACTATAATCCTTTTTCGCTTTTCAGTGGTTTTGAATTATTTTGTTGCGGAAAATTGCAGGGAGACACATCTTGGAATATAATGTAGCTTAATGTTTAGCTACATTATATACATTTTATATTGATATCATTATATATTGTCATCTGTAGTGATGAAATTCAGGCGAATGGCAGGTATTTGAACGTTTTTTGACGTTTTTCACCCTATTTTTCGTTAGTTTTTTATAAATAAAGCGAGATCAAATTTTTTCCCAAAACAGCTTTCCTTACTCTCAAAAGAATGCTTTTTTTACAGAAGCTCTCCAAATTTGAGAAAAATCGATCCAGGAGACCTCGAGATATATCTTGACTACCGGTTTCAAAATGTCAATTCGAGATAAACGCGTTCAAAGTTTCGACAGTGTTTTCGCTCCCGAGGACATCGAGAAACACACATCTGAATAAAATGATTTGTAGACTACAATTCTGAACCGATTTTAACTTTTATTTCTTTGTATGAAGGCTTATAATATTTCGCACATAAGTAATGCTACAGGTTTTCATGAAAAAGACGGTGAATTCTGTTTATTTATCGACAAATGTAGAAAATAAGATAGTCGCGGCTCGGCGGGAGAGGCACGACGTAATTAGCTATAATTCAGCAAATTTTCGGAATTCCTTAATGCGATTTTCAGGTAACACTTTTGAATAGTTCTTCTTTCCGAAAATGCAATAAAAAAAATAATTAATTCTTCGCTAGGGATGTCCCCTTTATCAAACAGTTCATTATTGTCTTCGTGTAAATTCACAGCCGATTGAATACCTATCAAGTGCTTTTATCTGAGAGTAACCGGTTCCATGTCGGCAGACAGTAACATACATTCATTGAACTGATTTGCTATTGGCCAATCAATAAACCTCACAGTGTCGAAATCCCGCCCATTTATATATGCTTGACTTTCCACTATTGCGAGGTTTTACTGTAAAAACAAGCTGCAAGTCGAAACTTGCAATTTGCTTCTTCTAAATCGTAAGTAAGAAGTCCTTCAATGAGATAGCATTTACATTTTTTTTCGAATCGTTAGCTTTTTCATTGAGCGATCTTCGCTTACTACTTACTATTCAGAGGATTTAAAATTGGCAACTTCAACTTGCAGCTTGTTTTGATATTTTAATATTGATCAGTGAGTGTATAGAATTTCAATATCTCCTTAAATTTGAACGCGTAAGTGGATTTCAACCAAATTTATACCAAGTAACCCTGATTGTTGATTTATGTGTAAACAGGAGATTGAGAAGTGGCAAGTCAAATATTTTTGAATCGCAAGCCGTTCAAAATTTCTCAATAGCTAGAATTGATTTAAAATCCGATCCGTTTGGCCGATCGTTGCTAAATTGCATATCTACCATGGCTCAATGATATCCCACACTTGTATAGAGGATTCGAGTTCCATTAGTTGAAGTTAAGGTAGGAGTCTCACTACAGTCGTCATTAGATAAAATGTTGATTTTAAAATCTATGTGAGTTTATGTGGCAAACTTTCATATAGTGAAAGTATTTGATACTTCACCGAAGGTTCTAATTAGTAATCTCAGGTTGAAAATGGAAAAACTAACCGGTTGTTTCATGGAAAACCCGGTTCGTCAACATTTAATAACTGATTTCATCTCCGTATCGATTTGATGGCATTCATAGTTAACCATTAGTCCGTAAACGTTTTTTCGGCACCTTCAATCCATAAACCAGGGTCGTTTTCGTCGTTGCCTTTTTTTTAACATTTAAACGGCTGCAAAAAATCTGGAAAAAATTCACGAAGGTTCTTCAAGCCTCCAATTAAAAGTCCCAATCATATAATTATGAAAAATTAATTTTTTTAATATACTTTTTATACAAAAGATGAGGCAACCTAGGACAACATTTGATTATCGACAGGACGAAAACGACCCTGGTTTACGGACTGAGGGTTAAGTTGCCACTTATAAATGAGATTCTCAAGATTTCGACGTGAGATCATAAAAAAATAGGTTCACCAAATTATTCGAGGAGAATTTTAACGTTAATCTCGATAAAAACTTTACAAAATGACAGAAGACCAACTGCCGTGAAGTAGTTCGGGACTTTTGGCAACATCGCACGGGAGCGTGTCACGCTCGGATATATATATATATATATATATATATATATATATATATATATATATATATATATATATATATATATATATATATATTGTAACGCGAATTATTTTCGCGCCCCTCTAGATTTCGCTCCCGCTACTCCCGTCGCGACGACACCGGCAGGCCCATGGTCAGGATAGGGAAATTGAACGCATTTAAATTAATTCTTTTTGTTTTATTTTATTTTTCATACATGTAATCGTCCCGAGCGGCGAGACGTTACCGCAACGACGAACATTACCGGGAGAATCGTATTGGACGAAGCAATAGAGCGAAACGAGAGGGGTAGTCCCCCGCATGTCAGCGAAGCGGGGTACCCCCCGTCAAGACGCGACACGGACTTCTCCGTTTCCCGAATTGCGCGAGGAGAAATATCGCGAGCGTGGACACCCGAAAAATACGCGAGGGGTGAGGGGTCAGAGTTGGTCGCCTGCCCCCTCCGGCGATGTAATGTGCGAAAGTGGGGGTGTAAGGGCACGAGCCACCTGTCAGGACGCAAATCTTGGCTGTTCTGCGAAAGTCGTCGTGACGGGAGGTTCCGGAAGCCAAATATTCCGATTACCAGAGGGCCGAGAGAATGAAAAGTCCCGTGGAATATTTTAATCTAATACCGATCCGAATCTTAGTCCCGGGAATTTGTAATCGTCGCTTCCGTACCGGTGAGTCTCGTGTCTAATTACCGTCTCGGGACGAACTCAAAATACCATTGTAATCATGTATTTGTTTTATTCGAGTCACTGTTTTCTTTGTCACCGCGACGACGGTTCGGCCACGAGGTCGAACTATCCGATTCTTTGTTTATTGTACCGGCGTGGGTTTTGTCGGTTGCGATTCGTCGCGGAACAGTCAATTTTCGTATATCATATATTACCGTTTTTTTATGTTAAGTGAGTCGAGTCGATGGGGTTTGCTCGCGTGATAATTATTTTGTGAGTCCGTCACCGAATTGGTCGAGGATCACATTTTCTCTTATTTTGTGAGTCCGTCACCGAATTGGTCGAGGATCACGTTTTTGTAAATTCCCTTTGCTTATTAATAATTTTGTGACGCCGGCACCGAATTGGTTGAGGATCGCGCACTTTTATCGTAAATTAATAGGTGTTATGATTACGAGATTTCCGGGATTGTGCGGGGAAGACGGACGGTCCGCGTGCATGTGTGTGTGCGGAACGCGTATAAATTATTAATTTATTTATTTGTTATTTGTAATTCGTTTGACGCGGTGGATTGAGGAGCCGCAATCGGTGGGAGAATGAGTGTCGCGACTTTCTTTTGTATTTTATTTTATTTTGTCTTCGGAAGCGTGCGTGTGAGTGAGAGAGGGTGTGGGGTCCGTCCGGCTTGTACCGCGAGTGAGAGAGAGAGAGAGCGAGAGTGAGAGTGTGAGCGAGCGAGTATAATCATTTTCATTTGTGTTTTCTTTTATTTTATTTTGTAATATTTTTTTTTGTATTATAAAACCCATCCCGGCCAGATTGTGGTCCGTGAGGTTGACAATTGGGGACGTATTCTACCGGGACTGTGTTCTTTCCGGTAGATAATTAAAAACAACACGAAGTTCGAAATCACTATTTTCTTTTGGTTGTCATTCCCGAAACAAATCCACACGATGTAGAATCACGCCACTCTGCCGACAGCAAGGCTGCGGTTGGCCGGGGCAATTCAGCTTGACTCCTCGATATTTTCTCCGGTGCACATGCACCTGGCGCCCATTAAAATAAAATGAGAAAATATTGAGGGGTTTTAGCTTTGTAGTCGGGAGAAGGAAAATTCCGTTACAATATATATATATATATATATATATATATATATATCCCGTGTGGAAATATGGTAGGGATATCCTCGTTTGAATCTAGCTTCCGGCCAGTTTGCCTGGTCACAGTTTCCTGCAGAGGAACTGGATGGGGCCTAGTTACAATACATGTATAGATGTCACTGCTATCCAGGCACTAGCCCCTTAACCTGTCCCAGTTCACCGGCACAAAGGGTGGGTATCATCTAGCTAGCCCACACCGATGGATGTCGACGCCATCTGCCGTGCCTGGTAGACAGCAGTGTCTAGCAGTCCCAGCAGAGACAGCTCCGCAGCGGTGGGGGTTCTCGTGAGCGGTTGGCGCTTTCGATTAGTCGACGGCGTACGGGCTGTTGAACCACGTGATCGGTCTGTGGGGCTGGCGTGTTTCAAGCGAACGACCTAACCTCACTTTCACGGAAGTGTTCGAAACGTTACGAGTAATCAAAGTAAAAATTTCAACTACAATTAAACCATGGTTGACGAAGAAAAGCGAGCGCGTAATCGGGCATGGCTTAAGCGACACTGTGCTGTAAGAGCAGGGGTCGACGAAATATTAAGAAGACGATCGCGATACTTGATAAGTGAAAGTGATTGTGAGATGCAAACATTAGGCTAGCCTAATGCTGGACGATCAAACATGCACGATACTGTGTAGTTCAACACCACATGCAAGACATAAAAACACATATAAAGAAAGTTCATATGATGAAAAAAATGCTATAAAAAAAGTTTATATGAAAAGAAAATGTTCTATAAAAAAAGTTGATATAAAAAAAAAATGTTAACCCTGTAAATAAAGTTTATATTCAAAATGTGATCCATCGTGTTATTTCTAACTTTATTACGTCGATGCCGACCGCGATAAGCCACCCCCATCTCCCCTCCCTTTATAGGTTCGCATTATTCCGGTGCTGGCCATTTTATATTCAGGTTTCCGGAATCGGAACGCGGAATGCTGGCTAGGCCGCGGGCAAACGTCATCGACAACACCGGGATAGCACGAACTTACACATGGCGCGGGGGCCTATCCCGGTTCCCGGGCTAGAACCGGGGGTTGGGGTCGAAACCCAGAACGACCAATGTTTAGAAAGGGCAAAAACCCGAACGCGCAATGCTTCGAATGAAAATGTTCAGAAAGGGCAAAACTTCGAATGAGATTGTAGCGAACGTATTATATGCCGAACGCCTACCAGTCGGCGCGGTTTTCAACATTTCCCGACTTTCGAGCTTTCCCACGCGTAAACTATCAAGGTTAGATATATGCCGTCGCGGACTTTTTTATAGGAAATTCAATTCTCTACAACATTGTTTATGTGAACTTTTGGTCTATATAGCGTTGTTTATCCAGCGTTTAGACAGAAACAAAATAAAACGATAAAAAAAACGATGCATTCTTACCTTCCCGTCAAAACGCTGGTTGAACAACGCTATATAGACCAAAAGTTTACATAAGCAATGTTGTAGAGAATTGAATTTTCTAAAAAAAAGTCCCCGACGGCATACATCCAACATCGATGGTTAACGCGCGGGGAAAGCTCGAAAGTCAGGAAATGTCAAAAACCGCGGCGGATTTTTATTTTTTAAAATTATCTTTAATTTAAAAATCAGCGTAAATTATCACAGTTAGATATATGCCGTCACTGACTTTTTTATAGGAAATTCAATTCTCTACAACTTTGTTTATGTAAACTTTTGGTCTATATAGCGTTGTTTAACCAGCGTTTTGACGGGAAAGTAAGAATGCATCGTTTTTTTTATCGTTTTATTTTGTTCCTGTCTAAACGCTGGTTAAACAACGCTATATAGACCAAAAGTTCACATAAACAATGTTGTAGAGAATTGAATTTCCTATAAAAAAGTCCGCGACGGCATGTATCTAACCTTGATAGTTTACGCGTGGGAAAGCTCGAAAGTCGGGAAATGTTGAAAACCGCGCCGACTGGTAGGCGTTCGGCATATAATACGTTCGCTACAATCTCATTCGGGATTTTGCCCTTTCTGAACATTTTCATTCGAAGCATTGCGCGTTCGGGTTTTTGCCCTTTCTAAACATTGCTCGTTCTGGATTTCGACCCCAACCCAGAACCGGACCTGCGTCCCGGAAAACTTGCTTGGCCCTGGCTAATTCCCGGACGCAATTTCCACACGGGATATATATATATATATTCGAAATTGGTTATTTTTATCTTTATATATGCTCTGAGCAAGCATATACATAATTTTTTTCTTTTTAATTATTATTCAGCAGACATCGGTTGTTTAATGCGTGAACGAAGCAAATATAGCACTTTCGAAGCACAACTGAAAACGGCAGTTATTTTATTGCAAATATTTTATTTATTAAACAGACTTTGAAACATCGAACAAAAATAAAAGTTACGAAAAACAGAAACATGAAGCAATACATGAATGCAGGCTCATGCGATCCGTTTCAGTTGGTCGACAATTCGTTTCAAAACTTTTGCATTTTTTGTAACACGCGGCCGACCACCTATATCTTCGCCGAGCAACATTTTTATCGCATTTTCGCTACCATTCGCATATGCTTCCTGGAGAATTTCAAGGGAAATTCCAGTTTTCGCCATTTTGGCAATCATGCCAGCGGAAACATCTGGCATCGAAAGGAGCATCCACACTCTGTGGTTTTTTTCGACAGCCAATGCTTCTTGACCCCTCAGAAAATCTGCAGTTGTCTTTGCATTGCTCTGAATGACGATATCGCTCAGCCCTATGGTAGTGATAAGTTTTCTCAGGATATTCACATCAATTCGAGCATCGTGTGCTCCTTCTATTGAAGCGCTGCCAAGAAAATCAAACGCTAGAGCAGTTTGGCTGAAGCTTTTTTTCTCCTTCCTACGATCCTCCAAACGATCCCGAAACATGCATAAGGTATCGGCAAACCCCTTGACGACAGCCATGAATTCATCGAGTAATCCAACATTTTCTACATGACGTAAAATCAGTGGTGCATCGAACCTGTTATGAAACTCCAACTTTGTGAAACAAACTGAGTAGGTCGACGTCAATCCATATAGTGAGTATACAACGTGCAGTACCTGAACCCGTTATGGGCCACCAATATAACGTTATTTCCTATTTCACGTAAAAAGGTTATGAAGCTCATCAAGCCTGCACGTGGTGAGACGGTATCCAGCCGCTGATCGTTCAAGTATAATTCGCCCATGTTGACATATAATCCGGTAATTGCCGTCGCTGCAGGAGTCAAACTCTTCGGTACCATATACACATTGAACAATTGCGTCTCGAAGGTCGCGGAGATCTGAAATAATTTTGAAGATATACACGCACGCTCATATACTATACCCCGCTTGTCACATCAAATATAATTCATAACATAACAAGCAATACTTACTTGGCATATTTCAGCACTGCTCGACAGACCGCTTGTTTCTAGATCGAATAGCACAATTTTGCTATTTTCTAAATCAGCTGCAGCTCCTATAACGGTGACACGACTTTTCAACCGGAACAAAGTAACCGCGGACAAGATAACCAAATTACAAAATAACCGAACGACAAAATAACCGTGCTAAAATATCTAGGGGCAAAATAACCTGCAGATAAAATAACCGCAACCAAATAACCATTAGTATTTTTAGTTTTTCGCTTTATAAATCTTCAGTTTGGGTTGGGTTGGGTTACTCTTGGTTGGCTTTCGAGTGAGTTTGGTTTAGTTCGGATTATGTTGGGTTACTTTTTGTCCTTATTAAAGCTTATATTGGTGAACATCTTACGTAGCGTAAGGATTCTACCCGCCATCTTCGCGTTGTAGACTAAAAAGCTGTAACCAGCCCGCTGACACTGCTGGGTCTACCGTGTCCCGTTATTGTCGCGGCGGTTTACGCCGCGACAATAACGGGGACCAGGGGGGCACAACTCAAATGGTGGGAGGCAGGTTCGCGTGTTATCGTCGAACGGCTACCAGGCGTCGCTACTATGCCTCGGTTGTAACGGATCTCGATACGCGGTTCGCGGACGCGCCGCGGGAACAGTGCCGGCTGTAGCCGAGCGCGCGTACATTCGATTCATCTAATACCCAGAGATCAATTTATCATAAAGGCGTGCTGACTATACTTTAACCTTTTTCATAAAGCATGTAAACGTGAATAAATAGATGTTAGAATAATGTGTCTATGTAAGTTACATATTTTTCCAGGCATATAGAGTGAAATAGTTACACATATACATAAATTACCGCGACGCTGTACACATGCAGTTTATTCCAAGAAACGACATTTCGTCTTAGAATTTATGATCGTACTCTCGACTGGTTTATTATTTCACTGTTATTTATAGTTTAGCCTAAATTCGAAAAGACTATGCAGTAAAACTCGAAACAAACCAGAGCTCTCTTCCACACGCTCCACTAAACAAGAAAACCCTTCAAGGGAAGAATCTATTCAAAGTAAACTCTCGGGAAAGTCGATCGGCGCACAGTGGCCAATATGCCCGATTCAGGTGGACAAAACTATTTATGCTCGATAGAATGCAATCTTATAGGAAATTTTCACCCTAATCATGAATATACCCTATTTCATATGTCTGAAATGCATCCTTCACTTGTTTTTTGTCCGAAAACCACTAAAAATCGTGTTTTTACTCTAAAAATTTTCCGATTTATTTGTCGTGGTGAAATGTAAACTCCATAAATTATAGGCATCGGTTTGGATGACCCCCCGCCCCTCCGAATCTTTTTAAATTTTGTCAAGATGTAGTCCTTGATAACCTATATGTACCTGAATTTTGTCAGATTTTTTCCTCCATTATTTCAGATGTAGTAATTAAGGGCATTTTTATCGAAAAACGCAATTTTTTTTTCAAATTACATGAAACATTTTTTTTTAAATACAAAATACGGAGTACAAATGTACGCCGGACTTGACAAACGTGGGAGGACGAAGTACATGTGTAGTCCGTATTGCTTATTTGAAAAAAAAATTCCGGTAATTTTTAAAAAAATCAATTCTTCGAAAAAAAATGTACTCCCTATTTTGAATAAAAAAAAAATCTTTTTTTTTTATTTGATTAAAAAAAATTAATTTAATTAAAAAAATTAATGAATTAATGAATTCAAAAGAATGAAATGAATAAATAAATTTCAATTCATTTATTTATACGTTAAATAAATAAATTCAATTACATTTACGAATTCCAAAAAACTGAAGAATTTGGAAAATTCTGGAATTGTAATTGTCAAATTTAGCAACGGAACTTTCAATCACTATCTGAAGTGCTACGCCACTCGTCGTCGTTGCCTGTCGATGTTGCACACGCAATATATATATAATATATATGGCACACGCCATATCAAATTTTGGTTTAAAACTGTGATTTCATATTCTACTCCATCATTGGAACCTTACTGCGTCGAAAAATGTCATACTTCAATTAACTTGTTTAAAATTCCTAAAGTTATCCGGGTAATTTACCGTAACGCGGGGATACCGTTTCGAGTTTTTTTGCCGTAACAAGTGCAAAAAAACGGGCTTAGCGCAAAAATGCGCAAAAAAACCTTGGTAGGGCTGGAAAGAGGAGGCTTCAGCGGTAATTATGGTGAAAAAACCATTCTGGTTTTTTCTGGTTTTTGACGATTAGACACGATTGAATTCGTGGATGTGCAACATTTTCGCTAAAAATTTGAATTAAAAAATGTGCCAAATTCGGTTAGTTCATCTTGAAATCCAAAAAAAAAAGGTATTGCTTCTTCGGGCTCTACATGATCCAAGAAAAATTACCATGAAAATTAAAAGTACCATGGTCCGTGTGGAGACAAGCTTTTAGAAGTATAAAAATTTAGTCGAAATCGGTCGTGAAATCGTAAATAACTCTCATTCATACGTTACTCAACGCGTAATGGATGTGCTCCGGAACTTGGTAGTGTCATTTTCGTTTCTTTCAGACATCCCTGGACAAGATCCAATACAAAAAATTTGGAATGAAAACATCAATTTTGTCCACCTAAATCGGGCATATTGGCCACTGTGCGGCGACACATTGTCGCTGGGCACACTCGACGTGAATTTTCATGAATTGCAAGTGGTTGCTAAAACCGGACCCCACAGGCCCGACGCGTTGGCGCCGAGACCGAGCGCGTTTCGTGCGGGTGGTCTCTGCGTGCACGCGGGGGTGGCACGACGAGCGGACTAGGGGTTGATTAGCTTATTCGGGGACCTAGGGGCGTGACCTCCGCCATCAGCGGGTCCGCTAATAGAAAAGTCGGAGAGTCGATCATCACTTCTTTCACGACAGTCTTACGCGACAGTTCAAAATACCAGAAGAGATCTTCAATCTCACCACATTTGTACTTGTAAACCTTTTGATTTTTGAAAGACGTTGTTGAGTTCATAATAAATTAACATTACAAACATATTCGATTACGCGTTTTAATTATTTCAAACGAACTTCATTCCTCAAGGTGAGCTTTGCCCTTCGTAGCGCAACGAACCCCACTTAATTACTTATTTCACGTAAAATCTGTAAACTGCAAATTCAAATTCGTCGCCCTTTTCTGACGAAAGCGTTACACGGTCGTCTCTCTTGCACGCTCTCTCTCTCGGTCTCACTTGCACTCTATCAAACCCATCTAAATGCGGACTATCCGCCATCTTCCTCTTTCCTCGTAAATCAGCGTAGCGGCATACAGTGAATTTGATTGATTCCCGTGTAAAAAAAAACCCATTCCGGATGAATGCAGCATGAATTCACCATGAATTCACCATGAATTCACCATGGATTCACCATGATTCATTCCTCTAATGAAACAAATATGAACGTTCGGCAGGAACTAATAATCGTTCACGCGGAATGAATTCATGAAGGATTCCTCCGGAACGGTTCATGGAAATTTTTCTGGAGTTATATCGTTTTATTTTGTTTATTTCTTTTCACGAAGAAACCAACAAAAGCTATACGATAGGATAGGTAGGTAGGTTGAATATAGCTTATAAATACGAGTGTGAAAAGGTACGCAAAAGTCGACAGCAACTATAATAGCAATATTTTTATTGAATCTTTTCAACGACATTTTTTCACAACAATTACATATGTGTATTATTTTTATTATTGCTCAAATTCGAGGCTGTTCACTGGGTCAATAACATAAAATAATTCAGGATCTCTGGGATCTATTATTTTAAAACAAACATTCCTCAGTTGCTTTATATCAATGGCACGAGCCGGTGCATCTATCACGTCTTTGCCCATGCTCATACCCCTTATATGCCCACGCCTCAACCTCGTTTTAATCATTGGACGAACAATATCAATGTCATCAACAATTGCAAAAATTAATGATTCGTTAGTTAGGGAAAAAATTATTTTTACGAAAGTGTCAATGTGCCCAGTGCGAATTTCGCTACCGTGTTCATATTTTACCAAACTGGAATTTGTCCTTCGGCGTCTATCATATGATTTAGAGTCATAGACAATTCCAGCATGGTAAAGTCGTTTAAAAGTAAAACAGAGATCGTGACAACTTATATTTAAGTTTTCCAAGGCATTTTTGATTTTGTTGTTAAATGAAATCGATTTTATTGACGCTCCTAGAACAAATGATGAACTATTAATATGTGTAAGCTTTTTCCTCCTTTTCGAACTCAGTTCCATTCCCTCACAAAATTTCGTCATTTCACTTTTTTTATCCAACAATTTTAATTTCAACATAATCAAATTCGTAAATGTCGAGACAAGATTACAAATTTGAATCTCTGAATATCTCGTGCCATAAATCAAACTTTTAAATACACCATTTAAATTTTCGTAAGGGAATAATAGTGACGTAGTTCTTAAGGGGCCAAACTTACGGACATTATCGGCAAGATGTAATAAAAGATGCAAATTGCACGTCATATGACGTTCTTCGTAAGTATGAGGAAATTCAGACGCGTACATTTTCAAAGACTTGGATGCTGTCTTAATCATGCTTTCACTCACACTTTGACTACTCAAAAGCGTTATCCCGGATACCAGCAATTTGTGGTGTTCAAATTGCTCTGGTAGCATGATAATGCTAAAAATTGGAATTGAGTAGTATAACAAAAAATTTCTCAGCTCGTGAGCTTTCCAGTATTTCCAGTCACTAATCGATCGTGGTAAGCGTGTAACAAATGCAGGTGGTTTGATGATGGCCAGTTGGCGATTCACGAATTTAATAAAATTACGGAAGGACCCTCTTTCACCAGGGTATTCGAACCATATACTCAATAACTTTTTTACGACACCCAAGTATACACAATGCATATCGTCTATTGCAGTAGTTTCCACGAAATCATCCGTAATTTTTGACAAAACCGTTGGGCCTTTTACACCGTTTATATTGTCGACATTCTGATCAAGTGCTTGTTTTCCATCGATTATTGTTTGTCTAGTAGTACGTAGTGTTAATCTGTTTAGATATGGATAGACTCGAACGTTATCAACAACTATCGTTTTTACCATACATACTAAACATCCGAAATGTGCAAGATGTTGTTTCATGTTCATCATTGTTGAACGCGCTGGTATATCAGCCGTCCCGCAAAGTACCTTTGCCCGAACTATGACCACAACATCGTGAACAGTCATTTGAACACCTCTGTATAATTGAAAAAACGATTCCCAGAAGACGCTTAGAAATAAATTCGCTTTTGGTTTGATACTTCCGAACCAAATACCAGCTAGTATTATATTTTCTTTCGTGCACCGATCCGCCAAAGGCAACTCATTTATTTGCAAGAAAAATGGCCAGACTTGTAACTTCGAGGATTTAAAAATCGATATTCTATCAGTATTCCACGTGAAAGACATATTCCATAAGCTGGTTAAGAAACCGCCATTCGAAGTGAATCGTTTGTAAACTGAACCGTCAAAAATATCCTCTAAATTATCTTCTGTCTTTTTATCACGATTGAATCGCGAGCCCAATTTTTCGACAAAACCTGGTCGATTAAGGAGTTTTTCGATTTGAGGTATGATTGGTAACTCTAAGCAGTGTTGGGCAGCCCCGGAGTACATTTGTACTTGGAGTACGAAACGAGTACGGAGTACGGGTGTACTCCGTACTTGGTAAGACCGGGAGTACGGAGTCCAAATGTATTCCGTACTCCGGACTCCCGGAGTACGGAGTCCAAATGTATTCCGTACTCCGGGACTCCCGGAGTACGGAGTCCAAATGTATTCCGTACTCCAGGACTCCCGGAGTACGGAGTCCAAATGCATTCTGTACTCCGGGAGTCCGGAGTACGGAGTCCAAATGTATTCCGTTCTCCGGGAGTCCGGAGTACGGAGTCCAAATGTATTCCGTACTCCGGGAGTCCGGAGTACGGAGTCCAAATGTATTCCGTACTCCGGGAGTGCGGAGTACGGAGTCCAAATGTATTCCGTACTCCGGGAGTCCGGAGTACGGAGTCCAAATGTATTCCGTACTCCGTACTCCTTACTCCAACGAATGTACGGAGTACAGAGTATATTTTTTCCAAAAAAATTAATTGTTTCTTAATTTTTTTTTTCATTTCTTTTTATTTCCTTAAATTTATTTTTTAAAATTAATTTTTTTTTTTAACTAGAGTATATTTTTCCGAAAAATTGATTTTTCAGTAAAGTTTTATGAATTTTTTTTTCTCCTATCTCCCACTGTAAGAGATGGAAGGAAATGGTTGATCATGCATTACAAATTAACGGCGATGTTGTACTCCGTATTTCTTATTTGAAACAAAAAAAAAAAACAAAAAAAAATCATATAACTTTACTGAAAAATCAATTTCTCGAAAAAATGTACTCTAGTAAAAAAATTTTTTTTTTTTTTAAATAAAAAAATCAATAAAATTTTAAGAAACAATTAATTTTTTTGGAAAAATATACACTGTACTCCGTACATTCGTTGGAGTACGGAGTACGGAATACATTTGGACTCCGGACTCCCGGAGTATGGAATACATTTGGACTCCGTACTCCGGGAGTCCCGGAGTACGGAATACTTTTGGACTCCGTACTCCGGGAGTCCCGGAGTACGGAATACATTCGGACTCCGTACTCCGGGAGTCCCGGAGTACGGAATACATTTGGACTCCGTACTCCGGGAGTCCGGAGTACGGAATACATTTGGACTCCGTACTCCGGACTCCCGGAGTACGGAATACATTCGTACTCCGTACTCCCACGCTTACCAAGTCCGGAGTACATTTGTACTCCGTACTCCGGGTCTTTCCAAGTACGGAGTACATTTGTACTCCGTACTCCCGTACTCCGGGAGTACAAATTTGCCCATCACTGACTCTAAGAAGTAACTCATTTGAGAGCTCGTTTGGCACTCGGGACATACTGAATCATTGCTGGGCATTTTTTTGTAGCAAGCAGTACAAAAAAAATGTTTCTTGTAAGAATTTCGATTGTTCACAAAGAATTTCTTGAATCTATATAGTGATTTAAGGCATAGATTCGGCTGAATGCAATGCAAAAAAATTAACTGAAGCAAATCAGCTAAGCAACTTTGACTTAATTTGTGGCGAATCATTATCAATAAAATAGACAGAATGCTTTCTCCCAAGGTAATAGGTGCGCCAGGGTACAACGGTTCATGGATACATTCAAAGTCCTCATGTTGTAGATGGTCGTTTTCATCATCTTCACTATCATCAGACGACTCCGATGAATAATACGGCTGTTCTGACGATGAAGAAGATGCTGAAGATGCAGCATCAGCAGAATCGCAATCTGAACAACTACTTTGCCAGTTTAATCCATCATGTCCGTTGCTACTGGCGCCGGAACAAGTGTCGCCAACATTATTATCCGAACTCGGCGCATCGTCATCCCATGAACCTAATAGATAGATATTTATATATATATATATATATATATATATATATATATATATTGGCATGATATATTTGCGTACGATCGAGCATTCATCATTTATTATTCATTTATTTATTATAGACACGCATATAGAAGCAGTCACTCACACACGTTTATAATTGTCAGATATAATACTAATACACTTGCCATTTGTCACGATTTTTTGAAATTTATAAATAAAAAAAGTACATACACTGCTCTGTATTTTCTCCACTTTCACCGTTTGATGATGAGTCTGGCTCTGATAACTGAATACTTCTCTGATCAGCAACATTCGACTGATTCGCATCGTCGTCTGATGGACTTGGCATTACAAGGCGGCCATTTTCCCGACCTCTATGTACTGTATCTTTATAAAAAATTATGAATTTTGTATTAAAATCTTTATTCTGTATTATTACTATCCTTTAATGTTATTTGAATCAATTATAAAAAAACTTGGCTAAACGAAATGTTAAGAAATTAACCTCACCGTCCTCTAAATTTTCCTCATCCTCACTAGTCAGCACATCGGCTTCTAATATTTTACGAATCCTCCATTGAGTTGTTCTTGAATACTCGTGATACTCCTTTCCACGTTTTGGCAGATCAACCAGAAATTTTCAATAGAAGTTTTAAAAATATAATAACACAGACTCCCAATTATTTTTCCCCGAATATTTGACCGAATTTAATCTTGTTGAAAATGAAAACAGCAGCGTTGCTTTCGTCGTGTTTTTTCTCAAAGTGAGCTACGTCAGGCGAATGAATTTGTTATCCGTTGTTATACGAAGTTCACTCTATTGACTCTATCGTTCAATCGTCTTATCATTCAGTCGTGCCTGATCTTTCATCACATCGTACTTATACGTGAAAAAAATGTATTCTCTAGCTTTTTTTCAAGCGACAAAAAGTATTGGCACTGTTTTGACGAAAGATGTTCGACAAAAAAAAAAAAAAGTGAAGTGATGTGGGGCGGGAAGTGGGTGCCCACAAGGATTTTACTCAAAAATGGTAAGTAATGTCCTTTCGATTATGTAATTATTTATTTTTTTAACGTGCTTTGACGACGATCGACCTCGTTATAGATGTAATTTCGTAAGATTATTCCCCTCTCTTGGTTTGAGAGCGAGAACCCTACTTTATCGATATTATTTTTTTCGGTTTTCTATATATATACTTTTTTACATTAAATCAATTGCTTAGTTAATTCGTGACAATTAACGAAGCAATATTTTTTTCACGATTTAATTTTCATGTATCAAGAACATCATTGATAGAAAAATATTGCTTCGTTAATTTTCACGAATTAACTGAGCAATTAATTTAATATAAAAAAAAAGTATAGAAAACCGAATAAAATAATATCGGTAAAGTAGGGTCCTCGCTCTCAAACCAAGAGAGGAAAATAATCTTACGAAATTACATCTATAACAAGGTCGATCGTCGTCAAAGCACGTTAAAAAAATAAATTAATACGGCCAAAGTAACTAACAAACAAATGTAATTATTTATGTCAACCAAATAAGATGAATGATGAAATTTATTTTATGACACGCCGTGCGTAGAATGCGGTTTTACCCACGCTTCGCGTGGGCAAATCCCCATTCACACACGTTGTGACATAAAATTTTATACGATACTCGTGCGAAAAACGTTTTCTGGACTCGTGTGATTGCAACACTCGCCTTCGGCTCGTGCTGCAAAGTCACAGTCGTCAGAAAAACTTTTTTCGCACTAGTATCGTAATATACTATATTCTCTCTTGATATTTTTTTTGCAGATAACAAATTATTCCTCGATGCGATTCATGTCGATACTAATGGCATCATCACAGAGCTGCCTGATATGGATTTTAGCGGTGTCCAAAAAGAGAAACCCGTATCAAAAAAATTAATTCGACAAAACATCGATCTTGAAATTGCGGATGTACCGAACGTTGTCGATGAATTAGAAAAAATAAATCAAACAAAAAAACGTCTCCTTTCACCTGAATTCAGTGGAAGGAATAAAAATAAGCGAAACATGAAAAGCCGCCCCAGTATTCTCGATCTACACGAACGTGAAGAAATTGAAAATGGTATATACTTTTTTTAACATTGAATTTTTTAATTGTGTTTCGTTAACGCGCCTGTAGGTTCATTGATCTCGTCTCCTTTCTCTCATAAAGATGTTCGCCATGAAATGAGTGTGCAAGAGGACTTAAAAAACAATGCGAGAAATATGCAACAGCCACCAGTACAAAATATCCTCGGAATCGAATATGTCGGTAGTTCAGATTCAGACTCGGAACAAGTCGTCGAAAGTGTCAATGAGTCAGATGTCCAGAGTACGCAGCTGCTAGGTACAGAGCACCAACCAAAACTATCAGGTAATTACTTAGAGCACTTATTCAACGAACTTTAAGTAGATTATTATTATTAGTGTCACTATTTTTCCATTCTTGCTTTTCCAGAAATACCGGGAATTGTGAAATATTTGGGATCGTTGATTGAGGTACTCGGCTCCCAGTATCGATGCAACGAAGATAGATCGAGCGATACTAATAATGGTATTATTGTTATGGATTTAGTTTTTTATTTCCGTCTTGTTATTATTGATTTGCTTGTACATGCTTCTTCTGTACGTTCGCTGCACCTATAATATACTTATTCTTTAATATTTTTTCAAATCTTTTTTTTTAATGAAATTTTAGATACAACACGAATGATTACGTTTATTGAAACTGCCATCGAAGAGTTAACGTCACGAATGGAATTGCCAACAATTGACCAACAAGAAAAAAGTACATTTCCGAGTCGGCCAAATGAAAGTGTTGTGACAGCGGAGGTGCACTCTCCACCAATTCAAATAATTGAAAACGTTGATGCAAGTTCCGAAACGGAATTGCGAAGCGAACTATTGTCAGCAGCATCTTCTCCGAGAACATCACGTCCACGATCACCGACCACGAGAGAAATGCACGAAAAAATGCCACAACGCCCTTCCTCAAAATCTGTTTCATTTGATTTTTACAAAGAAATGGTAATATAACATGTAGTATACTTTACGTACGTTGGATATTAACAGAAAAATTTCTTTTTCAAGGATGAATTGATTGTAAACTCCGGCATCGACGCCGACAAAAACTTTTTAATAAACAAAGCAAAGCGATTTCGTGGGGATCCGGCAGAAATGGCTCGACAGATATTTAAAAAAATGTTTGGTACCGAGCAGCTGTCGAAAATGGCGGTCACCGAGAAAATTGGTCGTGTGACCATTCCAAAAAACGCATATGACGCAATTGAAGGTGCCAATTTGTTAAATGCGAATTTTAGTAGCGCGATATTATTTTTTATATATATTTTGTTCGTATTCACGAGGGTTCTATTTTTATATATTTTTTTCATTAAAAAATAATATACATATAAGTTAAGTGTTTCTCATTGGATTTATTGTATTTTATCATGTTCATAATTATTGAATATATGTTTCAGTCTATGTTTCGAAAACGTGCCGCAAGTCCCATCGATTGTCCAAGCAACAATTTCATAAAAAAATAACGAAAATGTGTTGCACCATACGCGAGACTGAAAAAAAACAAGCACGAGCAGCTCGACCGGTAGTCTCGGGCGATATTTCACCTCAATTGAATTATTTTTTTGAAGTGTTTGATTCGAATTTGAGACTAATAAATGTTTGTTTCGAACATTGAAAATAAAATAAAGTTGCATGATTGTACTTTCTCATACCTCTTCACACTCGTATTTATAAAAATAATAGCCGAAATATTCCGCATTATCTGGGATTTAGAAGGTACTTTTATGAGTTTTTCGATAATCACCATCCACTTTAGCCGATTTCATCACTGTTCTCGAAATATTCGCGAAAAACTGATAAAAGGTGTAATCAAATTCTGTTTCAAGTGGCTTTCTGGAATCTCATGTAGACAGTGACCGTCATCTTGGTTTGAAGATCAAGTGTGCAAAGTTTTATAAAGTCCGGAATAAAACTGTAGGCTTGTATAAAAAACGGGCGTAGGTAGAAAATAGATAGATTCAACACGATAGAAAGGAATTTATCAGCTCTTTCCTCCAAAAAAAACAACGATATAACCAAAACATTTTTTCAAGAATCGTTCCGGAGGAATTCTTTATGAATTGTTCCGGAAGAATTCTTCATGAATTCATTCCTCGTAAACGATTATTAGTGCCTGTCAAACGTTCATATTTGTTTCATTAGAGGAATTAATCATGGTGAATCCATGGTGAATTCATGCTGCATTCATTCGGAATGGGGTTTTTTTTAAACGGGTTATTGTGCGTCGAAGATTTTCGTAGTGAATTATTTTGTTTTTTTTTCAGGTAGTTGGTATCCTGTAAGGCTCGACCACACTCACATAGGTCCGAGTCGGCCATATGAAAGCGGTGAAAGTATGTTCTCACTTTGCAGTGTGATGTTTTAATTTTTGCAATAGAGCAAATAAGCTCTCTGTTTTTTTTTACTTACACCACAAAGGGTGGCAGCTCCATCTGTCCATTGACCGTAAATAGTTGGATGCGCTATCGGAGACTTGAAGCGATCGAAGACAGTCTAATACATTGTTCTGGTTCATGCTGCATAAGGTGCTGATCAGATCGGATACCGGTACTCTTAAGTTGAGAAATTGAGGGACGATGGGCACACGACGCACCCTGTCTGCCAGCATGTCGGCAAGATAATTGCCTACGATACCCCGGTGAGATGGAACCCAGATTAGCTCACATGATCTCCCATTATTTATTGAAAGATGGATTTGCAGCCTTATTTCCATGATGATACAGTTTCGATAGGCGTTAATTAGTGGTTTGGATAACTCCGTTACGTAAATGACTTGATATTGTGTCGACGACAAAAAATAATGGCTCTCCAGATGGTCACAGCCTCGCTTGAGAATGACGACATTAATGGGTTCAGTGAGAAAGAGAATCCAAAGGCATTTGCACCGTTAGTGCAGAGAAGTGCAGATCCGCAATAACTTTCCGTTTTGGATCCGTCCGTGAAAATTAAATTCGAGTTTGGCCACCTTGCAGCTATGGTGTTTTGTAGAAGGAGCTCTGGATCTTCGGACTATCATAATGCCTCGCCTAAAGAAAAATCTGGGGAAACTCAAATAGTTGGGAGAGCAAAGGGTACTGAAAGCAAATCGGTTCTTCTGCTTTGTGTACACCCCTTGTAAGAGGTAAAAACTTTCGGTAGCAGGTGAGCAGATCGGGTATGTATCTTGCACTCCTTAGGCTAGTATGCACAGTATGCTGGTCGAAAATGTGTAGTTTACTAATCAGGGGGTTTTCGTCTAGGGGAAAAACCCTGCCGCGGAAACGTTCGGTAAGACAGATTCTCCTGTACTTCACCGGGTGCAGACCCGCCTCTGCTAGAATTATGCTACGCGGAGTGGTTTTGAGTAGACCCAGACACACTCTAATAGCTTCGTATTGCACTCGTTCTAGTCTGCCCAAGATATCCTGGCACACCTTGCCAGAAAGCCAACTGCCCCAGTCCATAATGGCCCTAACATATCACAAGATGTGAAATGGATGCGATGATCGTTATGGTTGAGAGAGTCCTCTTCCCGAATAAACTGTTTGCGTGAGAAAATCGTAAATTGAGTTTTGGCAATGTATAGGGAAAGACCAATCTCATTGTCAGTTGGCAGATACACAAATTACGCAGTCGTCCGCATATTGAAGGAATTTGATATATACGGGAAGACATTGTAAGATGGATCTCACGTACAAGTTGAAGAGGATCGGACTTAAGACCGAGCCTTGTGGGAGACCAATATGTGTCTACTTCCAATTAAAATGTCTTGCGTTCTAAAATTCAGGTTCCTGCTAAAATCCAATTGAAGATCGTGTTGCAAACGCGGGAGAATAACCCTTGGTAGCTGAGGTTGCGGATACGTATTTGGGGTATAATGGCGCCATAGGCTCCTTTAATATCGAGACAAACGACACCACAAAATTGTCTTTTAGCAAAGGCGAGAAGATGTATGCCCGTGCTCAAGGTAGCTAAATTGTCGGTGCAAGATTTGACTTTTTAAAAACCGAATTGAAATTTAGGAATACACAGATCATTCTCGATCCACAATTCAAGGCGATTCTTAATTAGGCATTCAAAAATCTTGAACAGATTGTTTGCCAATGATATGGGACGAAAGCCCTTGTTTCCTGGCTTAGGAATAAAACAGACATTGAAATTCGACCAGTCTTTGGGAATTATATTTAAAGCATAGAGTTTATTCTACAAACGTAGTAAGAAGATTATGACGCGTGAGGGAAACTTGGAAATAATAACATTATTAATTGCGTCCGGCCCTAGGGAGTTGTTGCGTCCTAGCTTACGCAATTATTCTGAAATACTCTACATTATTATTATTCACATTCAAATCGCAAAAATATTCATTCACGTCTTGAAATTATTAATTACGGAACGAACTCCGATAATTCACGTCCCCACCCGACTCATCAGGTACGAGCTCACTTCTCTTACCTGATGAGTGACCGCGAGGGATTTACACGTCTACCTGCGTACTCACGTCGGGTGCCTCTCATCGGGCAACGACGTTCGCAGCAAAACGACTCACAGGCACATTTAACATTTTTTGGTTTTTCCGGTAAGCCACGCGAAGTAGTTGTTTGACACGATCGTGCATGCTATTTTTTACATAAAGCAGTACTCCATCGTTCAATAACTTTTTTCATAACTAATGACAACCTTTTCGAACGCTTGGGCTTCTTGACCGGGCGACTTAAAGAAACACCAGATTGTAAACGTTGTAGGACCGTCAGGCCGACCCGCATGCCGATAAGCCGAACCAGACCCGTTCGAGACTCGCGGCATTCGCAAAAAACTTCAATTATGGTAAAAAAAGAAAGGTGTAGTCATACCGGTCAAATCTGGATTTCGACAGGGTTGTCCAATAATTACAAGATCCCTTCCGCGATTGGTGACTAGAAAGAACGCCCACCTTTCTACAATAATTTTTGGACCAACGACAATCGTCCTTATATTTGCAAGGAGCAGCTAAGTGCCCTCCCATGTCAAGGAGGCTCTTGTCACCAGTCTACGAAGTCAGTCTTCGACTAAACTTTCAACGGTTAAGATCAAGAGCACGGACTCATCTAGTCTCGTTCGCTCCACAATATTTTGCACTTCAAAAATCTTTAACTTCATCGCGAATTTGTTTTGTATCCTAAGTTATTGTTATCAATAAAATATATATATATTCAATATTTCGTATAAAATAAATCCGGTGTTGTTTTCTTTATCAAACTAGCCGCATAATATTAAGTTGGCGTGCGGTGCGCCCAAAGAATCACGTCTCCTTCAGAGAGTCACGGGACTTACAACCCCGGAGGTTCGATCGACGAATCGCGGGATTCTAGTGGCCAACAGGAGTAGCGGAGCTTTAGACGTGACAAGATGAAGTTTAGTTTCGAAAAGCGGAATGGCGAATCCAGGAACGGGATAACCTTGATCGGTATAGGGTCTAAGGAAGGAAGGATAAAAGGTGGACATAGGCTGTCAAAAACAGCCGAGATGACTGGGTCGTCGGGATCGACTGGGGATTCCTGACCATTTGCTGCGTTGCGTGATTTGAATCCTTGAACTATACCCCATACGGTTTTGATGAGCGTCGAACTATTAATAGAGTTGCAAAAAGCTTCATATAATTTTTTTTTCGTCGTTCTCAGGATTCGTCATGCTAGGGCCGAGACCCATTGAAGTGCGTGAAAGTTCTGGACCGTCTTGTCATTTCAAAAAGTACTTAGTGCGGCTAATCTTTTTTTCTTGTGGCCCACGGACCCACCTGCCGCGACACAGGCGGAGATGATGCAACGGACAAAACGCATATAAATCTCTTCGGGATCAAGGCCTTGGACGGCGTCAATGTCCTCCACAACACTCGTCAAAGTAGCGCCGAATACATCCCAATTCACATGCTTGCCCATATAGCACCAAATGTTCCATGTATATCCATTGGATATCCATAATGTGAAAAAGATATCCTGTATATCCTATGGATATCCATACGACTTACATGCATGTATGTACATGCACGAACGTTTAAAGCACATTGTATGGATATACGGAAAATACCCTTAAGTGGACATACAGCACCAGATGTTCCATGGATATCCATACGACTTACATGCATGTATGTACATGCACGAACGTTTAAAGCACATTGTATGGATATACGGAAAATACTCTTATGTGGACATACAGCACCGGATGTTCTATGGATATCCATACGACTTACATACATGTATATACATGCACGAACGTTCAAAATATATTGTATGGACATGCGGCAAAAACTCTTATGTCGACATACCGGAAAAGGTGTTCTATGGATATCTATACGACTTACATGCATGTATATACCTGCACGGGTGTCCATTGCACATTATATGGATATACGCCAAATACTCTTATGTGAACGTGTTTCATCGACATATTCATATAATATCCAATGTATATCTATACATGTCCATAAAAAAAATCAAGCTATCAACACCCAAGTAAGAAAATTATATATAAACTATATATGGAATTGGGAAAATACAATTTATATATAGGTTATTTATAGACTCTATATAGTCTATATATAGACTATATAAAGTCTATATATAGACGACATGGTCTGTATATAGTCCATATATACTTGTACATGCGAACTCCGACTTTACTTCGCGAAGTTCCTAAGTCACAATGGTTAGCTTTTATGACAGATCAATAATACCACATACATCGAAGTCGGTGTAGCGCAGTGAGCAGCGCGCCGGACTAGTAACCGCGAGAACCCTGGATCGAGTCCCCGCGTCTCCTATTTTTTTTTCCTTTCTTTATATACCTGCGAGACAGTTTTTTAGTACATTGTATATACATAGGATGTCCCCGTGTATATGCAGAGTATGTTCATCGGATATACGCGTATATACCGTATATCCGATGGACATACTATGCATATACGCGAGTATATACAATGTGAATGCAATGGATATAAGAAAGTGTCTCCTTTGCTGATACAATGGATATCCATTAGATATACGCTGCGGGATATCGGTATATACATAGGATATTCAATATCCTCAGGAGTATATACAATGGATATCAAATGTATGTCAAAATGCTATATGGGTGGTACTAATTTTAGGGAAAAGAGTCTCTCTGCGCGAGAAAGCGTAGCCTACCTCAATGAAAACTAGAAGGTGATCGCTGCCTAGACCATCGTCGCTCACTGACCAGTAACAGTCTAGAGCAATATCCTGACTGCTTAGTGAGATATCAGGTGAAGAAGGTTGTGTGGCAGGACCACCCACCATGGTAGCGCTGGAATCATTCAAAATTATTAAATTCCGAGTCGAGGAGGTGGTTATATAAATGGTTGCCATGAGAGTTCTTCAAACCAGACCAGCTGTTGTGATGGGCATTTAAGTCTCCACATATTATGACGTTGTTGAATTTGTCGAAAAATTGTACAAGCTGAAACCATGCCGCAGCAGCAATATTTGAGGCTGGGTCTCTATAGAAAAAAAAAGACGTTGATATATTTATTTTCGAGTATTCGGATCGAAGTCCCAACACACTGGAAACCCAGATTATCTACGAAAAGTGTATCTAAGATTTCAAAAGGAAGGTTATTCTTCATCAGAATAGCCACTCTTCCGCCAACGCGGTCATGAGGTCTGTTTTTTCTGTTTGAATTAAAACCTCTAACTGAGATGGTGTTGCGGACTTCGAGCCAAGTCTCAAAGCCAAGTCTCAAGTCTCAGTAAGACACACATGTCCGCATTTTCTGTAAGTTTGAGGATTTTTGTCTCCAGCAGCGATTCGCTGATGGTGCTCAGTGTTTGAGTATCGATAAGTATATGGCTCGCAGATTGGTTTGGTAGATTGTCAATACCATTTATAATTTTTTTGACGCTCTCATCCAGATCCATAAGCGGATTTAATTCAGCTTCCCCATGGGTTGGAGAGATGAGGCAATCACCCGCTTGGACCTCGGCTTCGGGGGGGGGGGGGGGCGCTGCACTCTCCGAGGATACGCCAACGTTCGCCGGCTCAGGCGGCTTCCGAGCGTTGGGATCCGCAAACGGCGGGGGGAGGTCACCCTTTGTTTTATTGCTAGAGGCTTTTACTTATGGCAGGTTTAACAAGTCTGCGTACAGTTTTGCTTTCGGGTTCGGGTTGCGGTCAGAAACCGCCTCAGCAAAGCTGCTTATGGAAAACTCAGGTACTTGGTCAACAATTTTTAAATTCTCCAGGATTGCAGGATTGCGAATTATGAGAGCTTTGGCTGCCTTGAAATCTAGGACTTGTAATGCCATAACTTTTTCTATGCCCGCTTGAAAAATGAACTTAGGGAAATCACTTGACAGAGAGTCATGATTGCCACTGCAGTTTGTACACCTGAAGTCCTCGGCTTGGAAATCCGCCAAAGCGTGGCGACCGCTGCATTTGCTGCAGGTAATATGCCCTTTGCATTGATTTCTAAAATAGTAAAACCGCAGGCAATGACAACACCGTGATTCGCTCGATTCGGCTAATGGTGACCGGAGATTCTAGGGCAGATTAAATGTCGTCGATCGACATATCAGTATCAACCCCCCTGATGATGGTTTTACGCATGACCTTGTAGGAGGGTATAAACGCGTTCCAATTTTTCGACTCAGCGTCGCGATACTGAAGTCAACAAAGAGCTTGTTATATCCGATTTTTTGCACATCTGAATGTTTTTGAATTTTTTACAGAGCTTCATACCGGTTATTAGAGGAGGGATTATCCCCACCTCCTTCCGCGCGATAAGGCCCTGTATATGGACCGTATATGGGCCTGAGTAGGTCGCATTATAGCGATTTGATTTAAAGTCTGATATGACCGGTCTCACGAGTCGAAACCGTGTGTTTGTCGGGCATCACAGGATGCACCACGGTGATCGCGGCCGAAAAACTATCTATCGGTGGAACAATGGGGATTCGGGTTCCGAGCTAAAGTGGTTACCCTCAAGGCTAGTTGGGCCCTTAATTCCCTCGATAACATCCTCAGCCGAAGATTAAATTATTAGTTTTGTAAATTCTGTTTAAGTTTCGGTAAAATTATTTTTGTAAATGCCACTGCGTTTTGTTCTATCCCAGAATAACAAAAAGCAGCTCGTCCTTGATGGCAATACATTTACGTTAAAAAGGAACAATAAATACGATATCACGTTGTTCGGTAACTCAGGGTAGTTTACGTTCGGGCCATTGTGATCTCGCTAACAGCCGCGTTCGACCAACTCGGGTCAACAGGGATGCCAAACTTCTTGTCGATCAGTTGGACGAGCGTGCGCATGTCAACCAGTCGGTCGCGGTCGTCCCACGAGAGACGATCGTCAGTAACACGCTGGGACTGGGCCCTAGACCCTTTCTCAAAGACTCTTCGGAGTGACAATACAAACGACTCTTCGGAGTATAAAAAAGCAACTCTTCGGAGTATCAATACAACCGACTCTTCGGAGTATAAAAAAGCAACTCTTCGGAGTATCAATACAACCGACTCTTCGGAGTATAAAAAAGCAGCTCTTCGGAGTATCATCATACAGCTCTTCGGAGTATCATCATACAGCTCTTCGGAGTATCATCATACAACTCTTCGGAGTATCATCAAACGACTCTTCGGAGTATAAAAAAGCGAACATACAACTCTTCGGAGTATCAACACAAACGACTCTTCGGAGTATATAAAAAAGCGACTCTTCGGAGTATCATCATACAAACTCAGACCAAAACGCGCGAGATCGCAATGGCACGAGCCAAACGGGCCTTATACGCAACAATACATAATATCGAAATCATCGTGGGTTTTTATGCCGCAAGGCTTTTCCCACAAGAGCCAATAAACATACAAAATTATACGGCTCAAAAACGCGAGTTTTTCATTTCGTTAAAAAAACCTAAATCTCCATCCTTCATAAAAAAATATATATCCAAAACTACGAGGTAACTTCGCATTGAAGGAGCTTCGACAATACACACGTGGCGATGTACACAATACCACGGGTGGGGCTCGAAGTTTAGAATGAGCAATGTTCAGAAAGGCCAAAATTTCGAACGCTCGATTTTGTCGCTCGATGCTTCGAACGACAATGTTACGAATGGTCGCGGCGTAGAATGAAATTGTTTCGAATGGTCAAAATTTCGAATCGCATTGTAGCCTTCCGAACGCCTACCTTTCGAGCTTTCCCACGCGTAGATTATGAAAGTTAGAGATATGCCGTCGCGGACTTTTTTATAGGAAATTTATTTCTCTACAACATTGTTTATGTGAACTTTTTGTCTATATAGCGTTGTTTATCCAGCGTTTGGACAGAAACAAACAAAACGATAAGAAAATCGATGCATTTTTACCTTCCCGTCAAAACGCTGGTTAAACAACGCTATATAGACCAAAAGTTCACATAAACAATGTTGTAGAGAATTGAATTCCCTATAAAAAAGTCAGTGACGGCATATATCTATCTATGATAATTTACGTGTGGGAAAGCTCGAAAGCCAGGAAATGTTGAAAACCGCAGCGGTTTTCTATTTTTAAAAATTATCGTTAATTTAAAAATTAGCGTAAATTATCACAGTTAGATATATGCCGTCACTGACTTTTTTATAGGAAATTCAATTCTCTACAACATTGTTTATCTGAACTTTTGGTCTATATAGCGTTGTTTAACAAGCGTTTTGACGGGAAGGTAAAAATGCATCGATTTTATTATCGTTTTGTTTGTTTCTGTCCAAACGCTGGATAAACAACGCTATATAGACAAAAAGTTCACATAAACAATGTTGTAGAGAAATAAATTTCCTACAAAAAAGTCCGCGACGGCATATCTCTAACTTTGATATTTTACGCGTGAGAAAGCTCGAAAGGTAGGCGTTCGGAAGGATACAATCCGATTCGAAATTTTGACCATTCGAAACACTTTCATTCTACGCCGCGACCATTCGTAACATTGTCGTTCGAAGCATCGCGCGTTCGAAATTTTGGCCTTTCTGAACATTGCTCATTCTGAACTTCGAGCCCCACCCAATACCACACTGAGGTTGCTTGTAAAGCAATTGTAAAAACATGTGACGATAAAACGACGGGTATTATTCAAGTTTTTGTTTATTTTCTGTTGCTTTTGGTTATTTTTTTGATTTCTCTTGTTTTTATTTATTTTTTTTTTCATTTTTTTCGTTTTTTGTTGATTCATATACGTTGATTCATTTTTGTTGATTCATGTAGCTGGAGACCATCCGATGCGATGATATTTCGCAATTTATGGAGGAAAGATATTTTGATTTTCTCGGGATATAACATATCCCGAGCAAATCGAAATATCTTTCCTCCATAAATTGCGAACTATCATCGCTCCGTGGTTAGCGAAATTATTGTTTCTCCCATAGATGTAAACCGACAGCCGCTTCACGAATTCGCGCGCGTGCCCAGTCATGCAAGCGTCTGAATATTTCACATATTCAGGTAAAAATCTGCAAGGCTAAGTCAATCATGGCTTGGCGACAACCCGAACGATTAAAAACTCTTGATCAAAAGACGAAATAGACGCTTGCGTGATGAGACACGCGCGTGTCGCAATATCAACGTTTCAATAAAATGCACATGAGTCAGCCGATCATCACCATGAGGACAATCCACTGAAGTCACAGACTTCGACGGACGTCAAAGACTTCGGCTGAGGCCAAAGACTTCGACTATAAATGAATGAATGAATGAAATCATTTATTAGCTCGTAGCTATATTGTATACATCCATCTGTCCACAATTACGATTTCACTTGTGTCAGATACCTTTTCAAATTTCGTTTAAACTTATTGACATTGTCTTCGATGTTCCTCAGTTCCACTGGTAACGTATTATAAATTCTTAGTCCATCGTAAAATAGGTCTTTCTGTGTTTGTTGTTCTTAATTCTATTTGTATCTCATTCCTTTGCCTTGTATTATAATTGTGACGGTCACCTACTTTCTTTATTTTACAGCTTAGTCCACCTGCGTTATTGCCGTTTACTAATTTATATATAAATATACATACATTGTATTTAATTCTTTTTCCGACATCCATGATTCCTAAAACACTTCTCATTTGTTCGCATGGGGTATAAACTGATCATCTTGAGACAGTTCTCATTGACCTATTTTGACAAATTTCCAATTTTTCGACTTCCGTTTTATTTAATCCTATTAATAATGTTGAACAATATTCCAGATGCGGAGCAACGACTGCCTTATATAATAAGCTTCTTACGTAAACTGTTAAATCCGAACCTACTCGTCTTATAAATTGTGTTTTTGCACTCATTTTCCTTATGATCTGTTGCACATGAGCTTTAAAAGATAGAACGTCATCAATCATAACCCCTAAGTATTCATGTGCATTTACTTGCTGTATTTTTTCACCCGCAACTCTTATATCATAATTACTCTCTCCATTATATCTAATGCTTCTTATCAACATGGACTTACACTTTCCCCCGTTTAACTTCAGCTTATTCGCGCACAACCATACGTACATTTTTTCCAGTTGTTTATTTATCACATATTCAATGCTATCTAATCTCCAGTTTTCGAAATATACAATTGTATCATCGGCAAACATTTTGATTTTGCATCCCAATACTCCCGTATTTACTATGTCGTTGATATATAGTATAAACAAAAGAGGCCCAAGAACTGAACCTTGGGGCACTCCATTTTTAACCTCTATCGTTTCCGATGTTACATTATTATATTTAACTTTTTGTACTCTGTTACTTATGTAATCTTGTATCCAGGATTTGACAGTATCTTTAAAACCATAGTATTCTAATTTTGCAATTAGTATATTTTTATCGATAGTTGCAAATGCCCTACTGTAATCTAAAAAAACGACTCCAACCATTTTTCCCGTACTTATCGCATATTTCCATTCCGTTATCACACTTTGAAGAGCCATTTCGCACGCCTAACTGCTTCTAAATCCCGATTGGCAGTCCGAAATAATATCATTCTCTGTACAGTATTTGTTGCATTTCCACAACAGTTTCCAGAACTTTCTCATAAATGGGAAGCACATTAATAGGCCTTAGATTCTTTGCGTCGTTCATTCCTACTACTTTAGCTATCGGCACTACTGTCGAGCATTTCCACTTTGATGGGAATATACCCTTCTTAATCGACATATTAATGTTTTCGAGAAATATTGCACCTAATGTTTTATAGGCCGATTGTAATACTATCGTACTAATCCCTTCTTCCGTACCCATCTTATTTTTTACCTTTGAGATAACTTTCTCGAGTTCATTATCTGTAATCTCCTTAAAACTATTCATTTCGCACTCTAAATTATTTTGCAACGTGTCACGGAAAAATGAATTTACTGTTTCGATTGACTCAACAATTTCAACAATACTATCTATGAAGAATACATTGAGGTTATTCGCTATTTCTAAATTATTTACATACTTTCTTCCATTTATCACTATTCCTTGTTCCGTATCTTCTGTGTTATTCGACTTTGTTATGTCACTTTTGATAGTTTTCCAAAGTTTATACGAATCATTTTTATATTTATCAATATTTTCCACATAGTAATTTTTTTTCCTGTCTCTGATTAGGTTAACAACCCTGTTTCTTAGTTTTTTGAAATTCTCCCACTTTTCCCTTGTTCTCGATTCGATTGCCTCCTTATACGTTTTATCTCTCGCTTTAATTGCTTCTAGTATTTCTGCACTAAACTATTTATTATGTAGCCATTTGAGTGGTACTTCAATTTCTCTAATCGGTGCAAGCTCATCCACTGCATCAGTTATTTTCTGTACAAGCCAATTGGCCTTAAAATTAATATCACAGTTTGTCAGCTGTCTGTCTTTAAAGTCTCGTTTTGCATTTCGTAATAAATAACTCAGTTCTTCAAAATTCATATTTCTAATTGCTCTATTAACAATTTTTCTTTTTCCATTTACAATCTTATCTCCTCCACGCGCTATCGTTAATATTGCGTGATCAGTTATTTTTGGAGAGTATAACACTTCGCATTCTACTTCTTCATTAACATATACATGGTCAATTAATGTCTGAGATGTTTCGGTAATTCTTGTAGGTTGTTTAACATATTGTATATACCCTAATCCTATCATGATTTCTTGTATCCTTTTTTTATACACGCTATCTTTTAATATATCAATTGTAACGGTCGTGACCCCCTCCAGTGGTCACGTGAGTTACGCGTGACGTAGCCAGGATCGCGCGACCGAAAATGGGCTAATCGATATGTCGGTCGATGGACGCGTGATCCTCGGCGTCACGGGAGACGGGCCTCGACTCCCCCCAGTTGCCCAAAAGGTGTCGTATCGAGTACACGTGTGATACGTGGGTCGCCGTGACGAACAATGGCGAGCCACGTGTCGTCGGTGGCTGGGCACCCCGTGAAAATCGTTCGAATTATAAAAACTGAAGGTGAACAAAAATAATTAAAATATTAACAATAATCTAATTAAATAAAATCTTTGAAAGAACTAAAACGAACAAAATAATTAAATAATGGAAATAAATGAAATTTGAAGGACAATGAAATGAAGTGAAATTGAATAATAATAAAATAACAATGAAATGAAGTGAAATTGAATAATAATGAACTGATGATGTAATAAGGATGAAATGAAATGATGATATAAAAAACTGTAATATAATATTGGATTGGTGTGTGGGAATAACTAGGCGATGACCAAGGACGATGATATGGATGATAAATATGAAACCTGTAATTGAATAATGTAATATTGGATTGTTATGTGGGAATAACTAGGCGATGACCAAGGACAATGATATGGATGATAAATATGAAACCTGTAATTGAATAATGTAATATTGGATTGTGATGTGGGAATAACTAGGCGATGACCAAGGACAATGATATGGACGATAAATATGACACCTGTAATTGAATTATAAGCTTGCAAGGAATGAATGAGTGCGATTAAAGAAGTCAATAATTAAATAAATTGTAACGGTCGTGCCCCCTCCCGTGGTCACGCGTTTCTCACGTGATGGAAGAGCTATCGCGTGATGAAGATTAGGCCAATCGCGTACCTGTGGCCAAAGACGATTTCACGGGTAAAGCGTTTTGCCTCCCCCCAGTCGCTCGACGTGCTTCGTCGCAATAACACGTGTCGGGACCGACACCGGCCCAAACAATTATCAAAATCGAAATAAAGTGAATTCAATACCAAACGGAAAATAATCCACGTAATAATGAATAACAAAGTGAATCGTGGCCTTGAAGGGCGGCTGGGCATCGACAAACTCTTGCGTTCGCCTAATCTGTTGCGGGGTCCAGTGATGTGCCCGGGGTTTGCTTTATGGGTGTGTTGCCAACGGCCGCGTTTACCGCGTTCGGATTGAGGATGTCGATTGTCGTGTCTTATATTATGTTTGTACGAAAATATATCGTGCCTGTACGGGTTTCTAAATCCCGTCGCGAATCACCTGAGGGATTTGAGTGATGATAATGAAGAACATTGAACATTGAACTTTGAATAATATTAATGACCTTGAGGGGTCGAGAAATCGTAATCAAATGAATTTGTATTGAAATATGTAATCGAATCTATGAATGACCTGTATTGAAATTGTATGTGTAATTGGTAAAAATGTAATTGATGGATTTGTGGAAACAATCATGGCGACGAAAAGGACGACGAATTTTCAAACTATTGGTCTAAACGAATGGGATGAATGTTAAAATGGTATGAGCGGTAGGGATAAGAATAAAAGTCAAATGTAAATATGAAAATAGTGCAATCTTGTGTGCCACGAAACCGACCCTGCTCCGGGAATCCCCAAAAAATTAAAAAATTTAATTTACGAACACAGGAAATTCGTTACAAAATATTAAATAAAAATGGAAAATTATGTTTAAATATATCACAACCCGTAACCGACTCTATTCTGGCCGATCCCAACAACCTCCAACAAAAATAAAATATATCTCGGATTTTCAAAATAAAAGAAAATTCGTCACACAATGTTAAAGTCCCCAACGATAATGCTTGTATGACTTGTGACTATAGACTCACATGTTTCCTCAAGTGTTTTTAACCCTTCGACTGCACACTTCCGCCACCGATCTAGAACTGCATACAGGGTCAAAACGACCCAACGCGATTTTCAAACCGTCATATCTCGGTAAATATGCATTGTTTCGTTTTTTTGTAGTCTTTTTTTGTATCCAATTATGTATACTTTATGGCCCAAAACTTGATTTTGGCCGAAAACGATCATTAAATGCCAAAATATGATGACCCCCTCCCTCTGTGATACAATTGACGGAAGAAAACTTGGTGGGTCATAATGACCCCATATGCAGTTTAAGGGTTAAAAATTCAGCATCACTCGCACTCGGTGAATGGTATAACGTAGAAATACATATACTCTTATTATTAATGATGCATTTTATCGTGATTATCCATGTATTTCGTTCGTATGCCTTATTGTATAGCAGTTCGTATTTAATGCACTTCTTAATATATACTATAACTCCTCCAGTTCTATTCGTCTCAGTATTACATCTTACAATATCATAACCCGGTATATCAATTTCACAATTTCCCACTGTTATATGTGTTTCTGTTATATGTGTTTTAGTAAAGCAACAAATTATCGGATTAACATCTTTTATATACATGACTATTTCATCGTAGTGCAGTAAAAATCCTTGTGCGTTCATGACAATTATATTATTACTTAGTGTATTAATACGCAAGTGAGATCGACCTATACCCCTCTGTGGTTGCTAATCCTCACATGCATACTTTATTTTCTGCCTTTCTTGTTCAAGTGCCTTGACGTAGCAAGGGCAGTTTCTATCAGTGGCTCTATGTCGGATATCGATTCTGTCTTCTTGAGGGAACGATTCCGTACCATACAATTGACCCATTTTATTTCGCTCTCATCATCCTTCTTTACACAGGCACCAGAACCGTGTTCGCCCGCACAATGCATACATGTCTCATCTTTTCTACATTCCTTCGCCATATGCCAGAAACCCCAGCATTTCAAACATCGTAATACTCCAACGAAATCAACAACTTTACAACGATTCCAGTTAACATTGAGCCCTTCGGTTTTCATTATTGCCCCATGCCAAATAGCACTCATTTCCACAATGATCGTAACGTCATCGAATTTTTCATTTTCCAATCTTCTTAGTGTTTTCATTTCTGGATCCTTATCTTGCGTACCCAACTTTTCTTCATTATTTTGTGTAACGATCATATTTATTAAACTATCATCGTCTAATTCGCCTTCCTCTTTACCAATACTTATTATTTTTAGTTTTGGTCTTTTCAGTGTTGGCGCCTCGATGCGATAGTTTTTCCCAATTGCTTTCTCGATACTTTTTTTCAAGCAGTCTCTATTTTTGCCTTTATCGCAGCTAATGATGATCGACCCCTGATTTCCATTTCTCACCTTATTCACGCCCATCCCCAGTTTTGCTACGTTCACCTGTTTAATGTCTTTTTTTGTCTTTTCACTTTCTTGTTTTACCCACGGCTTGATTATTAACACCTCATCATTTCGTACCGACTTTAGTTTGCTCGCATAGCTTACAATATCTCCCTTGTCCTGTTTCGCAATAAGTTTTTCTTCTCTCATGGCCTTCAGCTCACTTCGCAGGCTCTTGTTTTCTTTGTTTTAGTTTTTTTTAAATTTAGTTATCACTAATCTGTTTAATCACCACTGTCATATCATCGAGTTTCTGTGCTATACTATACGCTTCGTTTTCACTTTTCGAGTCCACGTTATCGCAGTCATCATTTATTTTCGTCTGCTTTTTTTTTATTTTATCATTCTTCTTCGGATTAGCGGCACTCGCATTGTCTCTCATGCCATCAATTCCACTGACACAACATGTCAAATGTCCCGTTGAGCTTAATATTTTTTTATCTCTCGCACATCCCGGATGGTACGCCATATCGCAGAATTCACATATTATTGGCTTGGCCACGCTCCGATAGCATTTTGCACATTGCAACGTATCTGCCTCCGATGTTGCCGACATATCTGCATGCATTTAAATCCTGTGCAATCTTATTGTTTCTCCGAACTGTCGTTGGTAAGCGCTACAAGCGTGTGTCCTTCGTAGCGATGCCAGTAGTGACCGCCGTCGCCGAAGTCGCCACGAACGCGCGACCTTGACAGCGATGTACGCTTATCTCCCTATAATTCGCAGGCGCCACCAGTGTGACGGCGCGACAGTTGTTTCTCCTGCTTTTCGCCGGTAGGCGCCACCTAACTAAAGTCAAAGACTTCGACGAGAAGACGAAGCGGGGGAAACTGATGACGATTGCAGAAAATCAAACGATCATGTTAACTCGGGAAACCAAGGAACCGAAGATCGATAGTCTTTCTTTAACTTCTGAACTCGCCGGTACTCACACCCCGAGTGTCGTCTTGAGTCCTTGCTTATCTCTTCGTCGGTAGTTAGCGCCTGTCTTCGGCCCTTCTGGCCTAGGGATCCACCCGAGGGATCGGAAAGTCATCGAAGTGAGCGTTCTAATAATTCTATCGCGAGTGATCGGCATCAGAATTAGAAAAGAAGAAGAAGAACTCACTCCATTTTTAATACACAAATTCTTATTTGCGTAAAAATTCCAATTCATTTTCAAATAAAAGCTATTTTCGTAAAAACTGTTTTTTTACGTCTCATGAATCGTCTACTACCGAGAGATCGTATTATTTAAATAAAAAAGAATTCAAATTAAATAACTAAATAAACCAAAAAATTCACGGGCATGCTCTAATATGAAGATGGAGATCTGTAATTTGGGGCATCTTCTTTTCTTGCGGTCAACTTCAGATTGTTCAACTTAAAAAAAAGATTTTGAAAAAAAAATCAAAGTTAATAAAAAAATGAAAAAAAAAATCACGAGCACGGCTTAATATTGAGATAGAGAGCTGTAATTTGGGGAACTTGTTCTCTTTGAGATCAACTTAAGATTGTTAAGGGGGGGGGGGGTAAGGTATTTAATTTTTTTTTTGCATTCTTTTTGAAATTGAATCCGTAATATCTGAAGAATATTGTGTCAAAATTTCAAGTCAATTGGAGCAGAATTGACGAAGTTATAAGTATTTTTATACCTGCCGGATTTTCCCGGTAGGTATAAAAATATTTCAGCTTCCGAGCAGAGCAGGAAGCTGAACGACAAACCAAAGAAGGCAGGATTCGTCGTAGGCAGAAGCAAAAGATGCATTAGACATCATCGATGATAGCAACATCCTCTATGGACCTGGCATTGATGACTCAGTGTGAGGTATGTCGATAAAATTCGCTTACAAACGTTTTAACTGGATATTGTTGTGTTTAAAACTTTGAAGCGTTTTTCCCACAACTCACGTTTTTAAAGTCGGTGCCCCTGATAACTTGAAAACTACTGCACCGATCCTTTTGAAATTTTAAACACTATTTCTGTACATCATTTACGAGGTAACAAAAATTTACAGAAAATTGTGTTTTTCACTTCAGTGTTCGAAAAAATGAAAAAATTAGAATTAAAAAAAAACTCGACAGCGTTACCTGGGGAAAACTATTATCTAACGAATGAACTTTGATTTTTTGATTTCAGATGATCCAGCACCAAGTTATGAGGGACACCGCAATTCAACTTTCTTTCAAGACACGTCCGAACAATTGCTGCCATTGCCGTATTTTTTAATATTTCTTTGTACAAATTTCATGAAACATTCTTCGAATGCCATACTTCAATGTACCATTGGTTAAGTAAACAAATTTTAACTGCGTCGTCAGAAAAAAATCACGAAAACATGGCTTTTTTCGTATGATTTGACCTTACCCCCCCCCCCCTTCCCCCTTAAACTTGGGGGCTCTAATTTCGAGACCTTTAGTTTTATGAGGTCAACTTCCGATTTCTGGACAAAAATCGAAAATCGATTTTTTAACGACCACCCTAATGCGCATATATGCATAATACAGATTTATATTAATTTCAACAACATCAGTTCATAATTCACTTACCTAATCCTAATTTGAAGTTCACTTCGTATCAGCTGTTCGGATTTTATGATATTATATATTATTTAGATTTTATTTATATTTTATAGATCTTAAAATTGGTGGGCGCTCGAGTGGTAATCAACATTTTTCGGCACAGGTGTAAAAAAAAAATTTGATTGTAAAAAATTTGATTATGGAGGTTTGCATTTTTCTGTAAATGTGATTTCTAAATATTCCACTTTGAACAAGTTGACATCGAAATCCTAATAAAATATTTTTGGACCTTCACATTTCTCTACGAGGAAGCAAAGTGTGTATTAAAAAATAGGTTAACTATGCAGAGAGTGAACACCACTTCGATTTTTTTTGGGATTGAAATATGTTATAGAGGACTCTCTCCTGAGTAATTTCATATGTACATGTCGGGCGTGGAAACCGTCTTCATATGGTTACGCGCAGCTGAAGGTCACTCATATATATATGACTCAAAGCAAAATATGTACGGATTGCAAAATTCAATAGCCTGGCTTTGTTCACATTGCGTGTTCGATGTTTTGGTTAAAATTTTGTATCCTCTCTTGCTCCTTTTTCAATGAGTCATGAGGAATTTGTCTCGATGGATTTAGTACGATCCATAACTTCGTGAACGATGGAGCTGTGGCGATTCGACTGCGGCATTGTTTGTGGACAGTTGAGGTGCTGTCGTTCCAACACGTTATTGTGCTGTAGTTGCAAAACGTTATGAAGCGTAAGTTTTCTTACTCCCGCCGAATTGAAGTTTTTTTTAACGAATTCTCAGTAATGCACCTATTGGACGTGAATGATGCAGTTTAATATCAATAAGAAAAAGTAAAATTAATGAATGATGGCTGGTTTAAGGGGGTTAGGTCTACTTGTAAGCCAGAAAGAAACGCTTTTTTAGGGATTTTTTTTTTCAAACGGGGTTTATTATTACGGGAAAGATGTTTTCTCATCTGAATAATCAATATTTTGAGAAGTTGCAGTTAAATTTTTATTGAAAAATAATTACAATTAAGGGAGATACAGTACGTCTGCGAGGAGTCGAAAAAAAAGTATTTTGCGGTGTGATCACCGCTGCTCATCACTGGATCATCTGAAACCAAAAAAATAAACCGGGATCATTAGTAAATCACATCGGGCCTAGGAAGGATTAATGAAAATTTCGATTTTTGACTGGATGTTCAAAGTCAAAATTAGTTTTCCGACCAAAATTTCACCCGTATTTTCGGTTGTAGAAAAAAAACGATTCGTCGCAGAGAAAAATTTGTCGTCCATCCTGGGGCCAATTATGTACATAATGCGTGATATAAATTTGAAACCAATCGGTCAAGCCGTTCTGGAGTTACAATGATCACCCACTCTGAAAACGTGCTTTTAAGAAAAACGCGTTTGAAGTTTTAAGTTCAATTTACATGCAAATAAAAAAAATTATTTTCGGAAATTGCTGAGTAGCCCTAACCCCTCGAATAGTTTTTTCCGGGAAAAGAAATTGAAATTTCGTTGAAATTTTATTTCCCAATGACCTTGAAAACATTATGAAAAATATTTTACGTGCCCTTTATACACGTATAAAGTTGTTTGAAAACACTCCCAGAATAACACGTTTCAAGGTTACCGGTTTTTTTTCTGTGTCCACTTTCTGCATAATTACCAAAAAATAGCAAACAATCAGAAATGTTTGAAAATTGCATCGTTCGACATTTTTCCCCCACTATATAGATAATCAGTCTCATATTCTCGACGAGGAAAGAGCTTTCCAGAATCGAACCCGTGGTAGAAAAAATAAAACATGAAATCAGTAAAAAACATCCAAGTCATGGAGGTAATATATTATGACACTAGGACGAAAATTTTTTTTCTGACGAGTGTGAATTTGCAGAACGAGCCGAAGGCGAGTATTGCAATCACACGAGTCCAGAAAACGTTTTTCGTACGAGTGCCGTACGAATTTTTGTCACAAGGTCCGTAAGTGTGGTTTGAAGCGAACGAAGTGAGCGTAAAACCGCACTTTTACGGACAGCGTGACATAAAATAATTTTTCAAACCCCGGGAAGAAAAAAATTTCATTTCCCCAACGAAACTTCAATCCCGACGGTCGATAAAAAATCTCCGAAACAATTTTTCAAACAAGCCGGCAGATGTCGCGGGATGTCCGACGAAAGGCGAGGGGTCGCGTCGACGCCGGGCGTCGTCGATGGGTTCGCGGCGTCGCCGCGGTGGCGCTCGCGTCGCGAGAGTCACGGATTGGCCGTGTGAGCAATGGAAGGACGACGAGACGCGCGAGCGCCGTGTGGGAGATGGAAAGACGATTGAACCGGCCGGCTCGACGAAGAGGGGGGAGCCAACGGAAAAAGGAAGAAGCGAGAGCGTGATCGCGGTTGGGACGAGGGAGGGGTGCAACGAACCCTCGTTCACGGCTCGAGTCTACGGAGCGCGGAGTTGTGTTCGAATCATGGCGACACCCGACCCCGTAGACCCAGCCACCCTAGAGATTAAAACCCGTAGCATAGAACAGACACTACTCCCACTAGTTAAACAGGTAAGAGAATAAACGTGCCAACAAGTGTTCCGTAAAACGTGCATCCACCAAACGTTTAAACGAAAAAAAAAACCAAAAAAAATACACGAAAAAAAAACAAAAAAAAAAAATTCCCCAAAAATAAACAACAAACACACGAAAAACGAGAGACAAAAAAACAAACGAAATTTGCACTAAAACCATACGGAGAGGTGAAACGTCACAACCCCAAAAAAAATGTCATTCCCTCCCTTCTAATAATCGTGTTATCTGCGGGTGCCAAAATCAAAACAGCTTGATCGTAGAAAATTCGTTGCCAAAAGTGCACTCCCCCCCCCCTCCACCTTACGCCCCTGATAACCACGCTTGCTGTTCGAAAAGTTCGTGTTCACTCAAAAATATACATATTCATATATATATATATATATATATATATATATATATATATATATATATATAATATCGTTTGTGCCTGTAAATCCAACCTCAGCCAGTCGATATTTTTGCTGTCCCTTGCCGCATAATCTTCCCCGTGTCTACCCATCTACGAGAGAAGAGAAAAAGAAACGAACACGCACACACAGACATTTAAAAATAAACGAAAAAAATAATAGTTTTAAAATAAAATAAAGATGCACGTGAAAAAAAAACAAAACCGTAGCAGCGGTAAGCAGCGACGAGCACGCAATACAGACACAAACACACACACACACGCCGGTTAGTAGTTTGGGATGTTGGACCGAGTGCACGGGGGGTTTAAAGTTTTCACGGTAAACCTCAGAACGGCGAGGAATCGGGCGAAGGGAGGATGGAGCGAAAGCTATGGAGGAGTTGATGGAGTGCGTCTAGTGCGTCGTCAAAACGTTGTTGGGTGAGCACAAAATCGTGCGCGAGAGAGACTTGTGTTATAATACTACCCGGTGTCCAAAGTGTTGACGACTCACACATATATATGTGTGTGTGTGTGTGTTTGTGTGTGTTGGTTGGTGAGAAGGGATGGGGAAGCGAGGGGTCGAGGGGTGGGGGGTTTGTTCTGCTTTGGTTGCCTCGAGGCTATGTGCTTTAGCCGGCAGACGAATCGAAGGTAGGGACTGGCTTTGCGGTGTGGATGACGAGTGTTTGTGTGTGTGTGTTCCATGGGTTGTGGTTGTGCTACCGGGTAATCCCGAAAATGCATGGTTGTTGGGACGACGTTGTTCTGTCCCTGAGGTCCGATGGAAATTAAGGATGTATGACACAATATGACACCATGTGTCAAGGTATCGAATAAAATCGGAAATTTTCTTTACAGTCAGTAGCTCTTTTATAATTTCGAAACAACTTGCAAAATTTAAAAACGATCATTTGTGTGTCCCGTTTGGAAGTTATAGCTTGTATATAATTTAACATGTGTTCTTATGGGAAATGAGGCCATTGAGGATATGATTGACGATAAATGAGTAAAACGAGCATCAAAAACATCTTTGAAAAATTTCAGTGTGCGGAATAAAGATTGATGAATATTCACAAAAAAACTCAGATCGATGTACTTTCTGGTGCTCGAGAAATACACGCGAAAGTATAGAAAATTAGACCGTTTTTAAGTTTTTCGGATACACGATGAAACATTATACAAGATGTAATAACAGCTATTTGACGCTATTATTGTACGGGTCATACATCCTTAATTCGAGGAGACGAAGAAAAACAATCCTCGAATATCGACTAATATATATATATATATATATATATATATATATTTCTTGAAGTGTTTTCTTTTTTCTATTGTCTTTCGGTTGGGTCGAATTAGGATTCTATGGGCAAGTGAGATATGGATGGTGTGAATGTGGGTAAATAAAAAAATGACATCGAGGAGGTTTTTGGAGGATTGTTTGTCGGTTAGGTGGAGGAATCTGATGATTTAAATCGGTACGAAGCCTCGAATAAGAAGAAAAATATAAAACTGTATCGAAAGTATATGAACCATTCTACCAAATATAGGCATCGGTTTGGATGACCCCCCCCCCCCCCCCCTCAGAATCTTGTCCAATTTTTTTAGGATGCAGTTCTTGATGACCTGTATATACCTAAATTTTTTCAGATTTTTTCCTCCATTATTTTTGCTGTAGTAATTATGGGCATTTCGTGACATTTCCGGTTTTCGTTTTTTTCGAATTTAATTTTTTAGTATTTTATCGCCAAATAAAAATTACACTTGGAGTGCATTCCTATGTGAAATTATCTCAACTTTCCAAAAAATATTGATTTTCAGTTTGGACTAACCAAAAGCTCTCAAAATCAAGCTTTAATCATAAAAAGCTATTTTTCAGACATTGCGCATGTCCGCATTTTTGTTCAATATTATTCTCAGAAAGCGGAGAAAATTTCACATAATGTGTCAAATTCACGTTAGGTTCTCTCCAAAAACTGTTAGAATCGATGAAAATTCAAAAATTCAACGATAAACCAAATTTTCTTTTCTGAGTCAGTTTTCTTCTGATCTGAGTCTGAGTTCTTTTCTGATTTGAGTCTTTTACATAGAAATTCGATGTTTTGACTACTTCTGATACACTGCAGGGAAAAAAAGTTATAACGAGAAGTGGTACACAGCATGCTCGCTACGTTTCTAAATGTCGTGGCCACTATGTGGCGCTAGTGGTCACGTGGCCGGTGCAGACAAGGTCTGCGGGTGCTATATTGGTCGCATGTATATTCGACGTGTTTCGTTTTCGAGTTAGGACTCTGACAGCCACTCGACTAGCAGCCCCACACTGCGGAACACTTCCGATAGCGACATTCGGCGTCCAAGTTTTCGCATTAGAATAAGCCGATGTGTCACCCCCTGCTAGAGACCAGGATACCGAACTCAGGTGGTGTCGGTCAAAATTGGATATTCTTCAAAATGCTATAAATAATTGTATAACATCTTTCCTCTGCAGGATATTAGAAGTAGTCAAGATATAACATTTCTATGTAAAAGACTCAAATCTCAAATGATCGATAGCTCATGAGGATTAAAGAAGAATTTATAAATTTTAAATGGAGAAAAGAAAATTTCGTTTATCATTAAATTTTTGAATTTTCATCGATTCTAGCAATTTTTACAGAAAACCTAACGTGATTTTGACACACATTATGTAAAATTTTCTCGGCTTTCTGAAAACAATATTGAAAAAAAGGCAGACATGCGCAATGCCTGAAAGATAGCGTTTTATAATTGAAGCTTGATTTTAAGAGCTTTTGGTTAGTCCAATCTGAAAATCAATATTTTTTCTCGAAAGGTTGAGGTAATTTCACATAGAAATGCCTTTCAAGTGTAATTCTTATTTTTTAATAAAGTACTAAGAAATCAAATTGAAAAAAAGAAAAACGGAAATGTCACGAAGTGCCCATAATTACTACAGCCAAAATAATGGAGGAAAAAATCTTCAAAAATTCGGGTACATACAGGTCATCAAGGACTACATCCTAAAAAAAATTTGAAAAGATCCTGAAGAGGGGTCATCCAAGCCAATGCCTATATTTGGTAGAATGGTCCATGTATATTAGGGTGTTCCTTATTCGTTTTATATGGGATTGTTTAGGGTGTAGTTTTGGAACTGAGATTTGATTTGTAGTCTTATGATGGGCCTTATGATAGAATAGTTGGTCGGATGTAACGCTAGGTAAGATATTGACAAGTAGAGATTGTGGAATTCTTGACAATGGGTCTAATATTTAGTTAAGAGATTCGAGGAGCTCAATGAGAGGTTTCCCTTCGGGTCTAGTTTTGGAGTCGAAGGTTTGATTCTTAGTCTTATGATAGATCCGTAGTTGGTCTGATGTAACGCCAAGTAAGTGAGATTCACAAGTCGAGATTGTGAAATTCGTGAGAATGGGACCTAAGGTTGAGTCAGGACATTTGAGGCGTCTAATTGGGCATATTAACGGCGTAGTTTTGGAGCTGAAGGTTCGATTGCTAGCCCAACGATTGATCGGTAGTCTTGGTAGTCGTCTGATGTGGAGCAAAGTAGGACGTGATACGTGAATATTGTTCTGTTCATGAATAGGGCCTAAGGTTTAGTCAGGAGATTTGGACGGTCTGAGGCGGATTGTTGCTAGGGAACTGATTGGTAATCCCTGAGAGGAATAGTCTGATTCGATTCAAAGGGCGATATTGATAATCGGAGATTGTGGTGTTGGTGAAAGCGAGGCTTGGGGATTAGTCAGAAGACTCGATGCGGCTGAAAGGCACTGACCAAGCGGGGGTAGTTTTGATGCTGATGGTTTCATTAGTAATCTGAGATAGAATAGGGGTAGGTTTACCAGATTGCCGATTCTGAATTTCATGCGAGTAGCGACTAAATTTCAGTTAGCAGTTTGTGAACTGCTGAAAAAAGCTCAATAGAATGTTCATGTTAAAAAACAATGTGAATCGATGCAATTGGGTTTTGAACTTTTTGGGGGGTTTGTCGTTTTGGATTGGATTTTGATATATCCCATGAGTGGGACGTAAATATGTAGAGATTGTCGTGTTCATGCAAATCCGGCTTAAGATTTGGGCGATTGTGAGGGGATTCGAATATAGTATCAAGCACTAAACAAATTTATGTATTTTCGATGATAACTTCAATCCAGACATTGTAATACATTAATTTCCTCTGGAAACGAAATAGTGGCTAGTTATTGACGGTACGGCCCCATTTTGAATTGCAAAGATCCGACAATGAATTGATATCGTTGACCTTAAAATATTCAGGTGTCGAATTTAACGAAAATCAAATTGTTTATTTTTTCGTTACTCTTTGATTGTCGGTTGCATCTATTTCGCAATTTCGAAATCTCAGTCACTTAAATGTAACCCACGGTCAGAAATATCGGGCCAGAACCCGTAATTTTTTTTTCAAAAATAGTTTAATTCTCACAGAATAATAATAATAACAATAATAATATATTATTATTATTATTATATTATATAAAATAACAACAACAACAATGATAATAATAAAACGAAACAGATATTACACATCGTTGGGTCATAAGTTTCACTCATATTTGCTGAATGTTACCATTTCAGTAATCCCTTGTAGTTTTACGTTTTATTTTTTTTAAACAAGTTTCACGATGACTGATTAGGTAATATGAATTAATTTGATAATCATAATGTAATAGTTTTGTTTTATTTTTTTTTCAATTTCCAAAGAAGTAAAGTCGTTGGATTGAAAATGTTCAGGGATCAATTTCGATTTTTTGTATGATTAAAACAATAGACTTGATTCGAGACAAACAGACCAGACGTCGATGCAATTTTAATTCTGGGGGAGATCGAGGTAAATTAGTGTGAGAGAGAGGGAGAGGAAAAGACGAGAACCCAACGGATTTAACCGCTCACAGACGTGTTCTATACACTCGCGATTGTACGAGCAACCAGAAATAGAACGGCGTGTGGAACCCGCCGCACGATATCTTACACGTGGCGCCACTCGCGTATTCGTACGATACATGATACATCTGGCAAAAAAAAAATTATTTATATACTTCGCTCACGATAATTCAATTTCAACGGTATTTCAAGATTCGAGAACAGTTTTTCGTCCTAGATTTCTACTTTCTGTTTTTTTTCGTTATTATTTGAAAAACCGAAAAATACCATTTCGACGTGAAAGAAATTTTTTTTCCGGCATTTTTGACAGCTCGCGAAGCATGTGCTTTCGCCTCGTTGGCCAACAGACTCGAGGCAACTCGTGATTCTTGAACCGTGCGAAAGGCGTCGGCATCGTGCGGACTTCCCATTTGACATTTTTTTTTTCATTCTTTCATTCATTTTTCCGGGGTTTGAAAAAAAACAAATGATACTAATAATTGCAAAAATTTGCAAGAGTGTTTGGTACTCGGGAATATTGAAATTTCCATCGTGCAGTATTTCGAGACTATCTTGGAGATTTTTAAGAAGGCATTTCCGTCTTGGTCCAAGAAAATCAATTCTGATATTAACATTTTTATTAAATAACAATAATTTACTGAATAAAAATGCCTCGTCACGATGTCAACCAATAATTCGACTTATCTCTAGCAATATTTCTCTCACAAATCGTGTATCACTTTGTTTTAATTGTATAAATTTTAATATTTTTTTTCTTATTAACAGAATAAGTACAATGTCGAACAATATCGAATTTCAAAATAATAAAAACAATAATAATAATAATAATTCACAATAATCGTACGACAGATGAACAATTAACTTTTTGTTATCAATTCACGTAACGTGATTATCTCGTCATTGGTGCATAAAAAAAAATAAATATCGAATCTGTAGAACTTTGCTATTGTAGAATTTCAATCTCTCGGGTACTGCTCAATGTAGGAAGCCTTTCCCCCCTCTCCCCGTTCCGAGTAGGCCAATAATTGCTTCAGCAGTGCGTTTGTGGATTAGGGTCTAGTGCCTTGTGTTATCGGTGCTTGAAGTCACGAGAGCTTCGTACCAAGGACAGAAGAGGGGGTTGGGGATAGCCGACTTTAAGGTTGTATGGAATCAAAGGACCACCCCCCACGTGTTTCCGACATGGCTGATTACGTCCCGGCGTCGTTACGTCGATCGTGGCCACGCTGTGAAATTAACACAAAATCGACCATCGCGTTTCTGACTTCGTCACCTCTAACGATCTTAATCGTTCCCCCCCTCCCCTCCCTAAATTTTACATGGTAGATGGAATGCCTGAATAGTGTCAAGGAACTAGGGGCTTACAATCTTGTGGCTTTGAAAATCGTTTTAATCGTTCGTAAAATCGGTGAATATTATCGTATAATCAATTTGCTATAATATCACCCGTACATCGAACTTGAGGTATTACCGGATGGATATAAAAAAAATGTTAGAAATTCTGGAAAATTTAAGGAATGATAGTTCTTGTTGGAATAATAATACATGAATTATTGCAGAATTTTTCACTGAACAATTTAGTAGTTGTACAAAATTTATGAATTTACTGGCATTTAAGACGACATATATAGCGACGAAATTTTTTTTTTTTTTTTCCGTTTTTGGAAAGAAGAACTATTCGGAGTCAAGATATCTCGAGAATCACTGGACCGCTTTTGTTCCAATTTAGGGAGCTCTTGTAAACAAGCATTCTCTAGAGAGTAAGGAAAGCTTTTCCGAAAAAAAAATTGTTCTCGTTTTATTTATGAAAAAATACTGAGAAATGGCGCGAAAAACGTCGAAAACCTACCGTTTGCCAAAAAATAAAAATCCTTTCCATACTCTCAAGATCAACTCTTCTAAAAACGATGAGCGATCACCCGTTTTGATCTCAGATCCTTATTTTGGGAAATATCGTAACTACTGAAAACAAGGGCCGCCAGGAGAACCAGGATAACTCCGCCATTTTGTGATATTTTTACTTGAAAACTATATTGAAACTTCTATGAATTCACCATTTAATGAATGCACCGAACCTTAAAAAAGCAATCTTCAATACCTTTATTCGCTTATCCAGAAAAAATTATTGAATTTTAGGGCCGTCATGCTAGATATGTCCCCTTAACACGGTTGCTCATGAGAAAACAGGTTCTGCAGACGTTAATGGTTGCAAAACGAATGGAACTAAATGTCAGTAAATTCTGAAAATATTATATCATCAAGATTTAGGGTCGAGCAATTAATTGGGCTAAGTTCCAAATCAATCGACTACGTAGTTGTCGAGACATTAATTAAAGTAATGAGAAATATTGCTTTTTCATGAATTGTTACAGTTGAAACATTCGTGACTGGTGTACTTTCACTGACAAAACCTCAGTCAAGCACACGCCAATATCGTCAAATTTGGCTTAAATAATTATTAAAATCGGAAAATTAACATTACTCAATGTTAATTCATTATTGGTTTAGCTATTTGTGAGGCTAAACATGGACGACATGGTCTAGATTGGTAATCCACGATTCGCCCATTTTGGACTTTTTGCTAGACGTTCTAAACCAATTGGAACACGAATAGAATAATTGCAATTCTTAGAAATAAAATTGCACTCTAAAATTATTTGCTCGCTGTACTCGCCGGTCAATATAAGAATGAAATAACTCTCATTTATTCGTGGGGAATATGAAATCACTTGAAATCGCAAAATCACGTGAATTTGCGAAATCTCGGTATTTGGCTAAATTTCCAATTTTATTCAAGTCATCGGCAAAATTCATAAAATCATGGGAACTCGATTGCACTTTAAAATAATTTTCAGACTTTGTACGAATTCAGGCGGGAGCGTGCTTTAGAAGGCCTAAAAAAGGGGGTTTTGGGAGGGATGTTTTTAGGACAGAAAAAAACAAACAAGTCTAGCGAACTTTTTAGATTATTCTATTGCATATTCGACTATGAAAAAGAACATTTTTCCAGCCAAAAATATTCAAACGCAGCAGATTTCAATGCACATTCGTGCAACACCTGGCAATTGCAGTCTCCAATCGGCGAAACAGATGAAGCTCGTAATTTTCGTCCGAAACAAAAAAACAAATGAAAATTCTAATTGTCTTATATTTTTCTTCTAGATAACTAAGAAAAAACCCAAAAAATTGCGGAATTGAACATTTTTCTCAGGTTTGAATAAAAATGTGCTTTTTGTAAAAAAAAAAATCATTTCAACTTGTTAAAAAAGTTGTTTAGAATTTTCTTTCATCAATGTTTCTAGACCAAATAGCAGAGAATACAAAACTGAAGCTAACAAGCATTGGTTCGTTTTGATTGGTCGTCTAGTTTTCTTGGGGTTGGGGTCGAAATCCAGAACGAGCAATGTTTAGAAAGGGCAAAAACCCGAACGCGCAATGCTTCGAATGAAAATGTTCAGAAAGGGCAAAACTCCGAATGAGATTGTAGCGAACGTATTATATGCCGACGCCTACCAGTCGGCGCGGTTTTCAACATTTCCCGACTTTCGAGCTTTCCCACGCGTAAACTATCAAGGTTAGATATACGCCGTCGCGGACTTTTTTATAGGAAATTCAATTCTCTACAACATTGTTTATGTGAGATTTTGGTCTATATAGCGTTGTTTAACCAGCGTTTTGACGGGAAGGTAAGAATGCATCGATTTTTTTATCGTTTTATTTTGTTTCTGTCTAAACGCTGGATAAACAACGCTATATAGACCAAAAGTTCACATAAACAATGTTGTAGAGAATTGAATTTCCTATAAAAAAGTCCGTGACGGCATATATCTAACCTTGATAGTTTACGCGTGGGAAAGCTCGAAACTCGGGAAATGTTGAAAACCGCGCCGACTGGTAGGCGTTCGGCATATAATACGTTCGCTACAATCTCATTCGGAGTTTTGCCCTTTCTGAACATTTTCATTCGAAGCATCGCGCGTTCGGGTTTTTGCCCTTTCTAAACATTGCTCGTTCTGGATTTCGACCCCAACCCTTTTCTTGCAATCACGCCCGCCAGTTTAGAAAAATTGTAAAAACGAAAACTCGAGGAACGCGCTTTAAGGTAGTACCCTCCATAAGAGAGATCATCGTCAGATTTTCATGAAACTTGGCATACTTATAGGTATTGATAAGAAAAAGGTTCAGTTAAATTTTCATGGCTTTCCGGAGCGCGAGAAAAAATATATCAACACTTTTATTTTCACACGTTTAACATGGAGCCTTATGGAGAGTCACGCTCAATTTGATATAATACAGAAAGTCCTTGTCAGATTTTAATGAAAACACTTAAGCTGCAAGTTGAGTATTCGGAGAACATTTTGAGCACTTGACAGTAGAGATCGGGAGACTGTGATGATAATAATAAGCAAATAAACATCGGAAAAATACAGTTTATATCAGGAGTTGGTCGTGATCCAGTAGACATGGCAACGTTGCGCGTTTGCTTCCCATCTTCTCTCTCTCTCTCTCTCACTAATCGACATCATAATACGCGACGTTGTCACATCAAAGTACTACGTACCTTGAATCTGGAGATGGTATATCTTTTAGGCTTGCTTTGACTCTTACAGTTTGTGGGATACTACCTTAAAGTTGACTGGAGCGCGCGCTCCAGCTGCCCGAGCTCTCTTATACCTGCTCGACATCCCACTGCGTTTAGTGCTGTACATTTAAAAATATTGTGAATTAGCATTTATAACTTTAGTTACACATTCTTAGACACATTAGGAATAGATGCAAGCAATACAAAAAATCGATTTTTTGTGCCTTTTGAAGTAGGATGCTGCCTTCAGTACCGAACAGCCTCGAAAAATCATGAAATCCATCACACTGGGGGGTCTGACCGTAGCGCCACACGTATGAACTATATTATAGTTGAGGTCACGCGTGTTAGTTCGTAGGGCGACCGCCAGGTCTAACGAGATTTGCGTACGAGCTTGTTCTAAGTCGAACGGATCGACACGTTCGCTAAAAGCCCGACCAGGCCAACTCAGTTTTCGCGATCACAACCACGACGAATGTCCTCGTCGCAAAGAACCCTAATTTATCACAGTTTCATTGTTCGCAAGAGTTTCGAAATTGCGCGATGTTCAACCGGTGCGAGTACACTCGAAAATACGAACCACCGTCGAGAAAATCGTTCACGGCGTTTGCTCGATTTTTCTTAAAATAATTAATTCGATGTCCTGAATTTGGAGAGTTGAAAAAAAAAAAAAATTGACGGTTTTTGCCGTTGCAAAAACCTGTTCGGTATTGTCGCCTCGCATGTCATCCGGATCGAGATGTGCCCATCACGGAAGCATCCGATCGCGCCAAAGATCGCAACCGAGGCGGAATCCTCAGGGAAACTCGTCAAAAGTAATATTTTTATAATTGATTTTTGTTTCGGTTTACTTCGTTGGCTTTTTTTGTTGTTGTTAACTGTCGTTAGTTTTATACATTTCGAGGGATTTTTGGATATCAGGTTTTTGTCTTTATGTAGGCTTGTGTGGTCCTAGCAGATAAAGTGGTTGTCGTTCGATTGGTTTTTTCGTTTTTTAGGGTCGGACATTTGCGAAAGGGATATTCAATTTGTGATTTGTTTTTATTACATAGAATTCCTTACGATTGTGACAAGTTCTAAGAAAATAATGAAAATAATTTTTAAAAAAAATCAAAGCTAAAACAAAACCTAATGAATTATTAAAAACATAGAGTGTCACATATCAGTCTGTTAATTAATTTTGCATGAACAAAATGGGTCAGACACGATTTTAAGCAAAGCCTCCCTTCTAGTAAAAAAATGCAAATAAATCTACAAAACTGTAAAAAATAATTTAAAAAAAACGATAAAAACCGTTTATCTTAAGAAACATAATTTCAAAAATTGACAAAATATACTCGACCGGTTAAATAATGCGGTAGCCAAAATTAATCCATGTGAAAAAATCCGTCGAGACAATAACGATGAATTAACGATGAGATTCCAACCCTCGACACGAAAAAAAAAAAAAACGTCGAATTACGACGACGAAATAACTGTAAACGAAAAAATTCATTCATCCGACAATAATTATGAATTTTTTTCTTCATCGTACGACAGTGTTGAATTTTTATTCGGAGTGACGGTCCGGAGCCAGACGTGTCATTTCGTGTGATTTATGTGAAAATGAAAATTATTGGGGCCGGGGGTGGGGGGGGGGGAATAAATAGAACGGGGTAGAATCGATCGTGAGTAGACGAGAGACCCACGCAGACCTGCCTCGGGGATTTATTAAGGATTCCTCGGACACCCCGAGCTCTTAAATTATTAATATATAGAATATTCACAACTATAGAGGGGTCTTAAAGACGAGCCTGAGCTCCCCAACCTTCTCCATCGGCCTCTTTCCAACCCCCGAAGCCGAACCCGACACACCACCCACTCGGTTGGTCGATGCCTTGCATGACCGTAATTCGTTATGCACCAGCACTGCATCCCGCATCTCTTTTTAAATAAAATTGCACACAATAATATATTCACAATTGTCATAATAATAATAATTATGATGATCCACTTATTTATCATTGTAATGGAGTAACCTTTTTTCGGTATCTTAACTCGTCACATAATTTTGTATATATATTTGGATATTTTATCGTTATTACTTTTTAAACGTGTTTTCATACAGGTACACATTTATCGATTGGTAAGCAAAATTATTATATCCTAATTCATTCAATATTGAAATATCTTCGTCAGGGAATATCGAGATTATTTGGAAACAAAAATATTTTTCATTATTATTATTATTATTTTTTAGTACATTGTCGTTACAATTTATTAAAAAAGTTTGGTGAGTGTGCAAAAGTTGCAATAATTCAGGTGCCAGACGATCAGAATTTTCGCACATATTTCACCGAATCGACATTTTTTAGGCTTATCTCGGAAAAAATAGAACCAAAATTTTGCTGCAAAGCAAAATAAACTGAATCTAAAATATGAAATTATGCATTTCTTCGTGAACCGCCAAAGACGTGGAAAAATTCTAATCATATTTTTAAAAAAAAACGAGGAATCATTTCCACGTCGAATTGATTTTTTTCAAAAAACCAAGAGATTAACCAGAAAAAAAACGAAACAACATAAAATAAAACACTCACACACGGAGAAGAAGAAAAAGAACGTTTTACGATATCGTGATAAAGTTTACTTTTGTGTGCAAAAAAAGAAATAATAATTTGAAAATGCGGCAGAGTGAGGAAGAGAGGTGCGTCCGAAGAAGACAAATAAAAAAGAAAAATAAAGAAAAAACCCTTCTGGATGCAGGCTGGAAAAGTGATCCGGTAAAAAAAAAGACGCCGCGAGCTAGAGTGCGCTTGGTTAAAAATCCCATTGTGCGAAGTTTCTTCGCGATTCTCGGTCTCAAATATATAAATATACCTATATAAATCGAGTTTTGAAGCGTTCAGACGTTCGTTCCACGGAAAACTATCTTCATATCGTTTTTCATCGTTCGAATATATGTATACGCTGGCATTGATCGTGCATCCGTTCCAGAGCTGTAATGGAGTTTTCCAATACTCGAGCCACGCGTCGTTAACTCACGCCGTCCAGATTGTTACCACCGAATTGCATTATTGCGGTTCGCAAATTTTTCCAATTTTACGTATTTCAATATCAGAAAAAACATTCCGGAGAAAGCAAATTGGATGAAAAAAAAATCCTTCATTGCTACTGGGTGGCATTGTGCACTTTCAATAATTTACGGTCTCATAAATCCCAACATTGCGGATAGTCACTGGAGGCAGGTACTGCAAAAATAAACAAAAAATATAAGTAATCGTTTATTAGTAAAACATTTGATTGAGTCAAAAGAGCTTCGAAACTAAAATTGTCGCTCAACATTCCACTGAATTTTAGCTCGATATCTCTAAAATTGTGGGAGCTGGATACCGAAAATAAATTTTGGATTTTTTTTTAAATCGCGTAAAAACGAAAGAACTACATGGATTTATCTAAAAATTGTATCGTGCTATGCGCCGTGAAATTTTTTAGTAATAAACGATATCTCGAGCCGTTCTCGAGTTGTGAACGTTCAAGTCGTTCAACCAACGTTACACACACACACACACACATATACATCCGGACATTATTTTAAAATGTATTTTAAGATGTTTTGGGACATTCTGAACACGTTTTCATGGACATCACGAAAAAAAACGTCACCAAAACAAAGCTTCCTCTATGAAAACGCAAAAATGAGAAGAAATAATAGTACACTATGACACTAGTATGAAAACATTTCTTTATGACGAGTGTGAGTTTGCAGAACGAGCCGAAGGCGAGTTTTGCAATCACAAGAGTCCAGAAAACGTTTTTCGTACAAGTTTTGTACGAATTTTTATGTCAAGAGGTGTGTAAATGCGGTTTGAAGCGAACGGAGTGAGCGTAAAACCGCACTTTTACGCACAGCGTGACATAAACAAATTTGTTAGATTTTTTCTGCCATTTTTTCAGAAATGAATTTTTTTAAGTTTCGTTGGAAAAATGTTCAAATACAAATATTTCTGAAACGAAACATTTTTTCATTCCATCACAGGGACATTAAAATGTGTGCTTTACACTGCATTTTTCAGAAACAATATTGAAAAAAATTCAAACACTCTTCGCACATTTTTTTACGGTTTAATTAGTAAAATCGACTTTCTGCAAAGAAGATATTGTGCAAGTTTCCCAATTTTAATAAACTTTTGAATTTAAAGAAAAATAGTGGATATCGTTATTCCATTTTTGCTGGGGGCTCAACATTTTCGCAATCGGACAAAAGAAATTTGGAAAAAAAATTCTAAATTAAAAAATGGCGTTTTTCCAGAAAGTCGATTTTTGTCGTTAAAACGTGAAAAAAATTAGCGAAACATTTTTGAATTCTTTTGGACGTATTTGGCTTCGTAGAAGAGCAGTTCAAATCGCACATTTTCATATTGCTGCGACTCAACTAAAAATGTTTCATCACGGAGATGGTTGCATTTGACATTTTTTTCAACAAAATTTTCAAAAATTCATTTCTGAAAAGAAAAGTCAGAAAGTTTTTTTTTTAATTTGTCAGATGCTTTTTTCATCTAATACTGGGAGGGGGGAAGAATGTCATCTAATTACAAAAGTTTATTGAAGTTAAGAAACTTGCACAATATATTTTTTGCAGAAAATCGATTTTACTAATTAAACCATAAAAAAATGAGCGAAGAACTTTTGAATTTTTCAAAATATTGTTTCTGAAGAGTGCAGTGTAAAGCACTCATTTGAATGTCCCTATGATTAAACAAAAAATATTCCATTTCAGAAATATTTGCATTTGAACATTTTTTCGACGAAACTTAAAAAAATTCATTGCTGAAAAAATGGCAGAAAAAATCTAACAAATTGGTTTTTTTTTTTTTTTTCATCGAGTACTTTGAGGAAAAAAATTGCATCCAAATTAAAAACCTGCCAGGCTTAAACTGTGCGATTAGCCGAGAAAAGAAAATCATTCCCATAGCGTTGATAACAATATACAACATTCAAAGGTGTGTAACCATTCGAATATTGTTGCAAGAAAAAAATGTAACCATTCAAAAAATGATGTATTTTTATCTTCCCGTCCGAACGCTGGTTACACGACGCTATATAGACCAAAAGTTCACATGAACAATGTTGTAGAGAATTAAATTTCCTACAAAAAACGTCGTCAACGTCATATGTATATCTAACGTTGATAGTTTGGGCGTGGAAAAGCTCTAAAGTCGTGCAATGTGGGAAATCACGCGACTGGTTGGCGTTTGGAATTTTGTTACTTTTGAAACATTGACGTTCGAAGCATATTGCACATTCTGAATTTTGGTCGTTCGGAATTTCGATTCCTGTCCACGCGTAAAATGGGACAACGGGTTTAGGTCGGTCGATCATGGTGCGCCCGTGGCTTCGATTAATTCGTTGCAGAGTTTCTGCCATGGCTTGCCATAACGTGGCGGAACCGGCGGGCGATCAGACCGGGCGATCGTTACGACGAACTGTGCACTGCCACTTGTTAGAGCTATCTAGACTGTTTCTATACACGGACCTCGACGCCCACCTTAAAACCTACCCCTCACCGCGGGTTCTCGCTCGTTTGGTAACGTTCCGTCTCTTTTCATCGAATATCCACTATCTTTTCCACAACAATACTGTCATCCGGGATCTAACCCTCTTTGGCCGCCACAACTTTAGCTACCTTAAGGGCGGGGTAAGGTTAATTCGGTGAAAAAAGAGCATGTTTTTAAGATTTTTTTCTGGTAATACAAATAGTGTAAATTCATTCAATCATTTTCCATATAATAATACAACATTTAAACAATATTTTTCTAAATTTTCATTTCAAAATATTTAAAATTAAGCGGGTGACGGTGACTCTCCGGAGGCGCCGAAAAAAAGTCGCTTTGCGGTGTTCATCATAACTCGCGAAAGAATCATCTGAAACAAAAAAATCAAAATGCATTCGTTAAAGGAGATGTTTCTCGAGGTAATCGCGAGTGGATTTTTTTTTATTTTTAATTTTTCCGTCGCCGTTGGAAGCAAAAAAACGAATTTTTGCTATAAAAATAAGCTAATTTCTTGCTGTAAAATCAATAATTATAAAAAAAAAGCTTTCGATAATACCTGGTGAATTGTGTGAAAAACTAGTGTGCAAAATATCAAAACGATTGGTCCAGTAGATTTTGCGTTAGCGTGAACACGGAATTTAAAAGTGTCAAATTTCAGGAAAATGCTTTGAAGTTTTGCGCACTCGTCGCACGGCCCGGGGCAACGGACACTCAAATACTCATAACGGCGTAAATTTTGCTCCAATCGACTTGAAAGTTTGACACGATATTCTTGAGATATGCATTCAGTTGAAAAAATAAACAAAAATGCAAAAAAAAAGTGTAATACCTTACCCCGTCCTTAAAGGGCTCATTCCACCTCCCCCGATCGTGCGTTGACCTCGTAGTTGACCGTGTGTTGTGATACAAATTGGTCCTATGATTTTTCACAATTCAGTTTTTGTTTATTTTTCAAATAAACAAAAATTAATTACAAACCGGTTTTGTTCCATTTAGTTTTCGGAAAATTCCCGGAATTCCGCTTTCTCGTAAAGGTAGCTTTGGTACAGGGTCCAAAATATGCTGAGAAATTACATTCGCAGAGAATGTGCGGATGTGTGTTTGTAACGAGTCCCCAAACTTCAAACGGCTATAATTCGAGAACGGTTCGAGTTTCACCGCTCAAAGTATGCACACGTATGGTGCCTTATATTTACTATATTATCTGTATTTTTCTGCAATATTTGACGGAACCGCTCGGATTCAACAGCGTTTACAAATTCGGAAAACAAGTTGAAACTTGCAATTTGGTTCTTTTGAATCGTAGGCAGTGAACGAAGATTTCTTATTGAGCCTTCCTGGCCATGAAAACCTATAGGTATAGGTATTTCCCGTTGACTTAAAATCTTTAAAATTTGGCACGAAAAAAGGTTTCATAGTATAAGTAAAGGAAAAAGTCCGAAAGTCATGAATTTCTAATTCTATTTACAATTGTTATCATTTATTGTTTTTTTTCACCAACTGACCACTAAACCCTATAGGGTACTTTCAGTTGACCTACAATCTTGAAATTAAGAATGGTACGGAACTATCAGGGCGCGAGTCCAACTCGCACTGGTCCGACTTTTTTCACTTAGAATCGATAACAGTATTCAAAATTCTAATATCATTCGAACTAAAAAATATATAGAAATAAAAAAAAAACAATTAGATTTAGAAAAATGAAAATGCTTCTAAAATCTGATACTAGAATATTACAAACATATCTTTAAAATTTTTCTAAATTTGGGTCGCGGCAGGAGAAGAGCCTTCTAAATTTCAGATTCGATGCGTTTGACCGATCTACGCCAAATTCAATACCCATCCAGGCTGAATGATGTTCTATACTATACTTTAAAAAAATTGAGATCGCTAGAGTGATAACGTCCTTTTTTTTGGAAATTCGCGGTCGAAATAAATTCGGAACCATATTTTCAAATATGAAGAAAATTATCGCCAATGAAGGGATCATAGAGCTCCACATGCCTGGAAAATTTAGGGGCTGTAGCTAAAACCGTTCTCGAGTTGTAGACGTTTGAATTTTGGAATGTCATTACACACACATATACACGTACATCCGGTCATTTTCTCCAAATGTGTTTTCTCGACGTTTTAGCACATTTTGAACGAGGTGACATAAATATCTCGAAAAAAAAATTTCCACCGGGCGATAAAAAAAATGTTCAATTAATAACTCTATAAAATTGATAAACTGTCGATAAAAGTTGTGAACTAATCCTGAGTGTAAAAATAAATAAACGAAAAAAAGAAGAATTTTTTAAATGATCAGTAAACCTCGACGATACACTGAATTGTTAATGTCGAATGACCAGCGACTCGGGTCGGTCGAGTAAGCTCCATTTTTTTTTTTTCAAAAATAATTAATCGGCCGTGAAATCCGTTTGACCGAAAAAACTACCATATTTTAACACGTAAATTTTACGATAAAAAAAATCTCAAATTAATAACCCTATCAAATTGATGAATTGTCGATAAAAGTTGTGAAATAATTGTAAGTGTAAAAATAAATAAACGAAAAAAAGAGGATATTTAAAATGATCAGTGAACCTCGACGATACACTGAATTGTTAATGTCGAATGACCAGCGACTCGGGTCGGTCGAGTTTGCTCCATTTTTTTTTTTTTTTTTTCGAAAATAATTAATCGGCCGTGAAGTAAGTTTGACCGAATTAAAGTGAAACCGCGAAAGCACAAAGCCGAGGAAATATGAAGAACCGTTGAAACAAAGCGGAATATCATTGCCGTAGGACATTACGAGAGCCCGAAGAGCTTCAATTACTCCTCATTATTTTAATTTCGAAACGCCCGTGGCGCTTGTAATGGATTGGACCCACAACCACCATCGCGTTATACGCGCGTGTTGAAACTCTCCGCGTTATCGAGAAATAGAAGAATGCGAGATTATCGCGGCCCCAACGTTATAGTCGGTAAACCGCGTTTCTCCATTTGTCACAAAGTCGTCTGTCATCGTGACTGTACATGCGCCATTGCGACGTATCCTTTGTTGTGGCCGTCGACCCAATTTCTCGTGGTTTTGTGATTTTCCACGTAGCCCCGAACGAATAATGAAAAATTGTTCAACCTTCGTGGATCACATCGGATTCGCTGATAACGCGTCGCGAAAAATTTTCCGATCGAATCGAAAACCGATATTTGGGTTTGTCCCGATACTCCCTGATACTCCGGTAATCATTGAAAATCGGCGAAAACTTAAAAACCAAAATATCGGCTTTTTGGACGCTCAAATGGTAGATTTTGATTGCGGCCCTTTTGGGAACATTGAAAAATTTATTTGCGAACCTATTCGAACGTAAGATACAGTCTTTTCCGCAAAAAGGGTGCGCGTTTTCTCGAAAAGTTTCAAAGAAAATCCCATTTTTCTTTTTTATCACGGAAGCACGCTTCGAACACTAGGGCGGACTCACTTAATAAACCGTCCAATCGCCTTTGTTCTGGATTATGGCCAGGCACCTTCTGGGCATGCTTTCGACCAATTTTTCCGCATATTCTGAACGTAAAGACCACCATACCGCCCTAATTTTTCGAGAGAGCTGCTTCAGGGTGAATACACGCCTTCCTGCAAGTTTCCTCTTCACGACGCTCCACACATTTTCATTTGCATTTGCATCCGGATCTTGTGAAGGCTAGTCCAAAGTCGTAATGCCATTTTCCACTTTCCAGCTTGTGCAGAGGCGACAACTGCGATATTTGGGGTCGTTTTCCTCCTGAAGGATCCAATCCTGATTGTTGGTTCCAAACATCTTCTCTGTAGACTTCAGAAGACCTCGTTTGTAAATTTTGACCATTTTTTGAGCGTTGAGGTTCTCTGTAAAGAGCTCTGAACAGCCAAAACCGCGCTGCGAGAAACGACCCCAAACATGGATCTTACGGGGAGTTCAACAGTTTGCTAGAGAAAACGCTCACCAGTGGCAGACCAGGCACGTTTTATAGGAAACCATGCCCAAAAGAAAGCTTCGTCGGAAAAAATTATACCGGACCAAGCATTTAGCAGCAGCTGAGTATGAAAGACGTGGTCCGTGTGCAATGGTACGAAGAAAAACGTTCAGCGTAGATAGTACTAATTGCTCAATGTTGTGCAATATGCGTCACTTCGAATGAGACTCAAACGAATCGGTGGTTCCGCCGTAGTCCTTCGAACGTACAATCAGGCCCAAAAAGAAAGGAAAATAAATCTTCAAGACTTCCCGAGAAAACGCGTACCTTTTCTTGTGGAACCGACTGTAAATGATCGCTTGATGCAATGCACGGTTTTGCGTTTGAAAATTCCCGCCAAAATTAAATTGCCAACTTCACAGGACTATCGACAGCCTCTCGGCCGGTCAGGCGCGTACGTCGCGTCGTCCGTAGTCCCGCATTGGAAATGAAACGTTTTTTAGGGTTCCGTATCGCTGAATGGTGGAAACGGAACCTCAATGCGATCACTCGGTTGTCGGTTCGTCACCTTTCTGGCCATGAAAACCTATATGGTACTTCCCGTTGACTTCGAATCCTAAAATTTGATGCGTCGGAAGGTTTAACAGTACGAGTAGAGGACAAAGATCGAAAATCATACATCTTCAATTCCTCGCATAGTTATGATTGTTGATAGGGTATTCCCTACCAGCTGAACCCCTTTTTCCGCCCACGTTTTTTTATTCCCTCGGAATTGGAATAGTGGTTAACTCCAAATCTTAGATATCTAGGTTTTATCTTCATCATACTATGCTGTAATCGGCATTTTCACTACTTTCGAAGTTTCGAGGCCCGGTGAGTCTTTATTTCTAAAGGAAATTGATGTTGTCACGAGAGTTTTCAATCGGGATTTCCCCGTACTTTCGAATAAAATTATGAGATCACAGTACGAAATAGTATCGTATACAATTTTATGTCACAACGTGTGTAAATGGGGATTTGCCCACGCGAAGCGTGGGTAAAACCGCATTTGACGCACGGCGTGACATAAAACATTTTCTGATGATTTGAGCCAAAAAAAAAAACACAAAACTTAATATTTCGAAAAGAATATTTTTTTTACGTCATAATTTTTTGTCATCTTCCCATGATTACTGAGCTACCGTATCAATTTTGTGATGGAACTCGGAAATTCATGGTACCCAGAAATTTGGGAACATTATGAAAAATCAGAAAAACCTTTGAAAAAATTGCCTTTTATTCGGATTTGTTCGGCTTTCTAGATATCTGGTATAATCGTTCAGTGAACAAATTGTAAACCAAACATAATCGAAAAGTAAGCAGTTTCATTCGACATTATTAATCGACTTTACAAAAAGTTCGGTTATATACGAACTTTGAGTGCTTGTCAAGCTAGCAGGCGGAAGTCTGGAATGTGAAATCTGCACCTAAATTAGGTGCGTTTCAGGCACTCGATTTCCAATGTTGGTGCTCCATAAATATCGGCGGGGGAGCGTTTTCAAAATCCCTCTGCTAGCTTGACATCAAGCTAGGGAGAGGAATTAAAAAATGCTTACCCGCCAAAATTATAAGCCGCCAGAATAAAAAATAATGAACCGAGGACCGGAAAAGCACCTAATTTAAGTGCAGGATTTCACGATCCAGACTTTTGGCTGCCATCTCGACAAGGGCTTTAAAATTTCTTGCGCCCGTGCATAATATCTACATGCTCCAAGTGAGCCTTCATTGTAATACAAAGATGGCTGCCGTTCAATTGATTTCATTTTTGAAAACCACCAACGGCTTACTGATTTTTATCCAAAACTGTCATCCCGACCCAAGATGAATCATTTCACAGCCGAAACCAACCCACGAATCGATCAAGGTCACTACAAAGTCATTGATAATTCGAGATCGAATAAATTTCAAATCGTTCACGATAGTTCGACGAACGATCGTGAAACAGTTCGTGTTTCCAACTTATCGCTATAGAACGAGATTCGCGAGTGACCGATTGTTCGAACTAGCGGTTGAACGAGTTCCCGGGGAACCAAGGGCTGAGTTAACAATTCGAAACGGTGGGATTTCCCATTACCATTGTTCACCGGAATTGGCTTCGCCCCCGAAGTGGCACTCGAGCACGTGGCGCATCGTCGATCACCCGGACGTTTCATTTACTCGGCGAATCATTAAAACCTCCGTAAGGGTTTACCCAAATTAACCATGCAAACCGCTTGACCCACGCCAATTGGCAGCACTTCCGGGCTCTTCAATCGGACACGTCCGAATGATTGATCTCTTTGTTTACTCGTCCGACCATCGCAATGACCATCCGCCATTTCGAACGTTTTCGTCTTGGCCGACGAATGTCGAACATTTTTTTCCACATCGGCCATTTTGTCGTGAAATTATTGTCGCTGTGTTTCCGCCAAGATGATCAGGGAACAGAGGAGACCGAACTGAAATACAAGCCTGACGTGTTTGAAGTGGGGCCATGTGTGACTGCTACCTAAGTGGCGCTGCTGTTGCACTTGACCCTGCGCAATGCGGTACTGCATCATGCTTGCCCTTTCCAAGCTGCCCTTAGCTCCGTGTCGTGTAAACAAACGTAACCCTTGCGTGTGACGCACTGGCATTTTATATGCGAATTCTTTGAAGCATTAATGAAGTTGCTGTTAATAAAATATTTGATTATTTAACTGTTAGAAACTACTTTTTTTTCAAAATAAAAATCAGCAAATTTTGACTATTTTACGTTAACTTTTTCAAAGATTAAAGTGCATTTGCACTAAAAAAAAGGTTTTCTCAAGAAGATCTTGTGTAATAATAATGAACAAGGTTTTTTTAACGATAAATCATCAAATGAATAAATAATTTAATTGATAAATCTAATTTTTGAATCGACAACAGGAAAATTGCAGGTTTCCTGACTAGGAAGTATGTCGATAAATAAGAAAAAAAAATTACATGCGCAATTTTTTATCTTTATGATAGTTAAAACATCATCGGCGCACGCAGGTAAATTTTCGCCTCGTAATCGATGCACATGGCCTTTCGACAGCGCCTTTTTGAGCTAGCTCAGCAACCCGCCGAACCGAACCCGTCTTATCATTGTGTCGAAATAAGAAAAAAAAAATACATTGCGAAAAAGTTAAAAGTAACCGAAGAACAATAAATCATAATCGTAGAGCACGTGCACTTATAATAGAAGTACAACACGTCTAATATTAGTGCTGGAACGCGACATAACCTCAAAAATGTATCTCACATGGACTAATAACTCATTTATGCACTATATCGGGTGGTCCGTAAACCTTAAAATCATGGACTTCATAAAAAAGAAATGCCTACAAAAGTTGTTAGTTTTGACGGGAAAATTTTTTTGGTGGAAAAAAAGAAGCATGGTTCCATTACAAAGAAAAAAAACACATCAGCCACCTTAATCCCGCTGTTTTGTATTTTGAACCAAAAAAATTCTTTTATACGTCCCCGTTCGAACCCTTCGATTAAAGTAAGATTAAAATGGGACACCCGGCAATAATGAGTCGAAATATGAATTACCATCTTCCGGATTTTTTTTCGATATTGTACTTTTTCCCACACTATTTCTACAACGGCTCTGCTGGATCCCGAAAAAAATTGTCAATCTCTGTTTCGGCAGTTGAAGTCAAAATTAGGTATTGGGCTTGAAATTCGGAACGAACAATGTTCGGAAAGGCCCAAATTCTGAACGCGCAATGTTTGGAACGACAACGCTCGAAACGGTCAACATTCGGAATACGTATATATTAGACTAGTTCTTAGCAAGGGTCATTTTTGAGTAAAAATAGAAACGCCCCCCACATAGTTTCCAAATAATTTTAAAAAAATATTCGCGAGGGGCCTCCTCTCTATCTCAATACTAGCCCAAGCCTAAGTAATTTTATACTTTTTGGCATTTAACAACATGCAATGCTTTTCGGATTAATATATTATAGCTAAAATATCAACAGAAGACAAATTTTCCCAATATGCTTTCTTCTTTAGAAAGATGCGTACTTTAAAAAAAAAATTGTTAATCACCAAAAACGAAATAGCTGAACTAATATGGCGGCTTGAAAATTGGAAATCGTACAAGTTACGATAAAAATTGCGTTTTCACTTTGCTGGGGTCATCGGATGGGAATTTGGGACTCAAAATATGACAGACACTCAAGTGCAACTCATACGACGAAGTAACAAACCAAAAAAAATATTTACTTTAATAGTTTTTACCTATGGTTTTATAGTGTTTAGTTCTTGTGTCAAAAATTGTTGGAGTAAATATATTTTTTTCGGTTTGTTCCTTCGTCGTATGAGTTGCACTCAAGTTACATATATGCCGTCAAGGACTTTTATGTAGGAAATTAAATTCTCTACAAGATTGTTCATAAACTTTTGGTCTATATAGCGTTGTTCGGCCAGTATTCAGACAAGAAGATAAAAATATATTGAATCAATGAATATATTTTTATCTTCCTGTCCAAACGCTGGCTAAGCAACGCTATATAGACCAGTAGTTTATATGACCAATGTTGTAGAGAATTTGATTTCCTACAAAAGGGTCCTGGACGGCATGTATGTAACATTGATAGTTTACGCGTGGGAAAGCTCGAAGACCAAAAAAAATCGATTCAATCATGGAGGGCCTTTTAAAAAAACGGGCGAGAGAACTTTTGGGCATGTTTGGACTTCATTCCTTTTTCATCCAAAACACAAAAAAAGTATTCAGAATTTTTTGCGGTTATGTTCACGTAACGCGGAGATCCAGGCGGGTGATTCGAATTAGCCGAGTGGATGCGCAATACCGCATTGCGCAGGGCCATGGGCGATAGCAGCGCCTCGTAAATGGCCGTCAAATATGAGCTCACCCTCGCAACTCGAGTTCGGTCTCCTGCTCTCTGGTCTTCTTGGTTTCCCTACCTGAAAAGCTCAGTCAGTCGGTACTGGAGCTATTTTATTGGGAGGAAGTGTAGCCATGAAATAAATCGATGAAAAAAATTGTTTCCTGAGTCACCGATGTAGGGCAGGTCAAAATTTCGTTCGGTAAGAAATTGGTATTTTCTAACCTGAAAAAGTCTGGAATTTCGTGAATTATTCATAGTCCATGAGGTATTTCGCGTATGCGAGTCACTGCAATTCCTCATCGATAATCGATGTACACATCGCGATCGGCAACGAAATTCTCACGATTTTTTTTTTCTTTTGTTATCCAACCGGACGGGATGCCAGGTACGGCTTGTTCGGTTTCGAGGGTTCGAAAAAGCGAGTCCATGTAAAGATGACAGAAATCGATGAAAATCTTGATTTTTGAGTCACCCGATAGAGAGCACATCGAAATTTTGTTCGGCAAGAAATTGGTAATGTTCAACCCCGAAAGGATTTGGAACTTCGTAAATTATTATCCCGGATGGTCCATGAGATATTTCGCGTATGCGAGACACTGCAATTCCTCATCGGAAATCGATGTAGAGATCGCGATCGACAACGAAATTTTGACGATTTTATTTTTTTAATTAATTTTTTTTCACCCAACCCGACGATTTTCCATGTCCGGCTTGTTCGGTCTCGAGGGTTCGGAGAAAGCGTTGGTTCATGTAAAAATATAACGTGAATGAGGACGGTACAAAAATACGAGGAGAGCAGAGATTAACCCGATGTTGCGTTTTTTAGAGTGGAAACTAGCGGACGGTACGTAACAGTGACGAAAACATAATAAAAAAAAAATGAAAAAAGGGAAAAAATCCGATTCTGTGACGGAAACGGGGGGCACGGGAGAGGAGTAGGGGAGGAGGGAGAGGGGGGGAGGCAAAACGGTGAATATAGAGTGACGATAAGTGCCGACACGGAAAGACGGACGGCGCAGGGCTGCGAACGATATGAAATTCTCGTTGCTTCGGAATTTCTCGTAGCTTGAGGGGGAGGGGAAAAAAATATAAAAATTGTCGTGATTTTTATTTATTCGAAATTTCCGACGTAAGAATGCAAGTTGAACCATGTTTTCGGATTTGTGTTCTTTTTTTCTCGGGCAATTTTTTTTATATCGATCAATGAGAAAATAAAAAATTCGAATGATATTTCGGAGAGCCGATGAAAATCTAGGAAGAACAAAATTATTCAGATCCACCTCGACAAAACGTGACAAACGAATTTTGTTTCTAGAATTCAAAAAAATTGCAACAGTCGTGTTTCGAACGTTTACGTATCTCCACGTTCTTTCGGATATTCGAGTATTCAAAAAAAAATTCTGAACAACTCGACAATGAAAATCATTAAAATGGTGCGGAAAAAAAATCATTTTTTCGAAAATTCATTCATCGAATATAAAACCGTAATTAACCATTTTCATTAAAAACAAACCCCAAACGACGAATAAAAAAAATCAACAAACAACGAAGTCCGGAAAAAATCGCGCGACCCCAAAAAACAACCCTCAAACAAAAAATCCCTAGTGACCCACTCGTCTTCCTCAAAAGGATCACACCTGCTCCCGAAAATAAAAAAAATGAATAACAAAAACTGATGAAACAAATCCCGGAACGAAATATTCTCACCCACCCCTCTTCAAAAAATAAAATGAAATGAAATAAATATGAAACGAAAAAAGAATAACGCAACGACAACAAAAACCAAAAACCAAAAAAAAAAAAAAAAAAAAAAAAACAACGAGCAACCGAAACGAAAATTCAGACGGAAAAATAATCATTTTTTCAAAAATTCATTCTACGAATGTAAAACCGTAATTAACAATTTTCAAAAACAAACCCCAAACGATGAATAAAAAAAAAGGATCACTCTCTCGATAAGAAAAAGAACGAATACAAAAAACTGATGAAACAAATCCCGGAACAAAATATTCTCACCCACCCCTCTCCAAAAATAAAATAAAATAAAATCAAAATAAAAACAAAACGAAAAAAGAAAAACGTAAAAAAAACCAAAAAAAAAAACAACGAACAACCGAAACGAAAATTCAGACGAAAAAAAAAAAAAAACTGGCGGTAAAAACGTAAAATTGAGATTTCGCGGCTATCGTGTGCGCTAGCTGGCCGGGGTATTGATTGTCGAGTCGAGCGGAGGGTTGAGGGTGCGCGCGCCCTGGCTTTACTCCTCCTGCCGGTGTACCCGTCCATTCCTGGCTGTGGTTCCGAGCTTCGTGTCGCACGACACGGGTCTCCGTATCCCGCGTCTCCCTTCCACCCGGCCATCGGCCACGTTAAGGGTTGGTTTGCTACTGCTGCCGCCGCTGCTGCTGCTGCTGCTGCTGTTACAGAGCAACCAGCACGGGATTATCAGTTCAGTCTTCCCTAGGCACTCGGCAGGCCAGTACCTATCACACTCGATCGACCGCCACATGACTCGCCATTACAAACACAAAAATAACACACACACAGATCCATATCCCCTCCCCCAAAAAAATTATACACGTACGAATCAACAACGGGTGCTACTCACAAACCCTTTACCTAATTATATACAGAAAACAATATGGTTAATTTAACAAAAAATGGAATGAGTTTGAAAAAAGAGAAGAGACACATTTTTTAAAAATAATTTAAAAAATATAAGAGACATAACAATAATAATAAAAATAATGAGAAAATGAAGAGAAATATTATGAACAAAGTTGACTGATGGAAGAGATAATATTCGACGAGCACAACAACACTTCCGGAGGCTGATATAAAGAAATATATAAAAATAAATATATATACACACATATACATATATAGATATATGTATATAAATATCATAGTTATGATATTGAAAATGAATAAATAAGGAAGAAGAAACAGAGAAAAGTATATAATCGAATTATAACATAATATATAGATTTATATATACATGCATGTATGTATGCACAGATGCACGTGATAAATTGAAACAAGGAGACGAGAGAATGGCAAATCTGTGAAAGACGCAGAGAAACTCGTTGTAAAAACGCGAGAAGTAAGGAAAAAACGAAGGAGAACGAAAAAAATTTATTTTATTTTCTTAAGAAGAAAAATAAATTGTGGCGGTCGTGGTGGCCGATTATTATTATTCGTGAAGATAAGGGATGATGATGATCATAAACGACAGAGTTGGATCTGTCGAGGCAACGTGTGAGGTTTAGAAACGCGGGACGATTTTCCAAGTTACACGTCGAAGAGAGAGTTTCACTATCAACGGGGTTGTTCCGGGGTGGAGGGAGGGGGGGGGGGGGTTGGAAATACAAACTGTACTACGACTTCCGGTCGGCTGCTCCACTGCCAGCGGGGGGGCGCGATCGTCGCGGGGCAGGGGGTTGCTCGGACCACGAGGCGTGTGTGCGTACGATATCCAGTCGCGCCCCCATCCGGGGGGTTGCAACCCCTTCTCCCGAAAAAAAAAAAAACAAAAAAATAATCAACGAGAAAACGGAAAAACGTGATCATTGAAGAAAACAAAAAAAAAGAAAACGAAACATTTCCATCATTGATCGTCGATATCTTCGAATTTGAGTTGCAGTTCCAAAATCAAAGTTTTGTTTTTTTTTTTTCAAGGTCAAAGATTTTGAGAAAATGGATTTTTTCGGTTTTTCGTGAATGAAACTTTGATGGGACAAATAACGAGACGTCGAAAATAATAATACAGTTCGAGAATAATTGAATTTGTACGGAAACAGAACAATTTTTTTTTTTTTTTTTTTTTTTTTTTCGTTTTGAGGGGGTGGAAAGATTTTCGGTGGATAACCCATCGGTGCAACAGTGTTCGATGGGGGGTGGTTGGAGGGTAAAAAAAATTAACGTTCGTCGAAAGTAAAAACGAATGGCGAGTTGAGACGATTGCCAAGAGTCGTCGAGGGGGGAGGGATGATGGTCTCGCAACAGTGAAAACCCACGAAATTCGGTTACGGTGAATCCTGCCAAAAAGTTTTCGTGTCCGAGTGAAAGTGCAATATCCGGATCATCGACCTGTTCGTGAGACAACGAGAAAGCAAGACGAGACAAAGAGAGAAAATAACGCTTTCACTCAACGATTTGGATTATTTTGCTTCGATTAAAAAAAAACTGTTGGTTTTTTTTTTCAACATTTTTTTACGGGTGATCGAAACAAATTTCGAAACGTTCAATGGGATCTGGAACTCTCCGAATGACGATGGATTTAAATCGGATGATTGCGTTTCGCAATATTGTGTGGGAAAAAAATTAATCGAAAAAGAAAGAATTGAAAAAAAGGAATTGAAAAAGAAGGAAAAAAATTGTCGGACGAAGGAGAGTCAGTTAAATTGATTTTGTGGTATCGTCGACACGTCCAGAATTTTTCCCAACGTGAAAAAATTGACCCATATGAAAATGGGCCAATAACGGAGTTGATTCATCGATTAACTTGGACATTGGGACAAGAATGCAACCGAATTCGATGTGAAAAAAAAACATACACACACCCACACAAACATTCGCTGGTCGAAGAAGAGTCAGTGTCATTGATTTCGTGGCATCGTCGCGATCTCCGAAATTTTTGTCCAAGGTGAAAAAATTGGTCCACGAGAAATTGGCCCATTGATCAATTCAAAAATATATATCGAGACAAATAACTCCAACGAATAAACTCGATATGAAGGAATATTAAAGGAAGAATAAAAAAAATTGTAATATTATATTAAAATAAAACTAGAAAAAAATAATATTAAAAAAAAAATTAATAAAAAAGAAAGAAGAATTTAAAAAAAAATGAAAAAAAATAAACATTTGCTCGTAATAATTCGTATGGATTGAATTGATTTTTGCGGCATCGTCGAACCAAAAAAAATTTCTCCACGTGAAAAAAAATCCGGATCCACGAAAAAAAAAAAAAAAAAAAAAAAATTGTCCGGTTGATAAGGTTGAATGTTGAAACCGTGAACGTTGCAAAGATCAACGTCCTTTTGAAACTGACGAGGCAAACCCCAGCCATCATTGATGAAACAACCGAGAGCGGGAAAAACGGTAGGGTAGCTGAATCCTTCCACCCTCCCGGCCGCTCGCGCCCTCCCCCTTCGCCCCTCTTCGCCCCCTCTTCGCCCTCCGCAGTGGAACAAAACTGGACCACCCCCTACCCCGTTTGACAGCGACGCGTGGTGGTTGGTCCGTTCGACGGATTCTCCGACTCTCTTCAGTCGCTTCTCGATTCGTGACGACGAAACCTCGTTACTTCCGGTTAAACTCCGAACACCAAACTTTCCTCGTTTTTGACGTGTTTTTCTTTTCATTTATATTATTTTTTGTTTTTTTTTTCAATCCCTCGTCACTCAACGTTGTTCGTCGCGATTTATAATTTCAACGACTGAATGAAATGGAAAAAAAGAAGAACATTATTTAAAAAATATAATAATATTGATATTAATGATAATTCATAAAAATTTGCCTAACGACGATGGGATTTGTAATAAAAATCGTGCAATCACGTGACAAGCGAGTATTATATGGATGAAACCGTGATAATCTGACGATTATATTTTCCATGCGAAACGACAGATAAAAAAAAACGTCCACCAAATTGTCGATGCGAAAAAAAAAAATGTTATAAAATAATAATGAAAATAAATGGAAATTAATTCGATGATGGAAAAAACGAAAACGACGTGAATTTGAAAGCTTTCGTGACGAAAAAAGTGAGACACGCGTGCACGGGGAAGGAGAAAACGTGTCGACAACGTGAGTGCGAAGGTTTGATTTCGAGTGCTTATTTTTTTTTTTTTTTTTTTTTTTTTTGTCACGAAGCCTTCAACGTCTTCCAGTTACGAGAGCTTCGAGACACTTTCATCTCCAATCAGGAATTGGAGTCCGGAAAAGAGTATCGCCCGGGCAATCCCTTCATTCGTTTGCTGAGGGTGTGAGAAAACGGAAAAAATAACACACATACACACACTATCACGACCACACACACACACACACACACACACACGCGGAATGACAAAAGTGTGATGACCGATATCTAAGACGTTAAGATGCAGAAAGATAAACGAACATAGTGCCGATTGGTGACGACATGAAAAAAAATTGCATTTAAAAAATATAATAAAATAATAAAAACAGACAAATGAACGAAAAAACACACACACACACGACAAAACTATCGATTTATTTTTTGTGTCTTCTGACTAGTAGATTGTGAAAGAATTAGAGTCGACTGGAAGAGCAATCGTTAACGAAACGTGATAATCCGCTTAAACCCCAAAATATCAAAAATATATATTATAAATGTTAAACAATTGAAAAAAGAAAATCTAAACAAATACAAACATCATATAAACAAAGTAATATTTACATTTAACAATCACACGAACGACCGATAGAAGAAATTAACAAACAATTACAATAACAATATTAATAAATATAGATATACTTTATATATATATAAATAAATATATATATATATATATGTATCTATGTGTAGCAAAGACACATATCTAAAGTTGAATACGATGTTGAACATTCAGAGTATATTTTCTTCCTACCGAATTGACAAAGAGAGATAGAGAAAGAGAGAGGAAAAGAGTGTGTGAGAGAGAGAGAGAGGGAGTAAAAAAGGCAAATAAACAAAGAAGAAGAAAATTCAAACAAAATAATAAATTTAAAAAAATAATAATCGTGACGAAAACAATAAGCAAAATTAGTCGTTAAATAGTATACGAGATTGTTAATTTTTACAACACGGCCAAGGCACCACGGAAATTTGTTAATTCGGAAAATTAACAGATTAACAAACTCGACAGCGTAATTAATAAACAATAAAAAATAAACAAAAAATTCGAGGTAAAAGTGAATCAAGTTCGAAGACGAGAAATAAAAAAAAACACGATAAAAATAAAGACAGAGATAAAAAAAACCCGTAAAGAAACGATTAAAAAAAAACAACCGAAGAACTGTCCGTTTTATTTAATTGACCGTTTGTTCGTGCGAGTACAGCGATAAAACATGTACGAGGGAGGCATGGCCGCCGACAGGCAGGTACGTTTTTTCGACGTCCGTTTAACAATACCGAGACGGAAAATGGCACGAATTATTATTGTGACATTCGTCTCGTCGCCTCGATCCCTCAGAATCGAGACCTGACATTGTGACTGGTTTCTCATTGTTGTCTTCGTTGGGCAAAAGGTGCTCCTCGAGGGTTTACAGTGGAGACTGTCTGAGCACGACAATAGGAAACCCGCACCTCCTAGCGAAACGGGAGGGTGGGCGGGAGTCGGGGGGGGGGGCAAGGACCAGGGTTTCGAGGGCAGTATCACGTTAATCATCAATTGGATCTTATTATCGAGTATATTAAAATCTACAAAGGACCACAAATGACAAAAAAAAAAATGTCTGAGGTACAAAAGGGGTAAACGACGAGGAGTTGGTGGGAGGGGGCGAAGGGATTGGATTTTTTTTTCCACGATTCCGAGGGATCGATGTAATTGTGAAAAGTAGATTAAATTCTTGTGTTAGATGGATGATCATTTTTTTTGTTGGATATTTTTTTTTTCGATGTATAGTTAGTTGATTGATTGTCGTTAGTGAGAAATTTTTAGGGTGGTTTAGAGAATTTCGTTGATGTTGACGATGAGAAATTATGAGTTCAACGAGATATTTTGATTTATTTAACCAGTTGTGACATTAATCAAAGATCGATAAAGTGATTCGGAAAATTGTCGTCGAATTGACAAAATTGTCAATTTTGAATTTGTTTTTGGTTCGAACCAATTTGAATTATATCGTTCGTTCGTCGGATTCTTGAAATATTCTAAAACTTGCAATTTTGAAAATTGCTGTTTGGGATTTTTTTTTCTACCGAAGGATGAAAGCATGACAATCGACGTTTGATGTTTGATTGTATCACGTCCTTTGGTGTGTGTTTTGTGGGAAATAACGTGTTGGTCGAAAAGTGAAAATTCCTTGCTGGGTACGGCGACGCTAATCAACCCGTCGCATCGGCAAAGGTCAGGTCCATTAACCGTGGCAAACATGATCACGTTGGGGGCCATGATAGTCGAGCCACCTCGAACAGCACGACACACGGTTTCCCCATTTGAAATAAATCTTTCTACCAACGAATCTTTCCCGCGTGGACGTCACACAATCAAAATTGTCTGAAATATTTTACAATCTGTTTGACTATTTTTCCAACAAAATTATTTCATCATTAATGTCACGTACAATATCAATCGAAATAACAAATCATTTTTCGATTATTGTAGTTTTCATTATTTTTAAACAATTCCTGATATTTCGGATTTTTCTCAATCTAATCATTTTTAGAACTTAATACATTTTAGAAGTTTTAGCATTCTTCCGGTGGACCACCTGAATTGCCATCGATTTTTGATTCTAAAATTGAAACCTCCAAAAAAATGTGGAGGTTTCAATTTTTTTTATTGGAGTCCCGATATAGTCAAATTTCGAATCTTGTGATTGTTAAAATCTAACAACTTTAGAGCGCTAAAAAAAATTTTATGTGAAATTTCCGGAATTTACAAATTTTCAATTCTACAATTTCTGAAACTTAAAAGGCTTTCAAATATTACGTGAAATTTCCTGAATCCTCGAATTTCCAATTTCATAATTTCTGAATCCTCAAATTTCCAATTTCATAATTTCCGAATCCTCGAATTTCCAATTTTATAATTTCCGAAAGCGAAATTTCCAAATTTTCGGCGAAATCACAAAAATATTGCACATCTTCATCCCCAAAACTTTCGAAACCGTGAAGATAGAAAAGTTTCAATTCATCAAAAAAAATATCATTCCAAGCACACGTTTGTTTTCTTCACAATCGCGCCATTTTTCGGCCTAAAAAGTGAACTCCAAAAAACAATGGCCGCCCGAATCATTCTGCAAGATTCAACGAAGAGGTCCCAAAAATTTTGCTGATCAAAAAAACGATCGATGTTTCCGTTGTCTCGATGCAGAACGACGGCCGGGTTGGCAAAAGGCTTTTAAAAAAATTGGATGCATATTGCAAAGTCGAGTGTAATCGTTCGAGTGTCGAGACTGGAATTTACGAGGATCCCGGGTACGTCATGTACAGGAGGGCGGAGGGGGGTAGGGGGATGAGGGAAGAAGGTGACGATGGCCGGAGACGACGTTGAGGCTCGACCCGACGTGAGTCTGCCTCATTCTATCGTCGGCTCTTATTTATCGAAGCCCGTCTTCAAATAGTCGAACAATAGACAGCTAGTGACCCTATCGATCTCACACGTCGTACAAGAACCCACTCGAGGCTCAGTCATTGGCACGAGAAAGAATCAAAACCCGTCGGCGTCGAAGTGAGTGAACGAAGGGCGGACGGAGGAGGATCACAGGGCAAGCGAAAAAATTCAACACTAACCGAGTCCTCGAGGACTCAAAACTATAGAGACAAAAAAACCACGTCCACATATATACTAGGGTGGTCCTTATTTGGGGTCAAACATTTCTTTGCCTCTCCCAAGGGGCCTAAATGTCTCTCAATAAATAATTTTTAAGGTAGCTGAAGGCCCAGCCTCGTAGATGAATTCTAAATACCTCTCCAATGCCGTCGAATTTTCGCCATTCGATTAACATAGGGTTTTTGGCACCTGATAGTTTATATTTTTTTCCTTCCGCAGCATTGCACCGAAAAATCCGAATATCCGCACATTTTTCACTTAATGTAGTAGGTCTTCGATGCCAATTTTAAACATTGTCCAGTGATTGAATTCGGCATCAGGGAATCGGCAAGTTGAGATAGCTTATTGTTCCTTAAAAGCTTCGATAAAGTTCATAATAACTCGGAAACTATGTGAGATACAACGATAATGCAAATAACCTTTTTTGTAGAAAATCGAATTCTCTACAAAAAATGTTAATGCCTATGTTAATCAAATGGCGAAATTCTACGGGATTGGGGAGGTATTTAGAATTCATCTACGAGGCTGGGCCTTTAGCTACCTTAAAAATTATTTATTGAGAGACATTTAAGCCCATGGGAAGGCCAAAAAAATGTTTAACCTCAAATAAGGACAACCCTAATATATACATACCGGGTGGTCTGACTTTAAAAACAAAACGTCTAAATATGTGCCATGGATATTAAAGGAACAATGTTTAACACGCTGTTTGAAGGTCATTGCCGTGACATTTTTCGTGACGAAGATTTTCGCCGCAAGGTCATTATTTGCTATCCGGATTTGTCAAGGTCATTCGTTTTTTTTTCAATGGAACCATGCATTTTTTTCATTTTATCCTGTAAAAAGTGATTGAATAAAAAAACCCCGTAGTTTCATGTTGTTTTTCTTTGAATATCAATGACCTGGATGAATTTGAAAATAAATAACCTTGAAGCAAAAGTGATTCCTCTGCAACACATGCAACACAAATGTTTTGAACAACGTTTTTACGCATCTCTCAAAATTCAAAACAGTTATTCAGGTGTTGAGTTTCGAGTGGACCACCCTGTATATCGTGCGAGCCTGCGACAAACTCTCCGAAAGGATTTCTTCGGACAACGGGGTAGCTCCCGACGGGCAGATACGGGGGTAGTGAGATGGACTGAGGGGGCGTCGGGGGTTGTCGAGTGAACTTGGCACTTAACGATGCGAAATGCACGAACATCAGCGAAACTTGTCAGATGCAACGACATCCCAGAAATGATGGGATGGGAAGATGTCGACTTTTGAGCTTTTGAACTTTTGCGACTTGCTGTTTTCCATTTCTCGCTGTTGTTGGCTAAACAAAAGATACGTACTTGGAACTTACGCAGTGATGTGACTTTTGTTTGTGTTGCGCATGAGCTGGCAAATGTATGCTTGTTTTTTTTACTTTGCATTTGGCTGTTAGTACTATCTTGGGTGCAAGCACTCTTAATCCATTCTTGTCGTACTACAGCCATAATTGACGAGCAAGTTAGCTGAGTTTTATCTTCAATTAACGAGCTAAATTAGAAAATGCGTAAATGAGATACTAAAACTGTCCAATGAAAAATTTGTAGGTTATGGATTCGTAGGTTATGGCGACTATGGCGATGGGAAAATCAAACAGTCGTCGGGTTATGTAATACAAGGCAATTCAACCCATTCATCCGCGCAAGCGAGGCAGCGACTGTTTCACCACACAAATTTCGGAGTGGGGCTCGAAGTTCAGAATGAGCAATGTTCAGAAAGGCCAAAATTTCGAAGGCGCAATGCTTCGAACGACAATGTTACGAACGGTCGCGGCGCAGAATGAAATTGTTTCGAAGGGTCAAAATTTCGAATCGCATTGTAGCCTTCCGAACGCCTACCTTTCGAGCTTTCCCACGCGTAAATTATGAAAGTTAGATACATGCCGTCGTGGACTTTTTTATAGGAAATTTATTTCTCTACAACATTGTTTATGTGACGATTTTGTCTATATAGCGTTGTTTATCCAACGTTTGGACAGAAACAAATAAAACGATAAGAAAATCGATGCATTATTACCTTCTCGTCAAAACGCTGGTTAAACAACGCTATATAGACCAAAAGTTCACATTAACAATGTTGTAGAGAATTTAATTTCCTATAAAAAAGTCAGTGACGGCATATATCTAACTGTGATATTTAACGCTAATTTTTAAATTAACGATAATTTTTAAAAATAGAAAACCGCTGCGGTTTTTAACATTTCCTGGCTTTCGAGCTTCTCCACACGTAAATTATCACAGATAGATATATGCAACCGCTGACTTTTTTATAGGAAATTCAATTCTCTACAACTTTGTTTATATGAACTTTTGCTCTATATAGCGTTGTTTAACCAGCGTTCGCGAGGGCATGTATCTAACTTTCATAATTTACGCGTGGGAAAGCTCGAAAGGTAGGCGTTTGGAAGGCTACAATGCGATTCAAAATTTTGACCATTCGAAACAATTTTATTCTGCGCCGCGACCGTTCGTAACATTGTCGTTTGGAGCATTGCGCGTTCGAAATTTTGGCCTTTCTGAACACTGCTCATTCTGAACTTCGAGCCCCACCCCGTCTACAGCTCGAGAACAGTTGAAGCTAGGGCGCTCAAATGTAGCACACATGTGGGGCCTTATAATCTCTATGTCCTTTGTAATTGTCGCAATAATTAACGCAACTGAACGGATTTACAGCGTAGTAAAATTTTTGAAAAAATGTCGATTACCACTCTATCCTCCGCAAATTTTGAGATACCCGCTCTCATAGTTCTTTACATGGAGAGCTATGTCCATGGATGTTCTGATATTGCATTTGAGCCAAGGCCATCAAAAAGTTCGCACTCTGTAATATTTTGAATTTGCCGAAAAATCAAATCTATCACTTTATGGCGTGAGGCTTGAAATTCACAACGAGCAAAGTTCAGAATGGTCAAATTTCCGAACGCGCACTGTTTCAAATGACCGTGTTACGAACGGTCGCGGTGTAGAATGACATTGCAGCGAATCGTCGAAATTTAAAATGGCAACATTTCCCGAATTTCGAGCTTTCCGTCAAATATATGCCTTCAATAACTTTTTTATAGGAAATTCAATTCTCTGTAACATATAGGTCAAATGGGAAATCGATGTCTTTTTCCGTGGAGATCCGAGGTTTCAGAAAGAATAGCTGAACGGAAATTCATTTACCGGTTGTCAGTGGACAAGGAAATTCAGCATGAAGTTTTTCTCCGACGGTATTCTGCTTATGGTGAAAAAAACACGACATTTAGTCGTCAAAAACGTGTGAACGCGCTCTTGTTGTTACGTGCCATAGTGACTTTTTTAGCAGTGAAGTACAACCGGTTTTCCAATTTTGCAAAAAGATGATCGTCAACGTGTCACGAATCCGATCGTAAAAACCGCAATCGGATACGACGGTTATTGACGTACTTATACTCACATTTTCAGGCAGCATCCAACGATCAGTGCTTGCTACTCGCAGATAGCGGCTTTTGTACCAACAAGACCCCCATTATAGCCCTCCCTGTTGCCACCATTAAAACGCTATAACTTTCGAACGAAATTTTTCATTTCCCTGAAATATTCAGGAAATACGCCAATTGGATTTCCGCAGAAATGATTTTCTTATCTAAACAAAAACCGCAGTATTTTTCAAATGCTAACGTTTGTTTCGCCTTCCTGTAGAACTTCATTTTTGCGGGATAGCGCCTTTTGTACCTACAGCCCTCAGCGGCTCAACAAACGTTCTCGAAGTCGAACGACAAATGCGTCTCGCTTCCTTATTCCGACAGACATACGCACTCTCTAAAAACGGACACTTGTGACATCTAGCCCCGGTCTCCTCTATTATGATTCAAAGGAAGCAAATTCCGAGTTTTAACTTGGGGCTAATTTTTTTCGTTCCTGTCTTTTTTCGTCGTTTCGCCAGTTCACCGAATGGTTCGTGGATTCTTGGGGAACACACGTCTTGGCGTTCCCTCGTGCGACCATCGGCTTAACCGTCGAAATCCCCAGGCAAACCAAGCCTCTCCCTTATCCCGGGTTGCCGGGATGCCATGCGCCCTTGCGACCCGCATCGGCTTCCTCTCGCACCGCTCTCTCGGTCTTCTTCGCCCCTGCGTCCCCCCGTCGACGCGCCTCCGGGAATATCAACCCCCATGTCCCCACCCCTCGAGGAAACCACCACCCCCGCCCCCGCCCCCCACCTCCATCTTCCCCATCTCGCTTCCCCGAAATTCGTAGCCAACGTTGCACCTTCGATCTGCGAAATCCAATTTCAACGCCGCGCTTTTGCAATGTAAATTCTCTTATTTCTCCCACTTCACCCTTATCCTCCTTCCTCCCTCTCCATCGGACGAAACTTTCACCAACTTGAATTTTTTTCGTCTTGAAAGACAAACGAAAGATGTGAGAAAAAAAAATTTCAACATTCACGAATAAATCGTAACGCGATTGATGAAGAAAATGAAATTATCGTGCGTTCGAGTGTGAACGACAATTTGGAAATAATCGAGATGGGGAAATTAGAGGTGCTTTTGTGCAGGCGGAATGATGTTGGAAATTTCGATCTTTGATTTTCGGTAATTCTTTTTTTTTTTTTGTTCATTTTTTATTTTTGTTTGCGTTTGATTTTGTTCGAAAAGAAATGTTCTGGTTCTTCGGATATTTACACGACAAAGTCGATTTTCAACGACCTTTTTAAGATCTAATAAAAAAAAACAGATAATTATCGAATGGCTCTGATAAGCTTCGATTCAAATATTTGCTAATTTCGTCTCTTATCACAAAATTAATCGATTTGAAAAATATATATACACAGTGAAGTTTGTTCAAACATCGCTTTCAAATGTTCTAAAATCTCTATTATTCTCCACAAATTCTAGATAATTGGTTTCGATTCGTAACGTCTAGACTGTCTCCAATTGCAATTATTCGGACTGACGAATTCATTTCGAATGTAATTGGAACAACAGTTTTACAAATTATTTCTGTTGCGATATGAGAGTCATCATAACCGAATTTCGTTATCTTCCTCAATTCATTCGCGATTCTCACAATTTCTCAATTGATATTTTTTTTTGGGCTTATCACGAAACGAGTTGCACCGCAACATTTGAAGGCAGAATAATAATCCGAAAGTCCGCTTTCTCCGTAGATCAGTGAGCTGGCTAAGCAGCTCGGGGTGCAACGGAGAGGGATGAAGGGGGGTGGGGGGGGGGATATCCTCTTGCTGGCAGCGGTACTTCATGAATCCATGATACCATGATGAGATTCACCTCGAGCTCAGCCCTGTAATTAAGATTCAAAATTTACGTTGGAAACCCACAAGAAACCCAATACAAGCTCCATCTACGTCTCACAGTCGTTTTCGGTATTATTGTCATAATATTGCCATCCCATCCCAAACCCAACAACTCCGTTAATATGCAAAATTATTCACGTTTATAGTTCCCACAAGATTTCATAACACATTTGTCCTATTCATTGCCATTTTTCAAACACAAGTGGCTCATTGTTATACAAACAAATATAGCATATTTATTTTATTCATCAATTAATAATTAAATCTTCTTTCTCAATGATAAATATTGGTAACCATTCTTCATATTGGCCATTTAAATGTGTTTGGGACCGAAAGGTGGCAAGTTTGCTGCCTTTTATAATTGACCCGAAAGGCCAGTCAGTGGCCAATGGTCGTCTTGGCATTTGTGCGAAATCTCTCGCCAATCCAATCACGGATAAACGGATTGCAACCCCCTACACCCTCGACCCCTCCTCTGCCTCGTCCGACTCTTCATACCTTTGTTTATAAAACCACCGAGGCACTGTTTACCCAAACCCCGTGAATACACAACACACACCCACACACGATGCAACGGATAATACGACATGCGCCATCAGCGATCAGCCACCCGCGACACGTGTGTGCCGTGACTAACGACCACGGCGCAGTCGATCGGTGGTTTCATATTCGGAATCTATTTGTTGCACGTCGGATATACCGACCGTCTAGTAAATTACCAACATTTTTCCAACAAAAATGTGTCAATCTGAAATGCCTGATCCCAGGAATTATTTTTTAACCGCCATCGGATTTAAGGTTTAAGGTGGATGGATATCGAAAAATGTCTGAAATTCTTAAAAATTTAGGGAACGATAGTTCTTGTTAAAATAATAATACGTGAATTATTGCAGATTTTCTCACTGAATGATTCAGTAGTTATAAATTTATGAATTTACTGGAATTTTACACGGTCGCTTATGGGAAACAGGTTCTGCAGACGTTAATGGTTGCAAAACTAATGGAACTGAATGTCAGTGAATTCTAAAAATAGTATATCATCAAGATTTACCATTTGACTTCAATTATCGATAGAAGTAGAAAATTAACATTACCAAGTGTAAATTTATTATTAGTTCAGGTATTTGTAAGATTACACGTGTACGACATGGTCTAGATTGGTAAATGCACGATTCACCCATTTTGGACAAACTTTTTGCCCGATGATCCATCCAGTAAGACCTCAAGAGAACCTTTTTTTTATTGACATTTTTCATAAGAATTTTCGGATGAGGCACGAATTTTGCTAATATTGGTAATTTTTTTTTCATGGATTTGAAACTCGCTTAGTACCCCTTTTTTTAAAAAGATGTGTTAAACCATTTTCTATGCGCTATGGGAGTTTTTAACATGGCCATTTTTGAGTGACATTATTGAATGCATTCAGTGAAAAAAAAATTGTTCCCTCAGATTTTTAATTAAAAATAAAATAATTTTTTCTCGATCAGATAATAATTTTTTTACCGAAAAAATTAATGAAGTAATATAAGTTCGATTCATTTATAATTTCGGGATTATCGAGTGAAAAAATCCACATTGAATAATTCATCTGAATTAATTATTGAATGGCTGGTATCACTGAATCAATAGTTAAGCTGTTAATTCTCTTGTATTATTCATCGAATTTATTGGTAATAGCCTATATCTGTATCTACGTTTATAACAGTCAATGCCCATGAGTTCGGCTGCCAGCAATCAATCTCGTAATAATTCGGATAAACAATTCCAAATTACTAAAATAAACAATAAAATACATTTTTAATTCTCGTTATTGCAGTAAAAAAAATTATAAAAAAAACAAAATCAACAATTCATGCAACATATTGTTCTGTGGAAAATATCGAAATACGGTTTTTCCGTAATACACATTGCACCGACAGACTTTCGTATTAATGAGAATTGTTCGTGTGAAAGGTCCTTCGTCGAAGTAAACTCCGTCGCAAGGAGGTCGTGATTTCCTCTGGGACCTGCGCTTCGACGCTCAACCAATAGATTATCGTGCAAATAGTGCAGCAGACAGTGCTCCTTACTTCTGCTTATTGATTCGCTTACGGAATTGTCGCAACGTTCATTCAGCTCACCCACAAAGTCAACCTCCGAACAACAACATTTTTCTTTTTCTTTCGCTTCATCTTTCAATTTTAAATTGACAAGGTTAATTGTTCCGCTGAGTTATCACGGAACCCATTAAAAATCATTCACACAATATTGATCATCGATAAAAATTGTCGACAAAATTCCAAAAGCTTAATTACAAAATTTCTTGTGATAATTTAATTGGCTATTTTTTTTTTACTCCTCATGTCGTGTTGGAAGAAAAATAGTATTTTCGTGAATATGATCGATGCGAACATACACCAATACACATTTATGTTTATATTGGGGTCCGTAAAAAAGTGGCAAAATTCTTAAAGAGATACCGCTTTTATAAATTCGATTTTGCATTTGATTAACGCGTAACATTTTGTTTTTGTTTAGTTTCAATTAATTTTTCGTGTAAACAGATAATTCCGGGGATTAAAAATAATTGCAACACATAGTATCGAGCTCACCAGAAAGGGCGACGTTTTGATCTCACAATGAAAAACAAGTTAACCATTTGTTTCGTAAGGTTTCAATAATTTTTGGTTAGAGAAAAACATGTTAATTTTGAAAAAGTTAAAAAACAAAAAATATCCCGATTCAGATAAGCTCAATACCACGTGTTACTTATTTTTTACTTATAATCACTTATAATTACAAATTTTGCGAGATGTCTCCCGAGTGCATATGCTTCAAATGTAGAAGACACCATAACAATTCATACATTTTGTCTTTTTTTTACACATCCTAGTGTATACAGGGTGGGGGCACTAAATGCCATAAAAAAAAGTTCCGCCACAAAAAAAAGTTCCAAACAACAAAATGTGCGGTGCGAAAGGGGTCATCAAATGAGATCATTCGATTGAATCAAATAACAAATTCTACACAATCCGTAATAAGGAGATTACAATACTGCATTGATTCCAATGGCAATCGATTTGGACACCTTTTGTGAATAAAGTTGATTTCACATAAAAATAAAGTTACTGTCACTTTTTGATCTTGAATGACCTTGAACGACTCCGACCCCCCCCCCCTCCCGATGTTTTTGATGTAGCTTGCGATGCTCTACAAGATGATCGAATTAAAAATGCACCGTACTATTAAAAAAAGTGGAGGTGACCTTCACTGTGCGTCAGCGCCTCCGCTGAAATAAAAAAAAAATGGTCGCATTTGATGACCCCTTTCGCACAGTACATTTTTTGTTTGGAACATTTCTCTGTGGCGTCGATAATTGCAGAGACCTTTAAGGTGGCAACAGTTAGTGTCCCACCCTGTATACACTAGGATGTGTAAAAAAAAGACAAACAGACTTTATCAATTGTTATAGTCGCATGGTTGAAATTCGAGAACGTTCGTTTAAACAATTGCGTACGTACTCGCCTCCTTCCCAACCGCGTCAACGTCGACACCGTCTTTGATTATAAAAACATTTCGACAAACAAAAGGCAATATGATTATCGATTCTTACGAATTATCTTTTTTGACTGCACTCAATATTTCACGTTTTATTATTCCGATTTCATATTTCCAACTGCCATCTATTCACAGACTGGTTTAACATAGGTTCGGAACACTTGCTTGGGGCAACATGTAACAGTCTTTTACGCTGCGAAGTCCGAAAACGGGCATAGGAACATAGGAACATACGGGCATAGGGCATATGTGAAATTCGGAACGAAGAACGTAGTATTTTACGATAGAATTTTCATTTTCGATGTTGTAAAACATTTGAGATTGAACTTCAAAATTGGCGCGAAACACTGATTGACCGACATTTTATTTTCTTATTCGCGAACAAAATACGAGTTAGTCGATTTGTCTATGTATTAACATATTGTCCGAAACTATAAGATGTTTTTCGTTCCCCGAACACTGATTATTATACAACATTTACAATTAAGATCACTTTATAAAAACGTGTTACAACTTGTTACTTGTTGTAATAACTTTCTAGTTTCAGATCATTGAAAAAATTAAAAAAAAAATCTCGATGATAGTCTAACCAATAAACAATATTCCGCAAGAAGCTAGTAAATACACCGAGTGGATCGCAAGATATTTAGATTCTTGCGAAGAAAACTTTACACGTAGCCCCGGTCTCCCCTACTCGACTGATTATACAATGAAAATATAAATTCGACGCTGCCTTCAAGGTGCCTCAACTTTAAACAATTCGTTAATCACGGATCGTACATCGAATGAGGTTTTTTTTTCTCATTCCCGAGATTCCATCGTAATGGTTCCCCACTTGGACGAGCCTCAATATCATTTTGCATAGCTTAGCGAAAACTACGGTCGTGCGAAACCTTGCTCCGGTGCACCCAGGCGGGTCAGACGCCTGGGGAGTGGAGTGCACTCAGCATCGACCCCTTCCTCCCTCCCGTCGCCGAGTGCACTTGCACTCTGCAACCAGATTCCCTCTCGTCCGACTTTAAAATCTGAGTAACCAACTGCCAAGTAATTTTCATTCGCGAGTTCGGCAATTAAATAAATGATGCATCGCGAGTTATTAGAATCATTGACAATTACAAATAGTCAATGATTCTAATGACTAATCATTGATCATTAAAAAAATAGTCAGAGATTCTAATAACTAATCATTGACAATTAAAAATTATTAATGATTCTAATAACGAATCATTGACAATTGAAAATTGTCAATTATTCCAATAACTAATCAGTGACAATTAAGAAATGTCAATGATCTTAATAACTAATCATTGACATTTAAAAATTGGCAATGATTCTATTAACTAATCATTGGCAATTATAACAATTGTCAATGGTTCTAATAACTCGCGTCACTGAGGCACTAAAATGATGATCTAAGTTCGGATATTTTCTGTGGGTGAATGAATAGCTCTATTTTGATGAAAAAATTTGAAAAACTTATTATTGTCCACGTGTTAATGCATATAACATTTTTTTTCTAAACATATTTATCTAAAACGGCCGTGCAATAGTGCACTTCCAGTGTCAATTGTTCTTTGACGATGGAATTTCACGTTCGGACGGGAAGGTAAAAATAATATGAAAATCAATGCATTCTTACCTTCCCGTCCAAACGCTGGATAAACAACGCTATATAGACAAAAAATTCACATAAACAATGTTGTAGAGAATTGAATTTCCTATAAAAAGTCAGCGACGGCTAACTTTCATAGCTTACGCGTGGAAAAGCTCGAAAGTCGGGGAAATGTTGAAAACCGCGCCGATTGGTAGGACGTTCGGAATATTATCCGATCGCTACAATGTCATTCCAAATTTTTACGATTCGTTGCAATGTCATTCTACGCCGCGCGAGCGTTCGTGACATTGTCATTCGAAACATTGCGCGTTCGGAATCTTGACCCGTCTGAACTTTGGTCGTTCTGAATTTCCAACCCTCATCCGCTTCCTCTATGAGGAAGCAAACAAATAAAATAAAATGCAAACTCAAAGTCGAATTTCAATGAAAGAGAAAAATTCATATTTGTAATAAATAAATGTGGAAAGACATAACGTCCCTCTCCGTGTTTTCTTATTTCAATTCTGGTTTTTGGTTCTTTGAATCCCACGTTATCGACTTCCGCGTTGAAATACACATCGGTTACTCCATCGATGCGAAATATATATATATATACATATATATATATATATATATATATATATATATATATGTATGTATATATATATATATATATATGTATATATATATATATATATATATATATATATATATATATACACACAACTTCGACAGACTGTGTTGAAAGCTCATTTATCTCGACTATTGCTGTTGGTCGAACGGTGTGCTGTTTTTTTTTTTTTTTGTCGTACTAGTCGAAACAAAAGTTTGTGGTGAAGTAGCGTTCGGGATATCTTTTTCTTTTATTTTCTTTTCTTCGACGACGACGACGACGACGACGACGAGTCCGCTCGTCGACAAAGTGGATCACGTACCTACGGGTACGTCCGGTGTTCCAGACACAACGGTCGACAGAAACAGACACGGCGAAGGTGAAAGAGGCAGGGGTGGGGGGTGCAATGGATGGAGAAGCTGCTGGAAAAGCCGAGAAAAGCTGGCGTACGGTTTTCCTCGGCAAAACGTTTGGTATGATAACCAGCAGAAAGGTGCACCGTCATGCATCTTTCATGGACCAAAGCAGCAGCGAGTGTGGCAACCGGTAGACGACGAGTTATCGTGCAATTTGTTCTCACGTCTATCACGTCTATCATCGCCATGTACTCGTGGGGCGAGTTTTTTCACAGATAGATAACTCGATAACATTTTTCAAATATAACAATATTTGTTGTTAATTTCAGAATACGCCGAAACGTCGAGAAAACGCATTTGCAGAAAATGGCTGGAGATATGGATGTATGTGTGGATGTGTGTGGATGTGTGTAATGGCCTCCGAAAATTCAAACTTGTATATATAACTCGAGAACGGTTTTAGGGGTGAGGTTCGAAATTCAGAACGAGGAAAGTTCAGAAGGGTCAAAATTCCGAACGCGCGATTATGTTTTGAATGACAATGTTACGAACGCTCGCGGCGTAGAATTCAGAATGGCATTGCAGCGATCGGATAATATTCCGAACGCCTACCAGTCGGCGCAGTTTTTAACATTTCCCGACTTTTGAACTTTCCCACGCGTGAATTATCGAAGTTGGGTGTATGCCGTCGCTGACTTTTTTATAGGAAATTCAATTTTCTACAACATTGGTTATGTGAACTTTTGAACTATATAGCGTTGCTTGTCCAGCGTTTGGACAGGATGGTAAAAGTGATTTTGCTTCCTCATAGAGAAAGCTTTGTTTTGGTGAAAATATTTTTTTTTCTAGATTTTCATGAAAACGTGTTCGGAATGTCCCGAAACGTCTAAAAATCACATTTAGAAAGAATGTCCGGTTGTATGTGCGTGTGTGTGTGTGTAGCGTTGGCTTATCGTTCACTACTTGAGAACGGCTTGAGATATCAAGCTGAAACTTATCACACATGTGAAGGGTTAGAAGCGCCTTGCTTCATTCAATTTTTGGAAAAATCTATGCAGTTTTCTTGTATTTAAGTGATTTCGAAATTCCTCAAAAATCGATTTGCGCTCTTTAGCTCGCACAAGTTTCGAGATATCGGACTAAAATTTGGCACAAAGATGCCTTATCATCGAAAGACGTTACGTATTAAATTTGGGCAAATTTCATCCGGACGTTCAGATTTTATGCGAATTCGAATTTTTTAATTTGAAATGAATTGCGCCATATATATTGATTTCGACTCACATCACACCCATGATAAAATATTTCCGCATTGTTCATGATTTTTTGCTGTTGTTCTTCTTTTACGTCGCATCGTTGTGGACCTTTTATAGATTATTAACATGGAATATCCCATATATTCATTCCGCACTCGATATATTTACGAGCGGATTTTATATGAAATCAAGGATGTAAAGTAGAACCTTGCTCATGGCTTTCTCATCGTTTTACACATTTGCCAAAGAATCCTCTATGGGGAAGCCAAAATTGATCGACACAGAGTTCCTCATGAGGAATCTTTGGCAAATGTGTAAGATGATGAGAAAGCCATGAGCAATTATTTACATGTAAAGTAGAACCTACTCCACATCTTAATAATTTAAAAACGGTACAAAATTATGACGAAGCAATGTGCAAGGTTCTACTTTGCATCCTTGTTTTTTATCGTTTTTACCTTTCCGTCCGAACGCTGGATACGTTACTGTTTTTTTTTGTACTACCGAGAAATGACTTACCATTTGTCGTTGCTATGGAAATTGAAAAATATATTATAAAAAATTATTTTGCAATAGATATCTCGACTTTTTTAATTGATTTGGATCGAAGATGATAATTGTAAAATTCCATGATATGAACAACTCTATTCGGGGTGAAATTAATTACCAATTATTTTCGGTTTTCTTTCAAAATCCCCTCGTTTTTCATGTAGTTCCCAGGTGAAAGAAAAAATTGATAGCATTCCAAACCATGAAAAAAAAAACATTTAAAACGTGCGACAGTGGTTGAGGATTTGAGAAAACTCGTTCACTAGAAAGTATTTCACACAGTCACTACTTCCTCGTGCACTATGCAATCTCCGCGATTTTTTTATAATTCTTTGGTGTTTTTTTTTCGTCTGTAAACAACGGAGAAGGAATTTACTGGGTAAACAAGTTTAACCATTGCAGTGAAAATATTTGAACTGGCTGCGAGTGGCTCGGTAGTCGAGTGAAACGTCAAAGTGTGTGTCTATTTTTTTTTTCCCCAACTAGAGTAAAAAAAGAAGGAGTGGGGGATCAAGAATTGAGAATGAAATGCGATACTGCAGAGAATGTGAAACACCACGAGAGTCGACAAAGGAATTCAATGGTAAGCGGAAGTGCGTGTGGGAGGAGTGTGGAAAGCTTTAGACACGAAGAACAAGAGGGGGAGGGACGCTAGAGAGAGGGGGGGGGGGAGGGGGAGAAAGAGAGGGTGACGAGAGGGAGAAAGAGAGAGAGCGAAAATAAGGATATTCAGGATGAGGGAATCGACTGTCAGCTATAGAGACAGACAGGGAGAAACCGAGTGAGAGAGAGAGAGAGAGAGAGAGAGAGAGAGAGAGAGAGAGAGAGAGAGAGAGAGAGAGAGAGAGAGAGAGAGAGAGAGAGAGAGAGAGAGAGAGAGAGAGAGAGGAGAGAGAGAGAGTGAGTGAGATAGTGCGGGGACTTGAGTCAAGCAGCCAATCATGCAGAAGTAGTCGTTGGTCTTGCCACCAGACAGGCTCGAGTGATACCTAATTAACGAAACTTTCATTTTCATCCCCTGCGAATTCTCAACCCTCGCAAATTGTTCTAAACGAACCAAAAAAAAAAAATAAAACACCATCCGCGCAAGATTACTGCTACACGAAACATATAGCAAATTGGACAAGAGAAGAAAGAAAACCCGGTTGAGTGCGAGTTCGACTCGAGCGAAGAGGTTACACGTGCCATGTTATTTAAAATTACTCGTTCTAACCCCTCTTCGCGTTTTATACTTATAAGTTTAAAATAAATATATGGCTCACAAGAATTAACGAGAGACAAACGAAATATTTTCGCGCTCGCGGGGCTTATCTGCTAGCTCACTCTTTGTCTCGCGACTTATTGCTTCTGTTTGCAGTCGACCGCAAAAGAAATTAAATTGATTTGATATTGATAAAAATATTAACCAAGTTTTCATTGCAATAAACCTGAAAACGTTCGTCCTAAAAAAATGGCTGAATATCCACGTGAAAATGCCCGAACAACAGGCAAAACTCTCCCCCTCAACGAATCAACTAACTGGACAATCAAATGCACGATTTTTCTACGTTGAATGCTGCGAATGGTCGAAGGTCGAAGGACCCTCGAAGGTTGTACAGCCCGAAAAATCGATTTCACCCACAAACCTATACACCGTTAACTCCGAGCAATTTTTCGCCACGTCACAAGAGAGCGAACGTTGTGATAATCGTTGATCGGACTTTCGTCGACGAGGCTCGTCACGACGTTGGGGTAACAACGAGCTCGGGGGAGTGGCCAATGGAGAACCCTCGTACCAAAAATGCCCCAGGGACGCGTAGCTGACATTTGGATTTCTTTTTTTCTCACATTTCAAAACCTCCTCTGATTAACTTTCTTTTTTTTCCATACTGTATCACCGAAATTCGTCTTAAGGTTATGTGGCACGTGTCTGTCGCGTTATCTCGAATGAAGTGTCTCCTCGCGGCCCTTCGCGAGGGCCTAGGACATTCAGAGTGTCGGGTTTTTCACCTCGGTAACTGTTATCGCTTCCACATTTCGAATCAACGAAAACAAATGAATGAAGCCTTTTTTTCGTTTCCATGCCGAAATAAAATGAAAAAGGGTTGGAGTCGTTCAGAACGACCAAAATTCAGAACGCGCATTGCTTTGAACGCCAATGCCTCGACGAGTCAGAATTCTTAGCCCCCCCCCCCCTTAAGAATTCTGAGTGAGGTTAATTTGGTGAAAACGAAGCATGTTTCTAAGATTTTTTCTGGCGATGCAAATAGTGTGCATTCATTCAATCAATTTCCATATAGTAATACGACATTCGAACAATATTTTCGTAAATTTTCATTCGAAAATATCGAAAATTAAGCGGGTGACGGTGAATCTTCGGAGGCGTCTCGAAAAAAAGTTGCGTTACGGTGTTCATCATAACTCGCAAAAGAATTATCTGAAAAAATCAAAATGCATTCCATAAAGGAGATGTTTCTCGAGGTAATCACGAGGGGATTTTATTTTTTTTTCTTTTTTCTTCGTAGCACTTGAAAGTGAAAAAACCGATTTTCTATGAAAATCATCTAATTTCTTGCTGTAGAATTAATAATTATGAAAAAAAAGGTCTCGACAATACCTGGTGAATTATATGAAAAACTAGTGTGCAAAATTTCAAAACCATTGGTCCAGTAGATTTTGCGTTATCGTGAACCCGGACTTAAAAAATGTCAAGCTTCAGGAAAACGCTTTAAAGTTTTGCGCACTCGTCGCAAGGCCCGGTGCAACGGACACTCGAATACTCATAACGTCGTCAATTTTGCTCCAGTCGACTTGAAATGTTGACACGATGTTCTTGAGATATTATGAATTCAGTTGAAAAAATAAAGAAAATGCAAAAAAAAAATGTAATAACTTACTCCCTCCTTAATATGTAAGAAATATGCCTATGGGGGATTCCACGGAATTTCACGGACATTTGACAGTTGACTCAACATTTTTTGGGATAAAATTGATCGAATAGAATTCTTCAATGATGCGCATAACATTCTTGTAGTGAATCGAATTAGGTACGAATTCGAGCTAACGTCGTGTAAATCGACCAAACTCGATTTATTTAAAAAATTCTCGGGATACTTCAAGAAATTGGATTACAGTTTTCGTTACCGAGCGAGCTCGGTACTCGTGAGTGGATTGAGCTACGAAAAAAAAAAAATTCACCGAGCTATAAGCGAATTGTGTGCAAAGTGAGGATAAACTCAATAACCTCGATGTTTCTCGACGAGCTTTTAACTACCCGTTTATACGCCTGGCTCTGCAGGTTTTTAAGGTCTGAAAGCGTCGAGATACCTGAAGACAGTCGTAAAATCGATTGTCACTTTTTATCCACGTGAGTGTGAATTTAATAAAAATCTCATGATACTAAAATTTTCATTGAATGTAAAAAATTCATGAATGGTCCTATATAAGGTAGTTGTACCAGACATTGCCACTGTCCCAGTTATTGCCATTCGATATTCACAGATAGTTATCTCGTTTTATCCTGTACAACCATTTGAGTGTGATTAAAAAAGTTTGTATTTTGTTTTCAATTTTATTCGATGAAAATGAATATTTATATATCAGAATATTCAGTGCTTTCTGTGAATGGTACATGATAGTTTTTATAAATTCTCGATTTTGTACGTTAACCCTCAGTTCGTACAACCTCGAAATATAACGCAATCCTGGAATGGGTCTGCCGGACCCGATCGATTTTCAAACGCTCGTATCTCGGAGACAAATAAACGTAGAATGAAAGGGTTTTCTTACAAATCAAACGCCAGAATCTGAGAAAAACGAATAAGCAAGCCGGAATTTCCCAAATCTAATGGTTTTTCAGATGTTTTGAAAAATATGGAAAAACTTATGTCCAAAATTACTTTTTTTTTTTCAAAATTCCATATCTCCACTGCAAAACAACACGAATGAACTTTTTTGGTGGGGAATTAGGAACTCTTGAGTGGTACTTCAAGACTGCCTCAACCACTTTTTGAGGCATTCCAAAAAATTTTTTTTTTTTTTTTGGAAAATAAAAATCAGCAAATTTTGACTATTTACGCTATGCGTTTTTCGTCCATTTGCACCAAAAAGAGGTACCTGGATATATTTTGTTAAGAAGATTTTGGGTGATAATAATGAACAACGTATTTTTATGGATAATCGATCGAATAAATGAATAATCAAACTAATTAATCATATATTTTTCGATGAATGACAGGAAAATTGCGATTTTTCTCAATAAAAAATCTAAAAATAAATACGATAGAAATATTTTCATGCGAAATTCTTTATTTTTCTAAAATGTTTAACATTATTACGTTGATTTGGTTCAACGTTCAATGATTACGCGCACACAGGGCATATTTTTGCCGTGTGTTCGGTGCACACGGGGACTTTCAAGAGCGCACACAAATAACTTATTGTGTTCCAGCTAGCTCAGCAGCTCGTCTGAATAACGAAAAACAAATACACAAATTGGAAAATTAGTTGAAACTAAACGAAAAACAAGAAATGATAATCGTAGAACACGTGTACTATTATATATACGTACAACGCTTCTAATATTAGCGCTGAAACGCGACATAACCTCAAAAACATATATCACACGCACTAATAACAATTTCGAGAATTATATGATGAGTCAAAATTATGAATTACCTTCTTTTTATTTCTCTTGTTTTTTTTCTGTTCCACTATTCTTACAATGGGTCTGCTGGACCCGGAAATAATGGTGTAATCGCTTTTTCCCCGCGGTTAAAGCCGGAACGAGTGGCCTGAATGGTCCGAGCGAAAGAGTGGATGCCACAGCCCCCCCCCCCGCCTCTCGACTCAGCCCCCTCTCCAAGGTCATTCAAAGAATACAGGAGGAGGGGCGAAGAAGAGGCCTAGCAGACCCATTGTGAGAATCGAGGGTTAAAAATCGTTGGTTTATCGTACCTTCATCATCTCTCATCAGTGATAAGATATTTTATTATTTTCGTAACAACTTCGAGACGAATCGAAAGATCGGCCTTGAATCGTATGATGATAAAAATCAAGGCTCTTGTGCTTGCAGGGAACCACACCCCCTTCCCACATAAACACACACGTACACACGAGGATCGTAAATCACGTGTTGAGGAACAAAAAAAAAATTCATTGTCTTTGTCAAGCACACGCCAAGAGTCCACTCGCACATTGAGTTGAACCACTTGCTTATACTAATGAGAATGTATGACCCTCGAGGGGGTAATTTTCATGCATATTTGTACGTGCGTGTTTGGAGTTGGCAGTGCCAAGAATTTAACGTTAATCACGACAGTCAGTACGAGCTTTCGCGGTGCCAAAGAACGAGACCATTCTATAATGTCCATGCGTGCTATTGCTGTTTATGAAATTATTTTATTTTCGTGAGACTATTCATTTTTTGTGTTTTATTGAGTCTTTTTGCTTCATTTTTAGGGTTCCGAAGGAAGTCTAGGGAACCTTATGGTTTCCTAGCTAACCTCCTCCTAGTTAACGATTGAGATGAAATTCGGTACACAGACGTAGATCGATCAACCCAAAAACAGGAATGATAACATTTAGCAAAAAAAAATTTGACCCCTCTCTCACTCAGATTTAAAAGTGAACTCGACTTTTTTTTTTGCTTACGCCATCGAGTAGGTCGTCTTTTAATAGGACTCTTATTATGCAATTCGAAATGTTCTGAGACCTTTACATTTCAACCCTTCAGTCACGAGATATTCTCTTTCCAAGTTGCCATCAGAATGGAGGGCATTCTGATTTATAATTTCTAAACTATCAATTGAAATAATAGGAAAAAATTGCAGAACGTAGTTTTCAATTAATACATTCGATAAAAATTATGACAAACACTCCAACGTAGATAGTTTACGAAAAATATATAAAATATATAAATCCGTATGATAAACATAGCTTCACATAAATTCAAAATTTCGAAAGAAAATAAATTAGGGTCACAATCTAGATTTCTATAATCGTATAACGTTTGAAGATAGTAATTCATCCGATAAATATTTTTAAAAAATGTTTTTTTTTTCGTGAATTAAATAATACATTTCGATAATACATTTTTTTCTTCAAACGCCCTTTATTGCCGTTGAAGGTACGTTATTATGATTGATATTAATAACAATTATTATTGACATTTCCTATTCTCAATTATTCAGTTCATCATCAAATTTCCCTACTGATAAAATACTATAGATTTTTTTTTGTAAAAGAAAATAATAATAATGATAATAATAATAATAATAATAATAATAATAATAATAATAATAATAATAATAAATGAAAAAACTTGTTCAACAATCAGTCTGGCCTTTCCCGTACCATCGCCATTTAAGAACCATCATTCCTTTTCTAATTTCGCTTCGATAACGATAATTCATCAAGAAGAAAGAAAAAAATTCGTTTTATTTTTTTTTTTCTTCAAATAAGTAACGTCATCAACATCCATTTTATCATCGAAAGTGCACCACTTTGCCAAGCTCGCTCGAGTAAGTGCGCGAAGTAAGATGTCAGTCACTTTACGAAGTCCTTGGTTCGGCGCAAATGAGATTATTATTGCCCATTCGAGAGGTTATAACCGAGTTGCCGACACTCGTCGACGATTTTTCTGAGATTATCGAAGTATAGGTTGTCGCCTCGTGATGGCCGGATGCCACGTTTGTGTCACGAACGAATTTCGCTCAAGAGATTTTTTTTCCATTTTTCGTTTTAAAAAAAAAATTCAAAAAATAAATAAAAGAGTTTATCCGCCTGTCGTTCGTGTGTTTCGTCGCACTTGCGACAGCGAAGGACCAATTTCCTTTTCTCGCGAGATATAACGCGCAAAGCCAAGCACCACTTTATCCGGGAAAAAGCAGTTCACACGGTGTTTCCCCCACTTCCGACACTCGACGTTTTCGTGACTATAGCTGTCGCTCGTAGCTCGAGCACACGCACGTTCGACACGATAGTTTATTAACGGCGACTAGATGGTTATCCAAACGAAAGTGTGACAATAATATTAATCGATAACATTTTTACGGAGTATTAAGAATGTTCTCCTTATTTATTTATTTATTTATTTATTTATTTATTTATTTATTTATTTATTTATTTATTTATTTATTTATTTATTTATTTATTTATTTATTTATTTATTTATTTATTTATTTATTTATTTATTTATTTATTTATTTATTCATTCATTTATTCATTTATTCATGTATTTATTTGTTTACCTGAGGGTTGAGAAATAGGACAGAGTCCATGGCTCGTCGATAAGCCCTTAAGACAAGTGATTGATATTAGAAAACTTAGACAAAAATAAGAATGTATGAATTCTTCATGGAAATGAACTAGAGCCAAGAGAGAGACTGCCATGATGAATTTTCTCATTATTTTTCAAACTCATCTTTCAAGTTACAGCTGCGATTCTGAGAGACAGAAATTCAATTTTAATTATATATATATGTATATATACGAATCTTTTTTTTAATGAGGTTTGAAATAATTTGACTTGGGATGTGAATAATTGGATAAAATATATATATGTTTGAATTTTGAGATTGTCGTGCTGGGGTTTCGCGCATAATTTTTTATTTATTTATATCAAACATATCTGGCACTTGTCGAAATTCATCAACACCCTCATTAAGGTCCATCCTAATATATATATATATATATATATATATATATATATATATATATATATATTCCAATTATCCATCTAAGAATTCTCAAAATCCAAAGATCAATCACATTACGCCCTGGCACAAAATTAAAAATGCACCACAAAGTTTTAAAAAAGCTTAAATTAAAAAATAATAATAATAACGAGAAATACACAATCGCAAACCATTGTTTCCAAACTTTCTCCCCGCTCGGCCCAAACGATCGCAGACATTCAGAGCCTACTGCAAACATATTTACATAAATATGTATATATATATATATATATATATATATATATATATATATATATATATATATATATATATATATAAATTACTTCTGCTGTGTTAACAAAAATGTACAGCGCGTTCCACGCTGTAACCGGGACACGACAACTTCTGCAGTGTCGCTGGTGCACCCAAGTCCTCCTGTTCCCCGCCACCCCCCTCGCCGTCCAATCGCTCTTATAGCAGCCGCCCCGTAGATCCCCAGCCAGATGTGCAGTTCGTTCATTCGTTCGTGCGCATTCATTTCGCGAAACAATGGAGCGCTCTCTCGCACACTTCTAAAAGCATTTTACGTCGCATCGAGCAGCCGTTCTCCTGGCTCGTTTGCCGCTCTAAGAACTGCATAACCGGCGCCAGTAGTAAGCACAGTTGTCACTCGCAGCTCGAATCGCCTCAGCCCTCCCCCTCCTCGCCCGTAACATCCCCTCGCTGCCCTCGACCATAGCCGAGCTACGCTCAACACGATATGCAAGTATACACGCGTGTGCCGTATACTATTTTATTCCGTACAATTTACTTAACTTTGTTTTCTTTTTTTTGGTTTTTTTTTCAATTTTCTCTCTTTCTCGTTCTCGGTTTGTCTGTGTCACGTTTATGTTTTTTTTTCTCTTTGATACTTCGTTCCGCAATTCATTGTTCAATTGTGTGGGTAATCGTCAACACGATGGTTCTTCGTCGTGACAAAAACGAAAAGTCACGAGCACGTGTAGGTACGTTTTGAAAAAGTTACAGGGATCTGTCTCATCGACAACGGGCATTTTTCTGAATTTTTATTTGAAACATTTTTTTGTTTACTTGGATTTATTATTTTACTTGGATTTGCGGGCTGTAGATTGTTTTTTTTTTTTTTTTCAATTCAATCGTCGTGTGAGGGGCTTGGTTTTTTGTGAGAAAATGAGACGCAATAAGGCTGACCAATGTGAGGTTGTATCACTGACTAGTTAACGATCAGGATCGTTTTGTAAATTGGTTCCCAATGACACGATACTTCGATTCTGGATTGAATTTCGGATAAAATGGTTTCCATGGGCTTACAGGTGACTTTGTTTTAAATGCGTGATTTTGTCTGACCGATATAAGGCTTGATCACTTGCAAAATCATAATTCACAGGTGGTGGTAATTCACAATTCGGTGGATGAGATTACGCTACAGGCTCGGGACCGACGAATTCTATAAAATTTATGAATAAAGTACATTTTTTAGGGTTCCGTGGCCAACTAGGAACCCTTGTGGTTTCGGTCTGTCAGTCTGTATGTATATGGGAGGCTTTCCATTCTCTCATTCATGTACCTGTTGAGACGAAATTTGGCTCGCGGACGTCAATTGATGACCCAAACACAAAAAAGATGAGGTTATAGAAAAAAAATTGCCCCCCCCCCCCCCCAACCACAGACTGAAAACTGTATGCAATATTTTTTTTCACTTATCTTTTTTTCCCTGTTGCGTGGGGTGTCTTTGAATAGGTCTCTTAAAATGCAACAATTGATGTTCAAGCATCTTATGATTTTAACCATTCAATGATGAGATATTTGCTTTTAATGTCGTTATCGGATCGACCCACCTCTCTCTAACTTATAAAAACTATCAATGCGAAAAATCTGCAAAAATTCCAGACTATAACTTTTAATTAGCCCTTTGGATGTAAATTACAACAAACACTGTAGTAAGCAGATAGTTGGGTTGGACTCGAAATTCGGAACGACCAATTTTCGGAAAGGCCCAAATTCGGAACGTGCAATGTTTTGAACGAACATGCTCGGAACTCGGAACTATCAGGATTCGGAATGCGTATATATATAGGTATAGTAGCGTACGTCGTCCATCGTCCGCGAAACTACATCGCCCGACTTTCGAGCTTGCTCACACGTAAACTATCAATGTTAGATATATACCGTCGGGGACTTTTATGTAGGAAATTTAATTCTCTACAACATTGATCATATGAACTTTTGGTCTATATAGCGTTGTTCAGACAGCGTTTGGACAGGAAGGCAAAAAGGTATTGTATCAATGAATATCATTTTATCTTCCTGTCCAAACGCTGGCTAAACAACGCCATACAGACCAAAATTTCACATGAACAATGTTGCAGAGAATATAATTTCCCACAAAAAAGTCCGCTACGAAATATAACTAGCATAGATAGTTTACGCGTGGGAAAGCTCGAAAGTCGGACAATGTAGTCTTGCGGCCGGCAAACGAGGTATGCCAACTATACCTATATACATATATATATATATATACGCATTCCGAATCCTGACCGTTCCGAGAATTGTCGTTCCAAACATGGCGCGTTCCGAATTTTTGCCTTTCCGAACATTCCTCGTTGCGAATTTCGAGCCCATCCCGAATTAAATCTTTCGTCAACATGAAATAGCTCTCGTTACGTATTATTAAGAGTTGAAGAGAATGATAGTGACAACAATTACGGAGCCCTGTCGTGTACGTGTCCAACACGCTCTTGACCAATTTTATTTCAATAGCTCGTCGTGTGCCAATTAGCATTCTGTCCGTGATTCTGGCTTTTTTGTTGGTGCAAAAGTTTTCAGTTGCATGACTATATGACGATAATAGTGAAGCTTTTTTTGTCATCGATTTCATCGGTTCTTAGTTACCTGAGATTGAATTGAAACAACAGAGAAATGAAAAAAAAAATGGTGGCCGATTAGTGGCTGTTTCGACTGAATTTAGCAATGAGCGTTGAATGTTAGGAAAATTATTGGAATTTTGGGATTCCGTTTGTTCGATCAAAATTTGATTCCGAGTGAATTTTTTTTTTTTCGTTTCCTTATAATTGCAGATTTCTACCCTAGTATCGCACAGAGAACGTCCGTTATGTTCGGACCGGAGTCTACGGGCGGTCGCGAGGGTCGGCCAAGCGGTGAATCTCGCGGTCGAGCGATTCGTCACCGTCGGCGAAACTATCGCCGACGACAATCCGGAAATCAAGCAAGCCATGTACGAAGCCTGCAAAGAAGCGAGAGTCGCTGGTAAGTCATTTTTTTTTTCGTCATTGGCACTTCGACCTGAAGTCGAGTTTTTTGAGGTGGTATTAGCTAGATCCTGCAAAAGTCAATGTGAATCAAAGATATATAATATGTCCTGATCGACCTAAGTAGTACTTGGATGTCCTTTTGCATTACGCAGAGTCATCACTACCGCGTAGCAAAAATCCATCGGCATTACATGTTAATGATCTGAAATGCGTCATCGGATAGTCGATAATCATTATTTATGCAAAACGATTATCTAGAATTTAGTTGTAATTGATAAATATTAGATATTATATTTTTTGCTTCCTCATAGAGGAAGCTCCTTGTTGTCGTGAAACTTTTTTTTTCGAAATGTTTATTAAAACTTGTTCAGAATGTCCCGAAACATCTAAAAATCATATTTAGAAAAAGTGTCCGGATGTATGTGTGTATGCGTGTGTGTATTTAACATTGGTTGAGCGTTCATAACTTGAGGCCGGCTCGAGATATCAAGCTGAAACTTGTCACACATGTACAGGGTTCACCGCGTATAGCATGATTGAATTTTTGGAAAAATCCATACAGATCTTTTGTTTTTACGCGATTTCAAAAAAATTCAAAAATTTATTTTCGGTCTCAAGCCCCCACAACTTTAGAGATATCGAGCTCAAATTTAGTATAATGTTGAACGACTACAGGGACATGCTTGTTACTGATGTTGAAAAAAATGCATTCAGTGCTTTTGTTTTAAATTTTCAAAGCTGTAAAAAAACGGTGTGCGCACTCTAGCTGGCGCAACTTTTTTGATATCGGACCAAAATTTGGCACGAAGTTGCACTATTATCAAAAGGTGTTTCGGATTTAATTTAGGCAAAATCCATCGATCTATTCATATTTTATGTCGTTTTGAAATTTTTCAAAAATCAACATAAGTGATGTAGCTTCCACAATTTTCGAGAAATCGGGCTAAAATTTGGTACAAAGTTGCACTACTATCGAAAGGTGTTCGGTATCGAATTTGAGCAAAATCCATCGGAACGTTCAGATATTATGGGAATTATAATTTTTCAAATTTGACACGAATTGCCCCATATACATATGTATATTGATTTCGACTCACATTACACTCACATGGTGCCCTCAACCTCCCAAAAGTGAAAAAAAAACGTGCAAAGTAGAACCTTGCACATGGCTTCCTCATTTTACGCATTTGCCAAAGCTTCCTTTATGAGGAACTATGGTACGATCAGTTTTGGCTTCCTCATAGAGGAAGCTGGCAAATGTATAAAATGAGAAAGCCATGTGCAAGGTTATACTTTGCATCTTTTTTAACACTAGTATATGAGCGAACGAGATCTTGCAACGTACAATATGATATGAGTTTTTCATGAGGCGGAAACGTTGCTCATGGAGAAGATACAAGCCAATCAACAGAGACCAGTGACGCTTCTCCCTATATAACCAATGGATTTCTATGACCTTTCACATCAACTTTGACGTTTAATATCTTCGAACCAAATATTACAATCGGATTCGATATTTTTCCAGTCGGTGCAGATTCAATATCGATCTACGTGCTATGTGTATCTAAAAATCGTGACATTAATTTTACTGCTTCGGTCGACAATCTTGAAAACCCGTAATTTCAATAATGCAATATGGCTATTTTCTATTCTAGAAAATAGATTCAGTTTATTTTCGTCTCATTGGAATAAATTTGATAGATAGAATTGATTTCTTTAACGATTAAATTACGTAATTGTTATTTCGACTATTGATTTTAAATTACAAACTTATTCAGCCGATTTTTGTTTCATAGGATGAAATTTTGTTAATAAAATTTTATTTTTCAGCACTAAAATTTCACGATTTTAATTTCAACATGTGATTCCCTAAGAACAATTTATTCGATTGATTATAGTCTCGTTGAAATAAATTTGATTTCGTACCTGAAGTTATATTTCTTGTGAAATAGATTTTATAAAGTAGTACTTTACATCAAATTTGATTTGATTACAAGTTGTGTTTTTTTTTTTTTTTTTTTCAATTAGCAGCACAATTATTGTATTTTGCGAGTCGATCGTCGATGGTGAATGGGAACAGACGTTGCACGTCTTGTTTCACACCGATACAGGACCCCCCGTGTAACCTAGCATCAGAACCGTCTGGCCTCCGGTGCCAGCCTCGATCCCAGTCAGTTATAATCCAATTGGGTTTGGTAATTTCACAGTAGCTGCACAACCTCCGCTCGACAAATGCCGACTCGATTGCTGCCAGGTTGTGAGACCCCAATGTCGGATCACTATTCGCCATAGAACTGTACTCATAATTTTTATCTAGTTAGCGATATGGCTTTCTTATCGAATTAGATGCTTCGACAGAGCCTGAAATAAAATTTTCCATCTCTTACCGGTGATGGACATGAAAAAAAATTTTAAATTAGGCCGAAGAATAATTTTCATTATTATACATTTTCATAAATGTCAATCAATTTTTTTGTTTCTCAATAAAAAAGTATCCGTCATTTACAATTTTATTGATTTTGTGTAAGCGAAAAAATTTAAGAATAATTTTTATTATCGTCAGTTTCGGGTGGGGCTCGAAGTTCAGAATGAGCAATGTTCAGAAAAGCCAAAATTTCGAACGCTCAATGCTTTGAACGACAATGTTACGAACGGTCGCGGCGCAGAATGAAATTGTTTCGAAGGGTCAAAATTTCGAATCGCATTGTAGCCTTCCGAACGCCTACCTTTCGAGCTTTCCCACGCGTAAATTATGAAAGTTAAATACATGCCGTCGCAGACTTTTTTATAGGAAATTTATTTCTCTACAACATTGTTTATGTGAACTTTTTGTCTATATAGCGTTGTGTATCCAGCGTTTGGACAGAAACAAATAAAACGATAAGAAAATCGATGCATTTTTACCTTCCTGTCAAAACGCTGGTTAAACAACGCTATATAGACCAAAAGTTCACATAAACAATGTTGTAGAGAATTGAATTTCCTATAAAAAAGTCAGTGACGGCATTGATCTAACTGTGATATTTAACGCTAATTTTTAAATTAACGATAATTTTTTAAAATAGAAAACCGCCGCGGTTTAACATTTTCTGGCTTTCAAGCTTTCCCACACGTAAATTATCACAGATAGATATATGCCATCACTGACTTTTTTTTACATACAGATATTTTATACGTAGGATATATTTTTACATACATTAGTTTGCTATATATATCCATAATAATGACACAATTTGCAATGTGTAACAAATCTTTATTCAAGAACAATTTTTTTGGTCAAATTTTTCACTTTTTCAAATGTAAAATTATTATTGTAGTTCAATTTATATACAAAAATGACATCAATTTTTTGTGTTTACATATTGATCGGCTCAATATCTAACATTTCCGAAATTTGTTAAAATCCAATAACATCCAAATTGCAATATTTTTCGCTGTTATGTTTTTCATATTCTTTTCCGTCCCTCGCGTATCGCGAAACAATGTACATCTAGCGTGACGGCTCAAAAATTCAAAATTTTTTTACTGACTAAACGAATAAATATATTGACGATTTTTTTTCAAATGCTTAGTGCATTTGTTAAAGAAGCTTCCATATAATTTTCATGCAAATATTGTCAAATGGCAGAGTTATCCTGCTTCTCCTGGCGGTCCTTTTTTTAGCGGTAGTCAGGATATTTCCGAAAGAAACAATCGGAAATTTCAACGAGTCATTGATTATCGATTTGAACGAATTAAACTCGAGCTTGAGAGAAGCATTGTTTTTTTGGCAGGTATTTGAACATTTTTCGAGGTTTTCAGCCTGATTTTTCGTTAGTTCTTTTTTTTTGTATGAATAAAACCAGAACGAATTTTGTTTTTCGGAAAAGCTCCTCTTAAGCTCTAGAGAATACAGTCCGACCTCGGAATAAGAGACCAAAGCCCTCAAGGGGAAGAGTTTATCTCGGAAATGGCATACCCCCACCAGGCGCGCGCGCTCTCTACCGCTGTCTGTCTCTCCCATTCTTTTCCGCATGCGATCCTTTCAACAAGAGACACGCTCGAACGAGTTTCAACTTAGTAAACTCACATCGTCCATGCAGAAAAGTTTTCGACTGCGCGTCGACATTTATATCGCGAATTTTTGTTTCACGTTAATATACTATTGAATATTATTGTGTACTACTGTATCTGAATTACTATTGACTGTCATAAAATCACCGAAACTGTAAGGAAGCGTAAGAAATCGAAGTGTAGTACACAAGTCGAAGAAAATATTACAGAATCTGTGCCGCAATGTGATAATTTGAACAACGAGCTGGCTATGGCCAAACGTAATCGATATACGGTTGAGGAAAAGAAGACAATTTCGCCCCAATAATTTGTCCCAGGCTAGTCTCTTAACCACAGGTCCGCGCACGAAATTCTTGAGCTCGGAGTTTGAGTCGGAGTGGGAGAAGCGCTCGAGTGAGAAACTGGGGAAAGTCTCTTATTGCCGAGTCTCTTATTTCGAGGTCGGACTGTACTTTAAAATAACTCTTCTTTCGGGTAATCCAAAAAAAATCGATTTTCCGCTAGATATACTCCCTTAAAATGAACATTTTGGAAGTGATTTATCAATATCTGATTGAATCAATCATCACTTGAAATTTCTGCTTCGTCGATCGAGGACCTACGATCGAAGATGTTTTCTTTTCTTTTCTTTTTTTTCTTTTTCTTTTACGTCGAAAGATTGAGTTATGGATTTACCAATAAATATTAAGTTGTCGCTGTAAGGTTACACGACTAAGCCAATATGAGTGACTTTGCGTGAGTCACTTCATCGGTTTCTGGGGTTTCCGTGTCAAGCTCTACTTGATCTTTGCCGCGGATTCCACGAACCGTCGACAACACACACACACACACACACACAAAGCTCTTATCCGGTTCGCTTTCGCTATCCCGGGCAAACACGTTTTCGCATCCCCGAATGCACGTCTTGTTAAAATCCTCATTGAACGACCGATCAATTAACCCAACCACAATTACCGGTTTGCGTCACACGTGAAACCGTATTTCCGAGTTTATTGGAGCCTTCGCCGAAGTTATTGAGACACACGAGAATCGACCGTGAAGGGTCGAAACGCTTTAGCTGTATAACAAACTACGTTCAAAGTTTTCGTCGAAGAATTCGCAAATTCAATTTTTTTCAAATTAGCGAACAAACAATTTATTTATTTGATTGATACATTCATATAATTTTTTGGAATATATACTATACATGAGGCATTCCACATCACTTCAACCAGTAAAAAAAAAAATATTTGACAAATAATTTTTGAAAAATGATTATTTTATTGAAATACATTCCCCGAGTGCCGAAATTTAAAAAAAATTTCTGACGTTTTTCTCGTGGAATAACTTTTTTTTAATTTGTCCATTCAAAAGGCTGTATCTTCGGCAGAATTTGACGTATATTTACATTTGTAAAAAACGAACAAAATATGCAAAAATATTTTTTTTCTCAAAAGATGCACTCGTTATTTTAGTTTTCAAGATTTCCCCAAATTCTGAATACGAAAAACGAATTTTTGGTATTTTTTATATTGTGGGACCGGTAATTGGTAATACGTAATTTTACCGATTTTATTGATAGCTTTTTTTCAGTTTGATTTTTGTTTTATGTGGTCCAGTCGCTTTACACGATTCAACGAGCATTGATTATCATTAATTTTCCTTTCAAGGAGGCTTCTGAACTTGAAAAATAGTAGAATCAGTTTTCATGACAAAACTAATGACCGGATAATTTTCAAAAATTTTGGAAAACTCCGAAAAATGGCAACGCCCGAGACGAGAGAATATTGATTTCATTCCTCTTGCACAGCCAGTCGGTGAAGACGATTGCGACAATTGAAACAATAACAAAATTGAAAAATAATGGAATCAGTTACCGTGTCGTCATGACAAACCTATCGAATGACCGGTATAATGTTCGAAAATTTTGGAACATTTGAAAAATTGCGACGACCGAGAAACGACACTTTTTTTCTCCATTCTTCATTTTAGGAAAAAAAAAACTCGTTGTGTGTCTTTGCGCATCGATATAACTCATGCACACGAGCCTTAAGGTAGTATCCCACAAACTGTAAGAGTCAAAGCAAGCCTAAGATATACCATCTCGTGATTGAGGTACGTAGTACTTTTATGTGACAACGACGCGTGTTATGATGTCGATTAGTGTGAGAGAGAGAGAGAGAGAGAGAAGATGGGAATCAAACGCGCAACGTTGCCATGTCTACTGGATCACGACCAACTCCTCATATAAACTGTATTTTCCCGATGTTTATTCGCTGATTATTATCATCACAGTCTCCTGATCTCTACTGTCAAGTGCCCAAAATGTTCTGCGAATATTCAACTTGCAGCTTAAGTGTTTTCATTAAAATCTGACGAGGACTTTTTGTATTATATCAAATTGAGCGTGATTCTCCATAAGGCTCGATGTTGAACGTATGAAAATAACAGTGTTGATATCTTTTTTCCCGCGCTCCGGAAAGCCATAAAAATTTAACTGAACCTTTTTCTCATCAATACCTATAAGTATGCCAAGTTTTATGAAAATCTGACGAGGAACTCTCTTATGGAGGGTACTACCTTAATTTCGCTGTGGCTGATGACTCACGAGAATCGATCGAACATTATACGGTTTGGCGTTTCACGCGAGCTAGCTCGGGATAGATATGAAAGCGTCGAAGGTGATAGCAAAAGGACGCAAAGAGTGGAGGGAGGCGAAGAAAGGAGGTAGAGGGTGGGAATATAGGGAAAGACATCGTCGGAAGGGTTCTTAATCTTCGGATATCCTTATAGCACACCCCTTTCGCCTTCGAACTCGGTCGAGATATTATCCTCAAGGTTTCACGAGTGCACACCACACGATGGGGCAAGTTTCACCGGAGATAAGACCCCAAACCTCGGTTGCAGAACGATGAGTGGAATTTACCTTCTCCCTACGAAATTCACGTATTCGGCATTGAGACTCCGTGACGTCAGAGATAGAGAGCTCGAAAAGTTTGCTGAATTCGCCATTGCGCGTATAGTCGAGTTCCACCAATTGCGACGCTCCGAGATATATCGAGCTTCGATGCACGTTCGACGATTTTCATGGTGAATAGACCATTTCGATCGATAATTTTTTTTTTTAGAATCATAGGTTCGAACGTGATTTGACTCGATGTGTGTGTGTGTTTTTTTTTTCATTTTTCTTTTAGGGTATTACTCGATGGTTATTGAAAAATGTAAGAAATTTGTTAAACATTTGACGAATTGTAGTTCTTGTTGAAATAATAATTCATGAATTATTTCAGAATTGTTTACTGAATAATTTAGTAGTTATAAATTTATGAATCTACTGGCACTTGAAGGGGGCTGTCATCTGAAAAATTGTAATTATTATTATTATTTTTTTTTTGACAATCGATCTGAATTTCAAATCTATTTTATCCTCGTGGAATTCCTAATCTTAGCTTTCTTTTCGAATTTTCTGTAAGATTTATCACAACATTTTTCACTTATTGTCGTTGCTCTCGGACCATACGACTCCCCGTATTTTCAATTCTGACGTCTCATTCCACAATTCACAGAAGCTTCCACAATCCGAAAATGACATTTTTATTAGTACAATTTTTTTCATAAAAAATATTAAAAAATGTGTGAAATTCGAGGGTTTTTTTTCGTTTTTTTTTTTCATTTTTAAGGGGGAGTAAGGTTACTTCGATACAAAAATATTTCTATGATTACTACATGATGAAGTAACATTTGAAGAATATAATATGGAATTTGCATTAATTATTATGAAGAAATGCGCCATTGACAGCGAATCTCCGCGGATATCTAAAAAACAAAAAGTTTCATTGTGGTGCCCCTCATAACTCATGACTGGATCATCTGAAACCAAAAAACCAAAATGATTCTACCACTTGATAAGTTTCTGCAGGTAACAATGTCGAAATTTTTTTAATAAAGAATTTTTGAAATCGTTTTTTCAACTTTTCACAGCACTTCAAAGTCAACATACTGAAAAAAAAATTTGATGAAAAATCAGTAATTTGACTTTTCTGAGTGCTGTGAAAGATTGGAAAATCCATTTTCAAAAAACTCGGAGTTGTCACATCAATTATAGAAACGAATGTATTTTAACTGTGTCGTAAAAAAAATTATCGAAAATATGGGTTTTTTTTTTATCGAGTTAACTTCACTCCCCCTTAAATCAAGCTTTGCAAAAATTATTTTGCAAAAATTATAATCATACAAATTCAAGCTATCCTTTAACGAGATTTATTGCGAACCCTCGTTCCGCGCTGCCGCTGCAGATGAAGCAGCGGTAAAAAAAATGACCCCCCCCCCCGCCTCGCCAAGGTAAAAGGATAAAGGGTAGAACAACGGAAGCTCGAGTCCCCGGAAACGACGCGCCACATGGCCTACAATATCTCCGTGTGCTGTAACTCGCTAACACGAAAGCATTCCAACCCCTCCCCCCCCCCTCAACCGTGCCACCCTCCACACTCTTCCTGGCCTATGAGAGGTCGTGTTGCAGTTCGTAGTAATATCCAAAGATCAATATGTCTTCCATCCATTCTCGGAGCGAGGCATATCATTACAGAAATGTGCTCTAACTTCGTTATTCCATGCCCCACCAGGGATCAATCTTTTTCTTCGTTTTCTTCGTATTTTCAAATCACGAAAATTGACAAAATTTCACCAAATTTTTCGATAATTTTTTACGACCAAATTCCAGTTGGCGAGGATCTTTCGAGTTTTTAGGGTTCCGTACCCTTAAATCGAAAAAAAATTGGTCAAAAGCGTGTGGGGCACGCACATGATGAGGTTCCGTAGTAGGCATTCTGTAGTAGTCATTGAGATTTGGAATTTTTTTTTTTTTCTTTTCAAAATGTCAATTTTGAAACGCTCTCTTCCAGAACAACTCGCAGCAGGCCCGATGTTTTTTTCTATCATTTTTTTTTTATGATTGACTTAATGTATTTTTGAAAAAATCTGGATCGCTACCATAATTTATTTATTTTTCAACGTTGATATTTCTTCGAAGCTATGGCTGAAGATACGCAATAGGAGTTATTTTACCGTGACAAATTAGCTCGTATCCGAAAAAGAGTTATTTTCTATATTTTTCGTAAACTATTTTCGCTACAGTGTTCGTTATAATTTTGATTGAATGTAGACTAATTAAAAGCTACATTTTGGAATTGACGCGACGGACAACAGAGTGATCTTGACATAATTTCCTTTTTAGGGTTCCGTAAAAATCTACGAAACCCTTATGATCTCGCCAAGTCCGTCCGTCGGTCCGTGTCTGTCTGTATGTCACAGACCTCCCATTCTCTCAGTTATGGACCGATTGAGATGAAATTTGGTACACGGACGTCGAGCGGTGACCTGAAAACAGAAATGACAACTTAAAAAAAAAATGTTTGACCCCCGTCCCGCAAATTAAACAGTGTTCACGAACTTTTTTTTTTTGCTCATACCATTGAGTGAGATATCTTTGGATAGGTCTTCTCAAATGCAACAAATAATGTCCTGAGACCTTTCCATTTCAAGCCTTCAGTCATGAGATATTTGCGTTCAAAGTCGTTATCAAAGTGTCCCCCCTCTAACTTTTAAACTATCAATGCAAAATTTCAAAATGTAGCATTCAATTAGTACATTTTGGAATTTTTTCAGTGTTCGTTATAATTTTGATTACAAAATTATAACGAACACTGTATTAAAAACAGTTTGCGAAAAATATAAAAATAACTAACTCAAAATTTTTTGTCAAAATTTACGCCTACGGAACTCTATTATGTGCGTGCCCAACACGCACATAATTTTTCGTCTAGATAGATTCAATTAACAGCCTAACCTACATAAATGATATACTTTTTTTTACATCCTCATCATTTTCTCTCGTGTAAGAACTATCGAAAAAAAAAAACAAAACAAAAATCTTTCATACTCACATAACTACAAATGAATGGAACAAACAAACAAATAAAACCGCACACGCTCACGATAAATAAAACTCGACACGATAGTCAATAAAATGTTTGTCTCTAAAAAAAAAAAAATAAAAATTTTTTTTTTTTAAAAACCATATATCCCCGTTTGATGTTGATCGAGCGATCAATTTACACGTCAACTTCCCCAACCACGGTTATTCGTCGACGTTGTTACCGATATAGAAACAGTTTGATCTATTTATAACCGACGGTGAATTGGCGCGAGCGAGATGGCGATAGGGTCAAGTTAACACACACACACACTCGAACATAGCCACATATATAGGCGTGCGTGAATGTGAGTAGATATGAGAGGTGGAAGAAAGGGTGTGCATTGAAAGCGCATTGCGGGGACAACGAGGAAGCGTGGCTTCGTGCTGTTGACGGTTGACCCAACACACGAACACACCCTTACCGCCGATATGGTTCGATACAGATTTATACATTATCGTGCGTTTACATGCGATTTATCCTATAACATTAATCTTCACAACTCGTCTTGATTCGAAGTTCTGGATTCACGATTTTTTTTTTATTCAACGTGTAATTATCGGCATAGGTCAAGGCACATGTGTGTGTGTGTGTGTGTGTGTGTGTGTGTGTGCTCGTGTTCAACACTCGAATCGGGTTTATCCGGATGATGGTCGATAATAATAATAATAATGGCTTTATCTGCATGTGAACTTGAAGAGCTTCCTTGTATCAAGGTGACTTTTGACAGAATTTCAACGTTACAGATACACGACGAGGTGCGGAGAGGTGGGGGAGAGAAGGGGTCGATTATCTACCACGTCTGTGCAAGTTCCGATTTGTTGGATTGTTGAAATCCATCGTAATTGAGTTTTGTTTTCAATCTGTAACAAACGGATTTGTCAATTCATAATTATAATTGCAGTTGTTGCAATTTTTTTTCGAAATTGTACACGATGGATCTTAGATGTTGCGCAGGTCATGTACCGAAAATTCTTTATCGACGGGTGTTGACATTCCGGCCGTCCTGGTCATCGTTAACAATTTTTTTTTTGTTTTGAATTCTATTCTTCACGAATGTGGTTGTCGTCCGAGCCTTCATTTTTTTATTGTTTCATATTTAATATTTTTCCGAACCACCAGAAGTGAACATTTTATTGTAAAAATCTGAGTACTGTCTTTGAAGCGCCACCATTTTGTACATTTTCCCTACAATTTTTTATTGGACGCCCGAACGATAACCACATTCATGAAGAATAGAATTTAAAAAAAAATCTCGTTTCCGATGGCCAGGACGGCCGCAATGCCAACACCCGTCGATAAAAAATTTTCGCGACATGACCTGCGCGGCATCAAATATCTTGTACAATTTTTAATAAAATGCTTTGAAAAAATGTAAGATATGTGAAAAATATGGAGATATGAACATTAGACTGTGTCTGAGAAACACTTTATTTTCATTTTTATGTCGCAGGTCGCAAAATTTGGTAGTAGGCCTAAAAAAAATCCTTCTGAAAGGCCCACTAAAAACGATTTTTTTTTACGTTTCTCAAGGGTGGCTTTCCTTCCTCCTTCAAATAACGGGAAAAATAAATTTCTCGCTTCTTTAAATGCAAACGTCAATAAAAAACATTGGAAACTGAATCCGCCGGATACCATTTTCTAGGGAATTGAATTTCCTTCAAAAAGTGTCAGAGCCTCAAGTAAAAAAATTGAATATCTTCAAGACTTACAAGCATTTCAAACCAATTTTCGACGAAAATTCGTCTTCAAACGAGTTTTACAGCTAAACTCTTCGTTCCACAAGAAAAATATACAGGAATATTTTAGAGCCAATTGAATTCCCTACAACAAAGGTCTCCTGTAAAAATAGCCTTAATCCAATAATTTACAATTCACAGTTCCTCGGAGTTCATTTTATGAGATTATTAAAAAAAAAAATGTTCTACAAAAAGTGTTCTACAAAAAGTTGTGGGCCTGAAAAAAAATTTTTTTTTCAGGCCCACAACCAACTTTTGCGACCTGCGACATAAAAAAAAATTGTTTTTTGGACACAGTGTAATGAATATGTATAAATGTAAAATGTGAAATGCGAACACTGTACTCAAAATTCAATAATTTTCTTTGGCTCAACGAATTAAGATATTGACGATTTTTTTTATGTCTGCATTCATTAGAGAAGCTCCAATAAAATTTTCAAGTAAAAATATCACAAAATGGCAGAGTTATATTGGCTTTTCCCGGCGGCATTTTTTTTCGTAGTAGTCACGATATTCCCCAAAATAAGGGTCTGAAATCAAAACGGGTGATTGAATATCGTTTTAGAAGAGTCAATCTTGGAGATTAAGGAAAGGATTTTTTTGGGGGGGGGGGGAACGGCAGGTATTTGAAAGTTTTTTTATGTTTTTGATCCCATTTTTCGTTAGTTTTTTTTTTTAAATATAACAAGAGGATTTTTTTTCTCAAATGAGCTTTCCTTACCCTCAAGAGAATGCTTTTACAGAAGCCCTCGAAATTTGAGCAAAATCGATCCAGTGGACCTCGAGATATCTTGACTACCGATCTCAAAATGTAATTTCGAAATAAACGCGTTGAAAGTTTTGACAAAGTTTTCGGTGCCGAGGGCATCGAGAAACACGCATGTAGATAAAATTATTTTTAGACTACAATTCAGAACAGATTTAAACTTTTCTCTTTTCAAATGAAAGCTTATAATATATTTCGCACATAAGTAATACTACCGGTTTCATGAAAAAAAGAGGTTGAATTTTTATTATTTATCAACAAAAGTGGAAATTAAGACCAACCAATTTTTGGTATTAACTCAATGAGATTTTCAGAAAATACTTTTCAATGATTCTTCTTTCCGTAAATGCAAAGAAAAGAAAAAAAATCGATTTTTTGCTATATATGTCCCCTCAACTCAATCTCATCACGTCGTTATGTCGCTAATCTCACTCGCGATATACATTTTTTTTCCCTTTGACTCGATAAATAAAATGTGAAAAAAAAAAAACAACAACAACAAAATCGCTATTCGGTAACCGTTTTGCGTCGTCGAGAATGGAAGTATGAGGAAAAAAGGGAAATTACGAATAAATATATCCCATACGGGATTTATTCCGTGGCGATAAATCAAGCGCATTGCCGGTCGTATCGGCAACCGGGTATTGGGAAATAACACGTGAGCCATCCACGAGAATGTTATATCCTCCGGGTGGGGCGAAGGGAGGGGGGCGGGGGATGGAAGGGTTGCCAGAGGAATATTGAAATCACGGAGAAATGCAAGAGCTGCAATGTTAACCTACGATGGGGTGCCTCGATCGCCCGCTAGAGATCGTTGATATTCCATCCATTAGCCACCGTGCAACGAAGTGTGACGATAAGCGAAAATAGATATTAAAAAAAAATTCTAAAAACAAAAAAAAACAAAAGATAAATGGAACGCAATACGAACAAAAAATAATGAAAACAAATCGAACATATGACCGCGCCAGATGTATTTTACATGGCCGATTAGTTCGTGCGCGAGATTTATGCGAAAAATCAATAGTTGTGTTTTTTTCGAATTTTATTATAACCACGAACCTTCGGGTTTTGTTGAGGGTAGAGTTTCCGGTTTTTCGGACATTTTCAGATGTAACATCTGGAATGGTTTTTTTTTCTTCAACGTTTTTGTGTCTATTACAATAAAACTCGATGAATACTTTTATCGATAATATTACACATAATGCACAAATTTTTTTGTCACAAAATATGAAATTTAAGGGTAGAGCCTGTTTTTCAAATTTTCATTCGATTTCCCTATTTATGCATTTTCGTAAAGTTTATATAGGTCTTGAGAATAATCTCTCCGATAATTTATTGGAAATGGGATTATAAATAATGTCAAATAGAATTGATTAAGTTTGATTTTTCACTTTTATTTTATGCATATGAGGAAGGACCGTCTGAACTGTTCAAAGATGTCTACGAGACTAAAGACTTGTGACAAGGGGCCAAAAGAATCATGTCACCAAAAGAGAACGAACTCTCTGTTCTTTCTTCGGATATGCCAGCTATCGATAGTCGGCTATTTATGTATATGTCTATGGGACTCCACGCGTCGATTTATTTTTCAACCCTTTATCTTATATTTATATATACATGCATAATTAGACTGGTCATTAAAAAATCGATTTTCCATTTTTATCCCGAAATCGAAAGTTGACCTCATAAAACTGAAGTTCTCGAAATTTAAGCCCCTTATCATAACGCTAAGGGGTGCCTCTATAATGTTTATTATTCTTTTTTATCGACGTAAAAAGAATAGTTTTTACGAAAATAGCTTTTATTTCAAAATAAATTCGAATTTTTACGCAAATAAGAATTTGTGTAAAAATTCGAATACATTTTCGAATGAAAGCTATTTTCGTAAAAACTATTTTTTTTACGTCTTATGAATCGTCTACTACCGAGAAATCGTATTATTTGAAATAGAAAAAAATTCAAATTAACTAATTGAATGAACCAAAAAATTCACAGGCACGCTTTAATATGAAGATAGAAATCTGGAATTTGGGGCATCTTCTTTTCTTGAGCCCAACTTCAGATTGTTCAACTAAAAAAAATTGAATAAATAAAAAATAAAAGTTAATTAAAAAATGAAAAAAAATCACGAGGACGCCTTAATATTGACATGGAGAGCTGTAATTTGAGGAACTGGTTCTCATTGAGATCAACTTCACATCGTTTAACTTGAAAAAAAAAAACAAAAAAAAAAATTTTTAAGTCGATAAAAAAAATAATTAACATTATAGAGGCACCACTTAGCGTTATGATAAAGGGCTCAAATTTCGAGAACTTTAGTTTTATGAGGTCAACTTTCGATTTCGGGACAAAAATCGAAAATCGAATTTTTAACAACCAGTCTAATGCATATGCACTTCTTGGTACTAGCGACTATATTATCCAATCTAATGAATAACTCATTCACGAAAAACTTCAGACGCGTTGTTTATCGAAACTGCTTCTTTGTAACTTGAGGCAATGAAGATATCTCAGCGACCAATGAACCGATTGACTTTGAATTCGGAGGGCTTATTGAGAATTGTATAATGAAATTGAAAAAAAATTGAAAACTCCACAATTTTTTAAATAGTTTACTATTTTGACAGAGAAATTTTTACAAAAATTCGAGTTCACAAACTTTTCTACGAAAAGTTTGTCGAAGAATTCTCGTTTGTTAGTGAAACATTTAACGTTATTCGGACTTGGAATATTAATGACAAATGTGGAAACACGTGGGCTTCCGGTCAATCACAACCGGTACACCACGATTGATTTACGCGATTAATAAGCTTCGTGGTTGTCGCGTGATTATCGATCGCCTGGACCAACAGATTCAACGGTTTATACGGGTCGCTCGTGGTTTATATCAACGGAGAAATTTGTACGAACGGAGATTCGATGGTGGTGACGCCACGTGGCCGACACTATGGTCTGCCGAGATAATACGATCACCATGAATGACATTCTGGTTTATAACCAGAATCTAGTTAGCTCACCCAGATGACAATCTACACAAATTCACAACCGAATCCAACATTTTTCAACCTTCAAAAAATTGCGTCAACATAGATTTTGATCATCGACAAGAAATTGACAAAAAATATAAAAAAAAAAAATCTACACAAATTCACAACCGAATCGAACATTTCAGAACCAGAAAAAAATTTCATCAACATAGATTTCGATCATCGACAACTCAAAAACATCGTTATCATAACAAAGGAAAGCACGAAAAATCGAGGAACACAATTTTACATTCTTAAGAAGAAAAAAATAATTAATCGTCATTCTTTATAAAGGTCTAGTCCGACTGGTTAAAAAGGTTTCCATCAAGAAATTTCGGATATCACTTGATCATACTTTTTAGTCCTTATTTTCGAAATGACACAGTTTTTCGACTGCATTCAAACGAACAATGTATGTAATTGATGAATAAACTCGAATATACAGGGTGTCCTGATCCAATCGATAACTTGGGTTTCCACGAAAATTTAGGGTCCAATTTGAAAATCGTTTAAGTAGATCTTGTAGAGGTTGAGGGGGGACACATTCGAAAAATTCTAAAAATTTCAAAGTTGCGGCGCTATGGCAGAAATATTTTTTTAAATGGAAACCATATATTTTTAAAATTTTTTAAAATAGTTCTCATCAATGAAAACTTTTTTATAATTTTTGTTTATTACATTGATATTTCGTATCAACTTTGTACATATATTATTTTGTAGTACTTAGAATTTAATATTTGGCTCATTAGTCAAAACGTCAAGGGTCGGTCATTTTAAGTACTTGGATCTTACAAAATATCGATGTAATCGAAAAAAAATATTATTCAAAAGGTGTTGGTATTGATGAGAACGAATTTTTAAGATTTAAAAAATATATGGCTTCCATTAAAAAAAAACATGTTGTCCGTCATAGCGCCACCATTTTGAATTTTTTTTTATTTCTCGGGTGTCCCCCTCCAAACCCTACAAACTCTGCTTAAACTATTTTTCAATTGGACCCTTCTTTTTCGTGGACATTTAAGTTATCGATTAAGATGGATACCCTGTATATTGTACGTAAGATTTTTTTTTCTCAGGCTCAGACGCTACGCCGTTGGGAACAATTAAAATGATAACAAACTATGAATGTTTCCATTCAAATTTGAAAAACAAACTGCGAGCTGGAACTTGCAAATTGTTTCCTGAAAATTTATGATACCGCACGAAGCTGTTGGAGGAAGATATCTTCCAATATCTTATATTTATTCTGAGAAAGCAATTTGCAAGTTTTAACTTTCGGCTTGTTTATTGTACGGTGTTTCGTTCGAACATTTCGGCCGCATAAGTTGACTCGATCCTATTTGAAAATGTTATGTTTTCTAAAATCTGAACTTGTCGTTCGGTATCTACCACTTTGGGATCAGGGATGGGCATCTATTCAATGAAAATGTATTTCAAATACTTTTTCAAACAAATAACTATAATTAATTATCATGCAAGAATCAATATTTTCACATTTCTGTAATAATTATGACCAATTTACGTGAATTATGATTTTACAATGAACCGAAGTTTTCAATAAATCTGCTGAAATTCGTTTTAATTTGGTCCGGAAAGTATTTGAAATACATTTTCATTGAATGAATGCCCATCCCAAATTGGGATTGACTGCCCAAAGGGAGGCTGCCACCATCCCATCACCATTTTGACTAACAAACGTGGGTAAACGTTGGCTCATGCATGTCTGAAAATTTTACCACATTTTTTCGTATATATCTGAATTGGCAGAGGTCGAAACTTCAGAATTTCGCATCGCCCTAAAATCCGATGTGTTCGGACGATTATCGCTAAAATCCATGCTTATGAAGACTCACAATGATATTCCACACTTGTAGAGGTTTTAGGTTCGATTGGTTCAAGTTAACGACGATTAAAGCGACAAAGTTGACTTGTTTGAAAAACTCGAAATATCATGAAATCGGAACTTTGTGATGGATTCAGCTGAAAACCTCAGGCCGAACATCCATGAGCATAACTCTATTCGCGATTAACTATTTGGACGACGAATATGTCGAAATTTGCGAACGCTCGGGTATTTACCGATATTATTTTTGAAAAATTGAAAACTCTGTCAAATCCAAGCGGCTGTTCCAATTATTACGAAAATTACAGACGTCATGAGGATTATGAAGCACCACATGTGTGCAAAAATTCAGCGCTGTAGCTCGAATCGTTCTTGAGTTATAAATGTTTTCATTTTGCAGGGTCGTTACATTCAGAAATCTCCAGATGTGATATCTGGATGTTTCAGGACATTTTGGATATGTTGACTTCAAAATGACGTTGAAAAAAATTGTTGAACGTCATATGGCTTTATCTATGATGAAGAAAAAAATTACTGGAAGACAATTTTAATTGGACAATATTTATTTTTTTTAACTTTTCAGTCTCGATATCCGAATATTCGGGTGATTCTATCGAAACTGTCGTTACGTGAATCGTATGAGGGGATTCGGTAGACGGAATCGTTGGGTTTGTTCATTCATTATGGCCTCAGATTGCATTGTAATAGGGTTGGGTAGCGAGGAAACGCTAAAAGCCAACTTCCGGTTAATAACTGCGAAAGAATCAAAAGTCCAAGGTCCGATCGTAGAGGTGTGTCTCGTTGATCTATAAACTACGTTGAGCCACGGGCGAGGTAGTTTCCACGTTAAAACCATTTTGTTCCAGTGCCTGATAGGTCAGAAGCAATATCGCGCATAAACTATAGATATATGACATGTTCCAATTCCGGAAATTAGGGTCTAATGAAAAAGCCTTCGATCCATATCTGGAATCTATCGCGAGAACACGTGAAACGATGCATCATCATTTTTTTTTGCTTTTTCGACCCGAGACTGAATTACCGACCGAGTGGTCTCGACCATTCTTTTTTTTCATGCACTTTTATAAACATGACATTCAATTAACGAAATATAAGCGTTTAAAGTCAAAAGTCTTCCATCTTCATATAGAATCTCTCGCAAGAACACCCGAAATCATGCATAATTTTTTTTCGGAATTGAGACTGTATTATCGACTAAGTCATTGGCAATTATTTTTTTTTATACGATGAAATTGGTAATTTTATATTTTTGTTAATTCGGACGTTGAACGATGAAAGTTTGATAATGAAACAAAAATTCTCTGCGGATAAATAATAAAAAAGGTGCAAAGTAGAACCTTGCACCTGGCTTCCTCATTTCACACATTTGCCAAAGCTTTTGTGACGTTTGAGAGCACCATGTGAGTGTAATGTGAGTCGAAATCAATGTATATGGGACAATTCGTTTCAAATTTGAAAAATGATAATTTCCATAAAATCTGAACGTTCCGATGGATTTTGCTCAAATTTAATCCGAAACATCTTTCGATAATAGTGTAACTTCGTGCCAAATTTTGGTCCGATATCTAGAAAGTTGCGCCAGCTATAGTGCGCACACCGTTTTTTTACACCTTTCAAAATTTCTTAAAACAAAAGCACTGAATGGATTTTTTTTAACATCACTAATAAGCATCTCCCTGTAGTCGTTCAACATTATACTGAATTTGAGCTCGATATCCCTAAAATTGTGGGAGCTGGAGACCGAAAATAAACTTTTGAATTTTTTAAAAATCGCGTAAAGACGAGGATCTGCATGGATTTTTTTAAAAATGTAATCGTGCTATGCGCCGCGAACCCTGTACATGTGTGACAAGTTTCAGCTTTATATCTCGAGCTGTTCTTAAGTTATAAATGCTCAACCAATGATACATACACACATACATCCGGACATTTTTTCTAAATGTGATTTTTAGATGTTTTGGAACATTTTGAACACTTCTTAATGAACATCTCGAAGAAAAAAAATTTTTTTTTTACAAAAAACAAAGCTTTCTCTACGAGGAAGCAAAAATAACCTAACGATAAGTGAGAATGAGATTTTCCTGGCGGTTGAAAGAAGTTACACAAAATGGCCGCCGGCAGGTTCACGATTGGAAATACAACAACGAAACATTTCGGTTTGACAATTGAAACACAATAATCCTCCACACAAATGCGTGATTCTCTTCGTGAACGATTTTAATAAAATGTTTGGTTTGAATTCGGGTGTTTCAGGGTCGGCGATAGAAAAACTATGCGAATGCGCGATGGAGGACAGCCTGGCTGACCGTGGTTCGGTAGTTCGGGCGGCTCGTTGTCTATTGGGTTCGGTAACACGAGTTCTCCTTCTAGCTGACATTGTCGTCGTCAAACAAGTTTTACTTGCAAAAGACAAAGTCGCCCGTAGTCTCGGACGTCTCGAGAGTGTATCAAATTTCACGGAATTCGTAAAAGCCTTCAGCCAATTCGGCGCCGAGATGGTGGAACTCGCACATTTGACCGGTGACAGACAAGTGAGATTGAGTTTTTTTTTTCAGAATCGCCATTTTGTAACTTCCTTATTCGTCCTTCCTCCCCCGCCCCTCCGTTTAATTAAATCTAAAAAATATTTCTCATTCGCATTTCAGAACGATTTGAAAGACGAAAGGCGGAGAGCACAAATGGCCGCGGCACGTCAGGTTCTAGAAAGAAGCACGATGATGCTGCTTACGTCTAGCAAAACTTGTCTCAGGCATCCGCAGTGTTTGTCGGCCAAGGAAAATCGCGATACAGTTTTTTGTCAAATGCGTCGAGCCATGGATCTCATTCATTACGTCGTCAAAGACGGTGTATTGGATTGCAGCGAATCCCAGTCTTATTCAAATTCCCAGGTGAGTTTGTTGATATTTGAAATATTTTGTCTAAAATGAATATGGACGATCAAGCGAGATGACAAAATTGTTTTCGTGACTTGTGAACGACGTTTCTTATTTAACGGGCTTATCCCGAGTTGACTGTTGTTTCTATAATGTTGCTTCATCTTCTCGAGTGATTTTTTTAGTGCTAAAAAAATGCATAACCCATCGACAAAGACATCTCGAAACTCTAGAATTTAACATGTTTCTTTTGTTTACTCAATCTTCGTTGTGAAGCAAACTTTTTATAGTGGTTTGATTGGGAAAAACAATCAAATGTAAGCAGTTCTAAAATGTATCTGAGTTAATTGACTGAATTTTTAGCTGCCAGAGAGAGAACAACTTATAATCAAGACAGTAAGAGATGATTCAGCTTTCTAGATCTCTCGATTCCTTTGCGCCGAAATGTAATGAATGTATATGTCTTCTCTGTATGATAATTTTTCGCAATTTTACTGGAGTATCGGTAATCGTCAAAGATATTGTTTTGCTATGACATACTCAGCGAACACCGGTTTTCAAAATTTCTTGTACAATGTATCTAAAATGCATTGAAATAGTTCCAAAATGTGTCTAAAATGTTTTAAAATGCACCGAAATAGTTCGGAAATGTATCTAAAAAATTTCACGTTGCATTGACACATGTCTAAAATGTATCTGATGTATTCTAAACTGCATCAAAATAGTTCTAAAATTCATCCAAAATGTTCTAAGATGTTCCAAAATGTGATTCTTATTTTCAAACCTGCATAGGTGTTAATCCAATCTGTATAAATTCAACTTCGAAATGAAAAACCCGTACGTCAGGTCATCAATTGGAATCGGTCTATTATTCGACTGGATTTTTGCAACCACGTTTGGGGTATCGTAAAGTCAGAAAATCGTCGAGCGATTAACTCAGCGAAACGATTCGACGCTGACAGCGACAAAGTCGATAAATTTCAGCAAATGGGGGGTATGAAAAAGAATTTCTATGTAACCGAGTAAAGTGCCACGACAGTCGGTTGTACAGCATCGACTATTAACGGACACAGGACTGAACGTCTGTCTTTCGACACATTAAAGTCAAGTGGCGACTGTTATCAATCACGATTTGACGATCGAAGGCGGAGAAAGAGAAATAGAGAGAGAGAGAGAAAGATCTTTGGACATGATCCAAGTACCGGTACAGTCGTGGCGTTGCGAGAGTGGAGGTCGGGTCGAGGTCTCGCGAGTGATTCGACGGAACTTTTTCGTGTTTCGACACCCCCTCCTCTCCCCGAACGACCGAGTTATGGCCCATCGATGGTCTCGTTTCGGGTTGAAACGATCGAACCATCCGTCACAATCCACGACGTTTTAACTGCGACTTCCGACATAAAAATTTCTGCGATACCACTCGAATGCCATTTTTATAAACAGATCATTACTGAAATTATTATTTTTTCAAACTTGCATCGAGTTTCAAACTTATTATCCATCACTCGATGGATGATACTATTCGAAAAAATTTAGCACAAAGCAATATTGGGTTGAAAAAAATTAGTTTGATAAAAAAAAACAGTTTCACGATAAAACTTAAAAAATAGTAATTGATTTATGAAAATTTGCAGGGTTTCATAGCATTCATAGCACAGATAAGATTCAAAAAATGTAAATTTCTAAACAAATTAGTGTCAACGAAATTTCGAAATTTTCCGGAAATAATTGTGCAGACTGGATATTAGAAATGCAAGTGAGTGGAATCATTAGCATAATTTGGGTGAAAAGATCAATCACTATTTGGCGAGAGCACGCGGTTCGAGGCGCTTTGGATTCGTTCCAGAAACGATTTCTCTCGAGATTTTCGCCACGACTGAAACCAGTGTGAAGAGAGAGAGAGAGAGAGAGAGAGAGAGAGAGAGAGAGAGAGAGAGAGAGAGAGAGAGAGGGAGAGAGAGAGATAGTGCGGATGAACTGAACGGTTGAATTGAATTTATCGAGACGCGAGGAGACGTCATTTCTCGAAACGAAAAAATTTTCCGATCTATATATCGACCTTGCCAGCAAAGACAGTTGGAATCGACCGTCCGAATTGATTTTTGACTTTAATTCAATTATTCATCAAATCGATCGAGAACTACGTTTTGAGAAATAAAAAAAACCTTTTCTCAATATTATTCTTCTCAATTTAGGATTTCGTAGCCTATTTAAATTAAATTTAGTATACGGACTAAGATCGATGACCCAAAAACCAGAAATTATGAAATTTTTGGAAAATTTTTTTTTTTTCTTCGAGTCGCCTCCAATAGACTGTATGCTTAAGATTTGGTTATCACTTGCCCCCATTGAGTGGGGTGCCTTTGAACAGGTCTTCTAGAATGCAACAAACAATGTTTTCTGGACCTTTTGAATTTTAACCCTTTAGTCACGAAATTCGTTTGCCAATTCGTCATCAGAGCGTCCGCCACTTTTAACTTCCAAACTATCGATGCTAAAAATCTGCTTTCAAAAAGTACTTTCAATGAAAATTAAAACAAACACTGTATCAAAAATGGTTGATGAAAAAATTCAGAAACAACGGTTTATCCGAACTAAACAAATTTATCAAGTTGGAATAGTTCTTGATGCGTATTCTTAAAGGCTAAGAAGAAAATGTTAGTGATAATGGGTCAACGGAAACTTATCATGTGCGTGCTCAACACGCTCTTGTTCAATTTTTTAAGAAATTAAGAAAAATAAAAAAATAATCAGATTGTTAAATTTGTAATCGATCGTCGACGTATAATTTCGGCAGAGCCCTCAGCAACAGGATTGGGACAGCAGTACCGTGTGCTCGGCACTGAAACATTTCGAGCGTCTCGTGGAGACGACGAGAATGACATTATTGGGTCCGGGATGCAGGGAGACTCTGACAGCAGCCTTGGATACGGTCGTCGAGAGGACACAGGACTTTACGGACAGTGCCTACACGAGTCACGAGCATCGGGAAAACATTCTTTTGCTTTGTGATCGATCGAAACTCGAGCTCAATACTCTATTACGAGCCGGCAATAGCATGGTGAGTTTTTTTCTCCTCACTAACGAGGCCGTAAACATTTTTCAAAATTGATTTTTTTCAATTTTAATTGTGACGACAAAAATTGGATTTCTACATTTGATCCCATTAAGGGGGCTGAGTCACGTAAAAAATTAGATTTTCTTTCGTGAGATGATCAATCCGAATTAACAAATCGAGTTTATCCTTATAAAAAACCTATCCTAAGCTATCATTTCAAATTTTTTCACAGCCATATGAAGCACCCGAACGCTGTAAGATTTGTCACAAATTTTTTTACTCGTCGTAGCTTTCGGACCATGCGACTCAACGGATTTTCAATTCTGACGTCCCATTTTCTTCGTAACAAAACTGATTTTCAGATTAGTGTGAAATTTTTTGCTTCTACGCTCTCTGGAGATTGTGGCAACCTGTAATGTGAATAGAAACACAAGTTTTCTGTAATTTTTTCGGATAAACAGTTGAATAATAGGTTATCATAAATTCATTTCACCGCGCATCCCAAATGCCTACACTCATCCAAGAATGTAGTCTGTTACGAACAAAATGAGAAGTCAGAATTGAAAATCCGTTGAGTCGTATGGTCCAAAAGCTAGGTCAAGTGAAAAAATGTGCGATAAATCTCACAGCGTTCGGATGCTTTGTATGGCTATGAACAAATTTGAAATTATATATGAATATAAGTATTTTATAAGGGTAATATCGATTTTGAATCTGGATCGATCATTTCACGAAAAAAAAATCCAATTTTTTAGGCCACTCAGTCTCCTTAATCGATCGACCCTCGAGAAAACTTTTGCCAAAATTATTTTCCCAACTTATAATTCGTCACAATTAATCCACTATACATTTGTTTACCATGCTGAATATTCAAAATGCTATCTTGCAAACATTTTGAAATTTTTAATTCACAATTTTTTTACTAAATTTCGAATATTTTTCCCCTATAATTTACGATTATAATTCAGAGAAATTGTTCATTGAATTTTGGCGTTTTTCGTTTTTTTTTTATTTTACTTAATCTTACGCAGCAACAAAATTTTGAGGGTGGAGGAGGTTCTCCGAGTTCGGAAATGGAACAAGCGGTGTTGGGTGTCCTGAGAGCTACGAGAGACCTTCGTCAACAGTTGAGCACGACGACGATGGAACAAGCCGGTGATCTTGGTCAGGTTACGAAAGCTGGTCAAGAATTGGTTTCGACAATTAGAAATTTGGCGTTGACGAACGACATCGATAGATTACAGGAGAGCAGCGATCGGTTTCACGAGTACACCGAACACATTCTCGAAGTGAGCATTAAAAATAATAATAATAATAATAATAATAATAATAATAATAATAACAATAATAACAACAACAACGATAAGAATAATTATAATAATAATTATACTGATAATAATAATAATAATATAATAAAGTAATAATGATAATGAGTAGACAGAAAAAATGCTAAAACGAATAAGAAAAATTCAAACGTTTTTTTTTTCAACTAATTTCGCTAATGATAATCAAATAACCGACGGTTTCGACGATTTTCAGGTCTGCAAACTTTTGAGACACGTCGCTCTGTCCGAGTCGTTACAAGTATCAGCCAAATTTACGGAAATAAATTTGCGAATTTACGGACCTCAAGTGGTCACCGCAGCGCACACACTGGCCAAACACCCGACCAGCAAAATAGCCAAAGAAAATCTGGAAGGTTGATATCTCAGTAAATCCAAAAAAAAAAAAAAAAACAAATTCAATAAAAATCGTGAATTTTCACGATGTCACGAATAACGAATACAGAAAAAAATTTAATTTTACGTTCCGTTTTTTAATTTTTGTGAATATTTTTTTCTTTCAGTATTCGCTGATATGTGGCAGTGGCTAATGTCCGATGTAACGACGGTTGCGAAAGACGTTTTGGAATTGAGTCAGAATCGGCCTGAGAAACAGGTTTACATGTCGTTACCACGTCCAGGGGTTTGTATTGTTTTTTTTTTAATTATTTTCTGTTTCCTCATAGAGGAATCTATGGAACAGTAGAAAACAAATTCATCGGAATTGTAATATATCGATATGTTCAAAGGGATGGGTATCGAAGTTTCGAATTTTCAATGTTCCAAAAGCTCATAAGTTTGATTTTTTTTATTCGAATTTTAATACATCAAAAATCAAAACCTTCGAATTTTTTTTGTTTCGAAAAAGAAATCTCATTTGCAGATAATTTTCGGGGTTGGGGTCGAAATTCAGAACCGAGCAATGTCCAGAAAGGGCAAAATCCCGAACGCGCAATGCTTCGAATGGCTATGTCCCGAACGGTCAACATCCCGAATGAGATTGTAGCGAACGTATTATATGCCGAACGCCTACCAGTCGGCGCGGTTTTCAACATTTCCTGACTTTCAAGCTTTTCCACGCGTAAATTATCGAAGTTAGATATATGCCGTCATTGACTTTTTTTATAGGAAATTCAATTCTCTACAACATTGTTTATACAAACTTTTGGTCTATATAGCGTTGTTTAACCAGCGTTTGGACGGGAAGGTAAAAATGAATTTTCTTATTGTTTTGACCTTTCCGTCCAAACGCTGGATAAACAACGCTATATAGACCAAAAATTCACATAAACAATGTTGTAGAGAATTAAATTTCTTATAAAAAAGTTAGCAAAGGCATATATCTACATAACTTTGATAATTTACGTGTGGGCAAGCTCGAAAGCCAGGGAATGTTAAAAACCGCGCCGACTGGTAGCCGTTCGATAGATTGTTCGCGCGACCTGGGTAGAATCCACCCGAGGTTGACTGCCACGTGATTATTCGTAGCAAAAATCGTATTCCACCGTAGATTGGTCACCATACGAATACCTCGCCAGCGCGCATCGTTTTTTTTACATGAAAACTATTGGCAGGAAGCTTTTGAAAAAATTACCGTTTGTCCTTTAGAGCTTTTAGAAATAAATAATATATTTTCAAATCAAATGAAACGTTCTGAGTGGAGGTATAAAGATAATTAGATAGAAGGAACCCCGAAATACGTCACTTGCATCACAGATGACGAGTCGTGAGGTCGTATATGGTGACCAATCTAGGGTCAATATTTTTTTCGTTGTTTTCAGAATAAGTGTTACCACGGCAAGTATACCTGTGGTACTCGTTAAATTTTTTTTTTCGATAGTCTATATTCAATAACGAATTTATTTGGTGTCAGATGGCACATAATTTACGGAAACAAATAAAACAATCTGGCAAATTGCAATAGTTCACGAGAAGTTACAGTTATAACAACTATACACTTTGTTTTTAGGAATAAAAACCATATTTTAACATAATTCAACAGTCTTGACTACTCCAAAAATGATCCAAAATACACATGTCGGAATAAATACCTTTTTTGAAACGCCCACCATGTTACCATTGTTTTTCCCAAAAGTAGCATATCTTAGGAGTATCACCCCTGAATTTCAGCTTAAAATATCCATAATTCACAGAACGATGAATTTTGTTAACGCAAAAAAAAAATTATTTTCCGTTTTCACCTCTTTATGAATATTTTTCAACACGTTGCAATTTTGTTTCTGATGAATCCTTTTTTCAAACATTATCTACAAGGTTCAAAGCATGTTCCGTAATTTTTCGAACCACCTCGGACGGATAGTTTGCTCGCAACAATTTTTTGAAAACATCGAATAATCATCACGACTTTTATCACGAATTATTATCATTCAAGTCTATTTCGACGTAATTACATTTTCAAAATAACATTAAATCCCCATCATCTTTTTTTCGCCATGCATTTTTATCGAAATTGTTTTCACGTTTCGTTTTTTGTTTTTCGTACTGATTCTGTTGCAAAATTGATTGAGGGCTTCACTTTTTCCAACGATGTATTATATTTACTTATTATCCTTTGATTTTTTTTTTGCTTTCGAGCAGAAGCACGGGACGACGAGCAAACCATTGAAACCCGTGAGATTGGACAGTGAGGAGCAAGCGAAAATTGCAAAAGCGGGTTTGGAGATGAAACTGATAACGTCGGAAATGGACGCGGAAACGGAAAAGTGGCAGGAGAGCGGTTCGGCGTTGGAGGAGAATAATGACATCGTAAAACGTGCGAAAAACATGTCGTCGATGGCATTCTCGATGTATCAATTCACGAGAGGCGAGGGCGCTCTAAAAACGACCCAAGACCTATTCACCCAAGCTGAGTATTTTGCGGAGGAAGCCAACAGATTGTACAAAGTTGTGAGACAATTCAGCTACCAGGTGGGTCGAGCTTTTCACAAATTTTTCACCTATCCACATCGAATAATCATCACGTTTTTGTAACCAATTATTATCATTCGACTTTATTTCGACGGAATTGAAATTTGAAAATAACATTCAATCCCCATCGTCGTTTTTTTTTTGCCATACATTTTTATCGAAATTGTCTTCACGTTTCCTATTTTGTTTTTCGTACTGATAGCAACATTTATTGAGGGCTTCACTTTTTTCCAACGCTGTTGTATTATATTTACTTATTATCCATGCAATTCGTAACACATATCTGTCTCACATTATTTCACATCACTGTTTGATATATTTATTTTTTATTTCCATTTAAACATTATTTTTCTATACCATACTGTAAATGAGAACGAAATGAAAAAAAAAAACGAAAAACGCAGCTGCGTTCTAGCAAAAAGAAAAAAATCCAGAATATTACGTACATTTTTTACCTCTGTCGATAAAACAGATGATTTTTTTTTCTTTGATTAAAGTTTGGGAGAATGGGAAAGTGGCTGGGTTTTTTAAAGTTCTTAGCACTAGAAACGTTAAAATTTGACAAAGTTGGCTGCCCCCCCCCCTTACCCCACCCGTTCTTTTTTAACCCTCATATAGTTAGGCCAAACTATTTATTACATATAGAGTTTGAAAGTCATTCCATATTTTCTATTCAATCATCACACTTTTTATTATCATCATTTTCTTGGTTTGTTCATCATTTATCGAATAACATTTGAAATTTGGACCAACGAGGAATATTTTGTGTGATGAAAATATATATTTATTTTTTTTAATTAAACTATCCTCTGTCGGTAATATTGAATGCAACCTTTATCCAGGCAAACGTAATTTCGGATCAACCTTTAGATTTGTGTCGTCCTCTAGTGGAAAAATCACAAAATTATCGATGTTTCGTAAAATCGAAGAAAAAAAAAGAAAAAAAAATTGTTTTGAATAACCGATTGTATTTTTTTTGTATTATAACCTAACGATTAATTTCCACGTCTCTCGTGGGACTTCCTTTAACACCGATTATCGTTATTCACGTGAATCTTTAACCTCGAAATCATATACAAATGGCTGCTGTGCAACACCACACATTTCTGTAGGAAAATGTTTTATGAATGACCGTAGCGCCCTCTACATCACATTATTGTACATATCTTGTACATACAGTGTTTCGACACATGTTCAATCTGTACATACTATATACCTGATAATATTGATGACTTAAAAAAAATAATTAACCTTTAGGAGACCAAATTACTTAACTAAAAAAATGCAAATTTTCAAGTTTCATTGCAATGCTAAAATCTGCTCATAATTCATCATTTTTCTTATAATCTTATGAGCAGAAGCGTTTCGGAGCATCAACATTTTATTGAGTTCATGCGACGAGAACAATGTTCTTCAAAATTATTGCGAAAGAATAAAAAAAATTCACACAAAGTGAAATTTGGCAAAGTACAAAAATCGATGGCTCTCTAAAGGTTAACAATAAACGCCGATTTATTAAAAATAATAATATTCTAATTTCGCTCGACGAATTTGTCAGTTCCGATCAACCGCTGTTGCAACGGAAAGTCTTTAAAAAAATCCATCACGATTTATTTTACATTTACCAAGAAATGGTGGAAACGTAAAAACCTTCGAAGAAAATTTTCATCTCTTTCGTTTCAAAATTTTGTTACGACAAAAATTCGCATTAATTTCGACCATAATCTATTTTTAAATCGCACGAATTTTTAATCAATTTTCGGTTCATTGTGACTGACAATATCGAAATAAATCAATCGAACGATGATTAATGATATATATATATATTTATTAATTAAAAACAAACATTCTAACAAAAATCTTATAAATATAGATAACAGCCATCGAGGCCCTCCCCATACTTCAGCCTCGTCGCTAAAACGACTTGCAAACAATCGCAAATATTATGATTGTTCATTTTTATTATTACAATTATGTTTATCTTTAATTCACTTTTTTTGATGAACGTGTAATATCTATTATGAAGAAACTTTTTTGTGTACGGTTAGTGAGGTGTGTTTTAGATGCTACGGGAATGCTTCCGTCTGTGGACGACGTCTATGTGCATTGTGGTAACCCCCTCCTTCCACTATCTGGGGCATGAAATAAATTATGTCTCAAACATTCTTGCCAGTTCTCCAAAAAAAAAGAAAAATTGAATCGATTTAAAAAGCATCGGAAAATAAATAAATATAACAATAATTTTTTTCTTAAATTTCAATTATCATTAAATGAATGATAATAAGAAAAAATTGAAAAATACAATATTTGGAAAGCTGGCAAAAGCTCCGAGGTCTGTACTCTTTCACTGCCATCTACACAATCATTATGAATTTTACTGTACTGTACTATATTATATATATATCTCTCTCTCTCACACACACACACACACTGTCTGTCTCACGAAATAATAATATTCTTTTTCGTTCGGACACTCCATAGCGTTTTAACTCAAATTAGAACGATTATAGACAATCACAATTATATATTTTTATTTATTTAATTTCAATTACTTTTTTCATTTTCTACCTTCCTTTCTTCGTAGCTGCAAACAAATAAATGCACCGACTTTTTATGCGTTAGTTGGGATTATGTGAGACTCAAAAATTGTTCTCGTGTTTCATTGGTTCGGTGCAAAATGATCACCCGTTAGACTCGTGAGTGCAGTAGCATTTTGTCTATTTATTAAATTTATTTTCTTTTAAATTTCATAGGATTGATATTTTTTTTTCAATCCGTCGAACAACATGAAATAACTGACATTGCAAATAATACATGAGCGAACAATCTTTGAGTCGTGCCGAAAAATAAAATCAAGCAAAATTCGTAGACAACAAAATCAATCATCTGAAAATACTGAACGAAAAAGATACGAGTCACAGTTGGGATAATAAAAAATATTAGAAATAAGCATAGAAACGACAACGACAACAAGAAAATCAAAACCGCTGCTCTAAATATATATTCATAGATATTATTCAATTGCGGAGAAAACGTTTTTCAATGCCAGATCGAAATGAAAAAATTCAATTCCAAATTGGTTAATTTTTTTTTTCCTTGACGAAGTATTAATTTTCAAAAAATATGTTTGACCAATATCAAATGAAAAATTGCGATATCATGAGGAATAATGAGAAAGACGTTTTCTCGGCTTTGTTAACGAGCCGACGTGAGTTTGTATACGACGTTTGTATGGGCCGCAGGTACCGGGTGGGCCACACAAGAAAGAGCTACTGGAAAATTTGGATCGCGTGCCAACGTACGTGCAGCAACTTCAGTTCACCGTCAAGAATCCTACGGTCGGTAAAGCAGCGACCTTCACCAAAGTCGACAATGTTATACAAGAAACGAAAAACCTCATGAACGTTATATCGAAAGTCGTCACTACGTGCTTCGTCTGCGCCACAAAGGTACACGCAGTTAATTATCGTAATTATTGTTTGTTTGTTTTTTTTTATCTCGAAATTTTTAAAATAATTAATTTGTTTAAAAGATCAATATTTCTTTCAAAACGAAAGAGTTATTACGTCTTGCATGAGAGACAATTATGTATAATTATTTTCTCACAAAGTCATTTGCAGTGAGCGTAATTAGTGACAATTCAGCAAGCGCCAAAATTCGGCATCGCGATTGGCCGCGGTCTCGAGCCGCCCCTGCGAAACTTATACCGCGGCCAATCATATTGCTGAATTTTCGCGCCAGCGTTTTTGATCTACACTCACTGCAGGGAGCCTTGAGGATAGGAGACCGAACTATGGGTTCGAAATTTCGATACAATATTTAGGGTTTTGTATATTTTATGTTATAATCAATCACATTTTTTCTCATATTTCTTCGTATCACATTTAGTCAACTGATATCCAAATGAAAAATAGTGTTCAATTTCACTTTTCCAATCGTATTATATCAGGATTATATCGAAACACTTAATATCGATGATACTTAGAGATTCATGAAAATCCAATTCATCGTATGTATATTATTTGTAAAGTAACGACTATTTGTTTGGTTAAAATGTTCTCACCGGTTTTATGAAGCATTTTCAATGGGAGCAACGTCTCATATGTCGTTTACTTTATCTGTAAAACGATATACAGGGTGTCCCATTTAAAACAGTACGCTCGAATAACTCGTCAGGAAAAGGGGTGACAACGAAATGGTCAGAAAGTTGTAGGAATCGAAGGGGGAAACATGATAAAATCTATGCTTTCACAGCTTATGTTTTCATGCTACGAGCATAATGACATTTTTTTTAAATGGGAACAATACTTTTGACCTAAAGTTGTTTCTTTTTTCGAGACGAATTCAACGATACCCTATATTAAGGATTCCTCATCGATTTTTCATGAAAAAATCGTTCGTATCGAATCGTGAAATTCGGTGTGCCTCACTGCGTAGAACACCGAAATCGCGTCCAATATCACGTGAATCAATATGACCTAGTAATAATAATCCCAATATAAGAATTACGTGTTCCACGCCGTGAGACACACCGAATTTACGATTCGATACGAGCGATTTTTTCATGAAAAATCAATGAGCAATCCTTAAGATAGGGTATCGTTGAATTTGTCTCAAAAAAAGGAACAACTTTATATGGTTCAAAAGTATTGTTCCCATTTTTGAAAAATGTCATTATGCTCGTAGTATTTAAAAAAACTGCCGTTATGCTTGCAGCATGCAAAAACATGAACTGTAAGAGTATCGATTTCATCAGCACTAATTGTCCCCCTTCGAACCCTACAACTTTCATCTGATCCATTTCCTTGTCACCCTTTTTTTCCTGATGAGTTGTTCGACCGTACTTTTTAAAATGTGGACACCCTGTATAGTTATACTATACGAAAGATATCACAAGGTATACTGTCATATAGTAAGCGTTGCTCTTGGCAGCATCCGATCTAAAAGGTCGACGCGATTTAGTGATCTGATCTGGGCATATTGGGTCTCCTGTGCTCTAGGCTTTCGGGCTAACTGTACAGTATACAGGAACGTCCCCGCGCAACCGCGTGACAAAACTCCATACCCGCGGGCGGCAGAGTGGGGGAAGCGCCACACTCAGTCGCATCCGGACCGTGGTGGAGTGCACATCGCTCTTCGTTACGCATGCCTAGCACACCATATAGATGTTCCGCTTTGTCAATTCACGCACGATCACGGCATTAGGTTTATTCATATTTGTTATACATGTTTTTTTTTCCTTGGTTTTTATTCGCCCGACCAACAGCACAATATCAGCATGCCATCGTACACGGAAGTCAGCCCGTGTTCGATAACCGGCCAGGAGGAGGAATGTCTTTATCCCGTTAGTCCACAATTATTGCCTTCCGGAAGTCCTTACGTTCAGCCACATCCTCTAACGCCTTCACAATTTCACAATATTCTACGTCCGAATTACAATTTGACCTCGACCTCCGTTTTTCCGTCTTATTCGCCGAACGACTGTTCCCTAACCTCGTCACTGGCCCTCATACATCCATCTCTGATTTATCCGTCAAACGTTACCTCCTCGGGCCCACAATCTGCGTACGACATCCAGAATCTGCAACAGCAGTTGCAGATGCATCATCACGCCCAGCTGCAACGTTTAAGACACGCGACACTGCCGAGATAACACACAATTAAACGGCGACGACGCGTCAACCGAGTCAATAACTGCCGAGATCTCATCCTCACGCAATGAACACAACGGCGAACACGAAAAAATACATCTTACTATCTTCTTTCTTCACTGTTCGTACTTTTTGCACAGGTTCGATTGGTTTCCAACACTTTTAGTTTTTTTCTTTTCTTTCTTTTTTTTTGCTTTTATTTTTGAACGTTGGGACTAACTTGGTTTTTGCGAGACGCCCTTACCCTTAGCCGGATACCCGGTCGATCGAAGCTATAGCGATACATAGCGATATATAGAGTTGAGAGAGTTTCGGTGAGATGAAAAATTAATCTTTAGTCGCATGTTTTCTAGCATTTAGACGCCATTAAGGATATCCTCTGAGCTTCGGACAATTACTCAGTCTCGGCAGATTCAAAACTCTGACGCACACTTCGCGAGCAATTTCGTTTAGAATTTTTTTATATCGTTTAGAATTTTTTAATATAAATATGAGATTGGATATATTCGTGGCATGCACAGGATATAACCGTGGCACATTGATAACTTTGATACAAATGAGTCTATAATTTCCTCAACTTCGATGTTACATTTCGAAACTTCAGATTAATCGATTGCACGAAGGAAAAAAAAGTGGGCCTCGGGGGTTTGAACTGTTGGCGCAGCCGATCCATAGCTTATCGTAGAACCACCGCCGCCATTTTCGTGGTGTCTTGCGCTCTGGACGGAAACCATGGAGACTACAGAGTAAAGGAGTGCGAACGCAATGCTTAAAAAAACGTTCGCGGAAGGGTATAAAATTTCAGGGGACTGAGCACTACTGAACTTCAGCGGGATTGTTGAAGTCCGCCTTCGATCAGTCCTTCTATTCCCAGTTCTGCATTTCCCAGTCCTTCCTTTCCCAGTATAACTCGCCGTTGGTTGACTGGTCGGTTGATTTATTTCGTGCTGGCTCAAGCAAATGAACCAACCAATCAATGATGAGTTACACTGGAAAAACTAAGACTTGGAAAAGTAGAACTGGGAAAAGTAGGACTGATCGAAGGCAGTCTTCAACCATCCCAACTACAACGGGAACCGAAATGAAATGAGCCCACATGAAGACTAGAGTCCGGTCTTACATACAGATCTTGAAACTCGTCCAAATTTCCGGTGGTAGGGGAAGGTCGGCTAAAACTCAGTTCTGGTTTCTCGAAGCTGCCACAAGTAACTAAAATGCCATCAGTAGCACGGTGTAGCCGCAGAAGAAGGAACTGAGTTTTAGCCGACCTTTCCTCCCACCACCGAAGTTTCCAGAGCTGCATGTAAGACCGCGGACTAGAGTGAGGCTCTCTCCACACGAAGTGCCTCGTCATAGACGCGACGTACGAAAGATATGCGCTTGTGTGCGGCGCCACTGCTGCGCGCGTTTCTTTCAATGATCGACCGCACACGAGGCGTAAGCTCCGCGGATTCGTCAAAGCTGCCTGGCGTCGAGACGCCTGGCGTACAGCAGTGTCGGTCGCTTAGCGTACGTATCTAGCGAAGACCACGGCTTCGGATTGGCGCTGGCCCCCAGTCTTTCCTGCGCAGTACCGTACTGCGCAGGAAACACGGAGTTACCGCCACTTCTTATACGTTTGGAAGTCGATGAGTTTACAGAGCTTCGGGCGTAGACGAATCGCCGCTGCATGACGAATACGCGAGGGCGACGCTTCGTGTGCAGAGGGCCTAACTCACAGTGACTGGCACGCTCACTTCACTTCGGTTCCCGTCACTTGTCGCTCGCTTCACTTCAGTGACTACCAACTTATCCGCTCACTTCACTTCGGTCCCAGCCAAAAGAATTTTCCAAGATTCGGCGGACGGATCGCAACGACGATTTCCACAATCGCTCGTACTCCTTGCCTGTGGTCTCGGGGACGGGAGCGATGGCAAGATGGGCGTCCCGGTCAATACGGCCTTAGCTCCACGACGAGCCCATATTTACACTCTAACCACTTGATCCGAAACGTTTCACAGCGCCCACCACCGCCCCTTTTGACAACTAACCCATAGCCTAACACACATTACTCGCTTTTCGTGCGGTGCAGTTTGTAGCTTCAACCATTGTTGCAGGTACACCACCCACGACCTGATTTCAATAAAAAAAATGCCTAATCCTCGACGAAAACTGAGCTTCAGCGTTGCGGAAGAACCGGTGGAACAGCGGCATAACAAAATGGCCGAAATTTTTGTTTGTAGCTACACGTCTCTCGGGATGGCGGCATGCTGCCTTGTCCCAGCCGTTAAGCTGGGTCGGTAGCGCGCGCATCGACATCGAATGGCTAGGGGTGGGAATTCAGAACGACTTAAATTCTGATAAAAGATTTCAGTTGGATTCAGAAAATCTTTTAAATAGCGTTAATTGAACCATACAGATCTTAAGAATGTGTGACCCTTTGAATTTTTGCAAGACAATACATTTTTGACAGCCCAGCAGCAATGAGTCGGGGACTTTTACGTCCTAGGAGTGAAAAGTCCAATTTCACGTACTTGCCTACCATATCTACAGTCGATAATCGCGAAAACGCTGACTAGCAATCCCGCAGACACGCACGCAAGAAACGAGGAAAACATGGTTGCGTTATATAAAAAAATTGAAACAACAAAAGAAAAAATTAACGAATTTTTATATTTCCGTGCGAACGCAGGCTAAACAACGCTATATAGACCAAAATTTCATAAGTACAATTCAGTAGATAATAACATTTCATACAAAAAAGTTTACGACGCCGTATATCCAACGTTGATAATTAACACGTGGAAATGCTCGGTAGTCGCGTTCTGAATTTCGACCCCTACCGATAAAATCGTTGGGTAAGATGACGAGTCATTTAGACAACAGCGAGTCAGACTGGGACAAGACAAAAACTGCCACAATTCCCAATCCTCTAATACAACCCTTCCGATATTTCGTTACACGAGACAAAAAAAAAAAAAAAAAAAAAAAAAAAACAACCCGTCCTAATTCTTAACGGCCATATTCTTCGGTTCGCGAATTAATTTTGTTTCTCTCATTGTTTTTTCAGTACAACCTGGATTTCCGAGGTCTGTCGGCGCGGGGGGCAGGCGGCTCGCCGTACAGGGGCGGAGAGGGTGGTGGTGCCGATGGCGACGGTGGCGGCGCAGGTGGCGACGGCAGCAAGACGGGCTCCGCCCCCGGCAGCGATCCGTCCGTCTGACAGTTTGGGATGGCCCGACGGGCCAAGGGGGACGCTCGCCGTACTCGGGTCTCCTTTCTGCTTTTCTAGGGAGGGAGAAGCTCTCCTGCCCCAGGGCGCCTGTGTTCGGCTTCGCTCGCGCGGGGGCCTGCTGCTAAACGGGGCCCACGAGTTCGTCGATATCCGGGCACGCATCCCACGGCCAATCGAAACACTCCCCCCACCCCAACGCCGGCGTCTTCGGGTTTGTTCGTTGGGCCCGCCGACGAACAATTCACGGCGCGAACTATTTGAATTTCCAATGGATCACGGATTCGGCTATCTCGTGGGATACGCTTGGTTTAAAAGAAAAAAAAACAGAAAACAAAAAAAAAACGCTTTCAACCTGGCGTCGGGGCTTCTAGAAACAGCGTGACTCACCGCGGTCATCCGATTTTTTATAACTGTAAAGAACATTCACGGACAGAGAAAGAGAGACCACGACACCCAAACATACACACAAACATGCAATTATCATGCGCGCACGTACCGCAGAGTATTGAGGCGCCATCTATCGTTGACTTTTTTTTTTCAAGAAATTTCGTATGGAATTATTCCTCAAATTGCCTAAACAGAAAAAAATGATCGTACAATCGATTATGTTTCGTTAGTAATTTAGATTGGTCGCGCTCGTTGGTGACTTCGCTCTACTTTGCGGTAAGCCAAAAAAAAAAAATCAACAGCAGCAGCAAAACGGGTAAGAAGCAAAGAGGCGACAAATTTTTGTAACTTCGAGAGGTTGCCTCTTTGTTTCTGGACCACGTTGTGATATGCCGTATGCCAGGTTCGCGCCGCTCTGGTAGAATATCCAATGATTTTGTTTTAGTTGCTTTCAGGCATGCCATCGTCGTCTTCGTCGTGGTTGGTGGTTATTATCATGTTCTTTTTTCGTTTTTTTTTGTTTTTCCGTTTCTTTTTCGTCGTCCTCGTCGTTGTAATCACGAAATTCGAAAGAAATAAGAAAGAAGAAAAAAACAACAAACAAGCCGTTGGCTCACATCGACGAAACGAAATGAATAATTGTGGCTTCGCCGCGTCCGAGCTCCGAACAATCGTTTTCATAATGCGTAAAAGAGATCCAAGAAAAATCCAACGTGTTGGCACGATTTTCCGTGCTCACGCGTTATGGAATTATATTCGTGGGTTAATCATTCATTGCGTAATTCACGAAGATGAAAAAGAAAAAATAAGAATTCATGTAAAATCATATTTTATGGAAAAACTGTTTTACCGATCGGGCTGATGTTAATAGAACGAAATGAATTTTTGAACTGCAAAAATGGTAATTGGTTTTGAGCACTCGTTCTGGGGCCGGAGGGGGGGGGGGAGGCGATTGTTTCGAGTTCGGACAATTGCGAGAATTGAAATCGTTGATAATTCGATAGTTGCTCAAATAAATGTTGTTGTTCGGTAACGATGAGACAAATTGTCGAGGCAAGTGACGAAGCGGGTACCAAGCTTTAAAAATATAGAACAAACGTAGAAACGTTATTTTCTTTTCTCCGAAAAAATAAAAATTGGTTTCTTGCCTCGACTAATTGCTTCCGGGCTGGGATTAAAAGCCGAGCTCGACTCCATGGGTTCGTCTCGTCTTCCTCCAATCGGGACTTTTTTTTGTATTTTTTTTCCGCGCTAGATATGCTTTAGAGGCCGGGGCATGTGCGATGGGTTACCGTTGGATAGTCCAACGATGTGAGAAAATGTTATTTTATCAGCCAGGCTCATCGCTACGCATAGAACCGACGCTGTAACCGCTTAGCTTTCTAGAAACTAACGTGGACGATGCGATTAATCTATCAGCCGATCAAATTTTTTTTTTTTTTACAATTATGCATTACAGTTTTTTTTTTCGTCGGAATCTTCAATTTTAAAATGTTTTTTTCTTTTATTGCCATTGAGATGGCATAGCCGGTTAAGCACATTTAAACTCCAAATTGCAACTATACATTGACAGTTATGAGACACAACATTTCCCTAAGTTCAAACCTCGAAAACCTATTTTTTCAGGACTTATGGCGGGGGAAAGAAAAATAAAATAAGAAACAACAAAAAAGGTTTTCTGGAAAACGGCTAAACTCCCCTAGCAGGTTCGCACACTGAAAAAAGCACCGAAAGAACAAAGGCCAGCCACTGAAAAAGCACCGGTGAGCACTGAGTGCTTTTCTAACGTTTAAATCACCGAAATTTGTATCAAAAGCACTGAAAAAGCACCAGAAATTTTAGTGTTGGAGCCATACCAGTGTCGTGCTTCTGCGGTGCCGCCGGTACAAAAAGCACGACACTGGTGGGGCTCCGACACTGAAATTTTTTGGTGCTTTTTCAGTGTTTTTGACCAAAATTTCGGTAATTTGAACGTTAGAAAAGCACTCAGTGCTTTTACGGTGCAATCGTCGGTGTTCGAACCTGCTAGGGTAATTTCAGTGAAAAAAATATGTTATGCCTGTTAGTGGGATGATTAAAAAAAAATAATTGAAAACATATTTTCCCATAACATATATGAGCGATTCCACGTGACTTCAGCCACTGAAAAAAAAATTTTCCACGAATAATTTAAAAAAATTGAGCTATTTTTTTGCAATATATTCACCGAGTGCCGATTTTAAAAAATTTTTTTTGACGGTTTTATCGTTAATTAACGTTTTTTTTGTATTTTTCCATTCAAATGGCTGTATCTTTAGCAGGATTTGACGTATTTACATTTGTAAAAAACAAAAATGTGCGTCTTTTTATGGCTTTTCAGAAAAAAATTACTTTAGATTTTATTGAGCAAGTTGAACGTCCATTTCAGGGCAAAATATGTAAACATATTTTTTTTCTCGAAAAATGCATTTTTAATTTTTTTTTTCGAAATTTCCCCAAATTCTGAATATGAAAAAAGAATTTTTGGTATTTTTTATATCGTGGGACCGGTAATCGGTAATACGTAATTTTACCGATTTTATTGATAGATTTTTTTCAGTTTCATTTTTTCGCTTCACGCGATTCAACGAGCATTGATTATCATTAATTTCTCTTTCAAGGAGGCTTCTCAACTCGCGTAAAGCGACTGGAGCCCATGAAAAAAACAAAAAAACCAAACTGAAAAAAATCTATACATAAAATCGGTAAAATTACGCATTACCGATTACCGGTCCCACGATATAAAAAATACCAAAAATTCTTTTTGCTTATTCAGAATTTGGGAAAATTTTGAAAAAAAAAAATTAAAAATGCATTTTTCGAGAAAAAAATATTTTTGCATATTTTGCCCTAAAACGGACGTTCAACTTGCTCAATAAAATCTAAAGTAATTTTTTTCTGAAAAGCCATAAAAAGACGCACATTTTCGTTTTTTACAAATGTGAATACGTCAAATCCTGCCAAAGATACAGCCATTTGAATGGAAAAATACAAAAAAACGTTAATTAACGATAAAACCGTCAAAAATTTTTTTAAAAAATCGGCACTCGGTGAATATATTGCAAAAAAATAGCTCACTTTTTTTAAATTATTTGTGGAAAATTTTTTTTTTGAGTGGCTGAAGTCACGTGGAATCGCTCATATATATTTTTTTTCATTAAAATCGGTTAAGCCGTTTTCGAGAAAAACTATTTTTTTTTTATTTTCCTTTCCCCCTCCATAACCCCTACGAAAAATTACGCTTTCAGAGAGGAGACGCAGGGGAATATTGTGTCTCACAGGTGCCGGAGTATAGTACCAATTTGGGGTTGGTACGGGTGAGAGCAGATTTTATGCACATACTCAACCGGCCAGGCCCTTCGTCAGATTTTTGTCATTGTATCGGTCTCGTCGCGTTCCACCGCCAGAGACCGCTGGTGGCGCGAGACGATACCGGTAAAGCCCCCTAGTGACAGAACGATGCACCACCCGAGCTCCATCTTGCGGTAGGACGCGATACCTGTGCAAAGGGTTTCCGCAATTTCCAGACATTATTTTATCCGTCATATTCCAATGGATTTCCATCGCTTTCATTCCATTTCTTAAATTCAATTTATTTTTGTTTTCCAATATTTCGAATCAAATCGTAAATTAACAGTTTTTGAAAGTTCGAAAACAGGAATAAATGGTATTGCAATAAAAATTTTTGTAAAATACATATATGTATTTTATTTCAATGATAATTAATGGAGTAATTATGACAAAATTATAATTTTATAATTTTATTATTTAATTTTTATTCATAATATTGTCATAATTACTCTATTAATTATCATTGAAATAAAATTCACATAGAAAATACATGTTGCGAAATTATTAACAAAAATTGAATGATAAAATTAATTGAATTTGATAATAATCCAGATGGATTATTATCAAATTCAATGGATGGATCCGCGAAAATAATTTAAACACGTTTTCATTGCAGTCGGCTATATTTTTTTTATGACAATTAATATTACTAAATATTTAGTCGAAACATTGTTCAACCATCCTCCTAATAATTTGGGGTTTTTTTTCACGAAACATCACTTTTCATGGCATTTTCGAAACTACAAAAAAATGCATTGAGCCATTCTTGATTTTCTGTCCGACTTCATAATCTATCAATTATATATAAAAAGCTTCAACGTCACGAAAAAAATGTTTTGCTTATATCGGAATCGATAAATTTCCATCGTTATCAATTATTCATCGTCCATGCTAGTGATTATAGCACGCTGCTATGCGTTCGATTTGCACTGTACACTCGAGCTAGAGACCCGAAACGAATGTTCATCTTACCCCCCAAACGAAGATAAATTTTTGTCTCGACATATATATCTCTCCATCGTCAAAAAGAAAACTGTTGATATCGACATTCAAATAAATCAAATTCGATAAATCGCGTTGAAAATAATGAAAAAAAAATTGATGATAACAATCATAAAAACAAACCGGAATTTTTCAAAATTGACGAGATATAAAACAAACAAAAAATCAGTAGCTCTGACGAATCCGGGCGATTCGAGACGATTGGCATTAATCGATGTTGTTTGTTCGTGGTGTCGTTGAATAACAATCGAAGAAAGAAAAAAAAAAAGAATAATTGCTTGTCGCGGAAAAAGGGACAAATGGGGCAGGAGACGAACCGTCGGGGGAGACCTGAGGGCGGCAGGAGGGCGGTCAGGGACGTACTTTGTGGCAAAAATAAAAACGTAATTAAAGACGAAAGACGAAAGAACAAAAAACAATACCAAACGAAATCGGCAAGAAAGATACAACAATAAAAAAAGAAAAAACAGAAAAAAAAACAAATTAAAAAAATACGCGCGGTGTTGATATAACCTTTGAACTGTAATAAAAATAAACGTTATAACGGAATCGAAGAAATTGTCTCTAAATTTTCACGATGAGACGACAAAACATAATAACAATAATTATCGGCAAAGAAGAAAAAAAAGAAAAAAACAATCGCTCAACGCAATTTACGATAATGGGATTTTCGAGAAAAAAAATTAATTCAAAAAAAGGCAAAAAAAAAGAAACAAAAAAAGAAAAAATAACGATGAAGAAGAGGAATTATTTATTGAGTCGCTAATGTTGTTTTGTGCACGAACATTCATTGTACTTCCGGTTCGAAGAATCAAGCCGAACGCCTCGCGGTCTAGTATTATTAATATTTATCGTGATTCCACGATAATACGATAATAATTATGTACATAAATATTTATGACATTGCCGTTGGTTACGTACGCGTGATTACGGACAGACATGAAATGAGAGAAAGAAAGAAAAAAAAAAAATGTAATGATAAGCAAAAGTGTGAGTAAACGTCGACCATTCGTGCATTCGCCGTATACCGTATAACGTATCTTGATATACGAATCCGGAACACGTTATATAATTATATACATAGTATATGCGTAATATACACATACATATATAATACAAATATAGATTATATATATATGTGTATAAAAACATATATATATATATATATATATATATATACACACATATATGAATAATTAATAAATAATAAGTCGAATGAGTGGTCTCGATTTTTGTGCGCGCGTTGTACCAAGAATCAGGCACGTATTTAAGATTTTTTTTGTTTTTTTTTTTTCGAATTTATGTTTACTTTCCTTTTTCACATATTAGACACGGCATGACGCAACGCATACTCGCAAGGTTTAATTAATCCAATACGTATCAATTGGAAAAAAAATTAATAAATAAATGATTGTCAACGAGATGACAATGGGTGAACAAAAAATCCTAATAAGTTCCTAGATAATGCGTTACGAGTGTCTAATGCGAGTGAAAAAAGACAAAAAAAATTATATACGAGAATCAGTTGTATACGTGACAAATCTCATCGTTATTTAGTGAAAAAGAAGAAGAAAACTAATTTGGTATAATTTTTATCATCGAACTGGTACACCATCAAGGAGCATTTCTTTTCTTAATTCTTAAATTATTTTGTGGATCGCTCGCTGCGACACGCTATAGAATATATATATATATATAAATTTTGAATCACGTGGAATATGATATTTGTACAAATCTATTTATCATATATACAGACACATATATAGATATGGAGAGGGACGTCCCAATCACCGGACTGCAAACCTTCTTTCTTCCTCGATGTGGTCGATAATTTTTTTTTAGTATCTTTTGGATCGTACGATCTCACTAATTATTTTTGAAGATTTTTAAAACTCCCTTCCCCACACACCACCCCACCCCTATTTTTTTCAGCAAAAGGTAACTGCTATTTCCCCTGCTTTTAATCGAAGAACTTTTTTTTCCCAGCGTACTTTATCAAAATTGAGAAACTTTTTTCATAAAATTGGAGTGGGCATCTTGTTACTAATTTTTTTTTCTTTAACTTTGAAAAACTGATTTTTTCCAGATATTTCAATATAGGATAATGGTTTTGGGTCTATGATAAAACGCCTCAATCAAAACGCCGACGACTATACAAACCCAACAAGCACTTCCGGTTACGATTCGACGGTTAAAATATTGTCAATCAATCGAAAATCATTAACCACAATATTTCCATAAAACATTGTACCCAAAGAGGTCGAAAGAAACAAAAAAAACTCCTAAGTACCCAAAGAACTAACAGCAAAATATTCAAGATTATTTTGTCCTTTGGTTATTTTGTGCTTCTGGTCATTTTGTTCAAATTCAGATCACAATAATAACATGATAATAATGTAAGAAAATACACGATTACACGACTTACTCGATTTATTCACTTTTACCCATTTTGTTTCTCGTTTTGTCGCTCGGCGTACAGTCGTCGGCGTTTTGTCGTGTCACCGTTTCCTATTTGAAAAAAAAAAGGAAAACAAATCTATGTTACAAAAAATCGATATCTCGATTATTTTCGATAGAAAATTATTTTTTTCATTATTTTTTACATAAAAAAATCGACTTTCTATTGAAAATAATCGAAATACAGATTTTTTGTAAGATATATTTGATTGTTCTTTATCTTTTCAGATAGGAAACCATTGTCGTACATTCAAATTTCGGAAAAACTCGAATTTGTTCAAAATTGAAAAAAAAATATGTATATGTAATATATGTATATATTAGGAACACGATGGCTACTCCAATTTTATGAAAAAAAATCCCTTAATTTCGATAAGCTATCAATTGGGGGATTTTTTTTTGGGACTTTTCGGGACATTTTTTTATTTATTCAAAAACGAGGGAAATAGCAGTTACGTCTTCATGAGAAAATTAGCGGGATGAAGAGGAGGGGAGCCTAAAATTTTTTTAAAAGAATTAGTAAGGTCGTAAGGGCCAAAAGATACTAAAAAAAAATCATCGACCACATCCGGTGATTAGGGACGTCCCTCCCCATATACATCAATATATATGTATATATGAAACTTGCCTCGGCAAATACAATAGATTTAGCAGTAAAAAAAAAGAAATGAAATTTTGAATGTGAAAAGAATTATTCGTCTTTCTCTTTCGAGTCTCCAAGGTGGCACAAAAAGATTCGTTCACACTGCGGTAATAAACTAACAGATGAAAAACGGAATATAATAAGAAGAACGAAAGAACCACGCACGTTGAAAAAAAAATGCCAGTTTTTTCTTTAATTTCATTTCGATCTTTGAAAATGTTTGATAGTTTTTGTTGTTCGTTTGGTTGTTTTTTTTCTTTCTTTAACGTAAACGACGTGAAGTAGCATAGAAAAGAGATACGAATCGAGTAATAAATACGATATAACATATATATATATATATATGTATATATATATATACCGTGGTGACGTGCATTGTAAGAAATAGTGCAAATCGTAACGTTATTTATTGAATAATGACGACTGCTGTTGGTTGAACTATTTCGTGCCTGTGGTTGTAATTACTCAACAGTCGGAACGGTAGGCGGTTTTTTTTATCTACAAATGAAAAAAAAAAAACATACGAACGTCGGGACGATCGGATAAATCGTCGTTATTTCCTGCTCCCGTGATTCGAATAATAATTATATAATAATAACAACACGAGACACGGCTTTAATTATCGTGCGAGGAAAAAAAAAGAAACAGAAAAATAGTAATAAGATTTAAAAATTAATAAAGAAAATAAATTAATCAATGAAAAGAAAAAATCGTAAGAAAAAAACGAAGAAATTTCAAAATGAATGAATCACGATGATTCAAAAATTGAAATAATGGTGGTAGAAGCGCAGAGACTTACATCATCACATCACACTCACGAGGAGCCCTCAACGTCACAAGAGTAAACAAGGGTGCAAAGTAGAACCTTGCACATTGCTTCCTCATAGTTTTGTACCGTTTTCAAATTATTGAGATGTAAAGTAGAACCTTGCTCATGGCTTCTTTATTTAAATTATTAAGATGTAAAGTAGAACCTTGCTCATGGCTTCATCATCTTCTTACACATTTGCCAAAGCTTCTTCTATGAGGAACCATGTGTCGATCAATTTTGGCTTCCTCATAGAGGAAGCTTTGGCAAATGTGTGAGAAGATGATGAAGCCATGAGCAAGGTTCTACTTTACATCTCAATAATTTGAAAACGGTACAAAACTATGAGGAAGCAATGTGCAAGGTTCTACTTTGCACCCTTGTTTACTCTTGTGACGTTGAGGGCTCCTCGTGAGTGTGATGTGATGATGTAAGTCGAAATTAATATACATGGGGCAATTGATGTGAAATTTGAAAAATTATAATTCTTATAAAATCTGAACTCCTTGTTAGATTTTGTCCAAATTCAATAGGAAATCTCTTTCGATGATAGTGCAACTTCGTACTAAATTTCAGCCGGATATCTAGAAAATTATGGAAGCTGGAGCACTTACATTGAATTTTGGAAAAATTTCAAAATGCCATAAAATCTGAACGTCTTGTTGGATTTTGTCCAAATTTAATACGAAACCTCTTTCGATGGTAGTGCAATTTCGTACAAAATTCTAGCCAGATATCTCAAAAATTATGGAAGCTAGAGCAGTTACATTGATTTTTGGAAAAATTTCAAAACGCCATAAAATATGAATGGCTTTATGGATTTCGCCCAAATACAATCGGGTTTCTCTCTGGATAATTGGGCAACTTCGTACCAAATTCAAGTCCGATATCTCAAAAATTGCTCCAGTTAGAGTGTAAAGATCGTTTTTTTAACATTTAAAAATGCTTTAAAAGTAAAGAAATGCGTGGATTTTTTCAAAATTCGGTATCGAGCATCTCCCTGTACTCGTACAACATTATACTGAATTTGAGCTCGATATCTTTAAAATTGTGGGAGCTAGAGACCAAAAATGATTTTTTGAATTTTGAAAAAATGCTGTAAAAACAAAATAACTTGATAGATTTTTCTAAAAATTGAATTGGGGTATGCGCCGTGAACCCTTTATATGTGTGACAAATTTCAGCTTGATATCTCGAGCCGTTCTCAAGTTGTGAGCGGTCAACCATTACTACACACACACACACACACACACACACACATACATACATCCGGACATTTTTTCTAAATGTGTTTTTTAGGTGTTTTGAGACATACTGAACACGTTTTGATGAACATCTCGAAAAAAAAAAATTTCACGAAAACAAAGCTTCCTCTATGAGGAAGCAAAAAACGAAGAAATTTCAAAATGAATGAATCACGATGATTCAAAAATTGAAATAATGGTGGTAGAAGCGCAGAGATCGTTATGAGACTCGGAAAATCTCAAATCATTCAATGGCATTGGATAATCAAGAATACACTATTATTTTTTTTATTTTTCGGCAAATATTTTATACCATTTTTACTTTATTTCTACTTTTATGACACGCTGTACGTAAAATGCGGTTTTTACGCTCACTTAGTTCGCGTCAAACCGCATTTACACACCTTGTTGCATACAAATTTGTACGATACTTGTGCGAAAAACGTTTTCTTGACTCGTCAGAAAAAAACATTTTCGCACTGGTATCATAATGTACCATTTACCAAACGAATTATTTTTATCCTTCTTCGTTATATTCATTGCGTTGTTGATTATTCATTTTTTTCGTGAAAAAAATTTTTACGGTGAAACGAAAAAGCGAACAAGAATTTAAAAAATTACAAAAAAAAAACAACGTGCATTTTTTTCTTACACGGTGCGCAACAAGGACGTGCGCGGTTCGACAGACAATTAACCGTAAAATTCGAAATAACGTACAACACATACAAAATATGCATCAATGATGAAAGTAAAAAAAAATACTAACAATTACAAAGTACTAGTTAGAAATGAATGGAAAAAAAAACAAAAAAATAAATAAATGAAAAAAATAAACGCAGAATTATAGACGGATCGTGCGAACACCGACGTACATTGGTATTAATTAGCGGCGACACGGATTAGCGTGTCAGTGTCAGTTTTCAGGGTAAATTTGTATCATTGATATAATTAGCGAACTACGTGTGAAAGAATCAAACGAATGCGACGAAAACAACAAAACGATAAAGAAATGAAGAGCGTGGATGAAATTTAAGAAAAAAGAAATCTGCCGAGTCGTTGATATTCCGTTTTATAGATCTTGCGCTTCGACTATACATAATACGCTATATATATATATATATATATATATATATATATATATATATATATACATATAAATATATATTTATATGTATATATATATGCTAGAATCTTTTGCCACAGTGGACGATAGAATTTCACTTATGCTTCCACTTGACTGTAAAATACTCGGCTTACGATAATCGTTGAGATTATTAAAAAAAAATTAAATAATAATTATGATGATTATTATTATTATTATTATTGATAATATTATTATAATTATAATTATCGTTGTTATTCCTCGATGAGACAATTTCGTTTCAGCGTAAAAAAAAAAAAAAAAAAAAAAAAACAATTTAAAACAAAAAACGATAACGACAAACGTGCGAAAGACATCAACGTCTTGATTGTATCATTGATATAATGTTATAATTATTATTATGTAATTATAAGCTGAAGAATGAGAGAAAAACAAAAGAAAAAAAAAGCAAAGCAAAAGGACTTGTAGAACTGAATAGCATAAATTCTCACGAGATCTCTGTTTTTTTTTTCACGAGCACTTTGCCCGATATGCTTTTCTACACTATCGACTATGGCTCTGATTAATTTTCTTTCTTTTTTTCACAAGCGTGGAGCTGAAAAAAAATAAAAATAAAAAAACGACAAAAAAAAATAAGCGAATATAAAAAAAAACGAATTTCTAATAAAGATAATTGATAGGGTGATCGATGGGATCGATTGTTCCTTGTGTGTTTGTCATGAGAATCGTAAACGTAATTCGGTGAATTAAAAACAAAAATAAATGTATGATTTTTTGGTTCGTTTCACTTACGAATTAATTATCTTCAAATTAATTTGTTTTACGAGCATTTGGGCGAATTATCAGAATGGTTTTTTTTAATTTTTTGTTTTTGAATCAAGAATCTTTCGCTTCCCATCGTACGCCTCGATCGTCACGAACTCTTCCAATTTTTCGCGAAAGATCAAATGTAGACGATTTTTCAACGAACTAATGAGAGAAACAGAGAAGAAAATAAATAAATTAAGAACATTTTCTTGATATACATAAAAAATTTTTACATAACCGTAATATACATCAATGATAAATATATATTTCGAATTCTGTCTTACGTATGAATATATGTATGTGTATGTACATCACGGGTCGAATCTTAATCGCTGGGTCACACGAGACACAGGCAATTCACGAAAAATGAAAAATTCCGAGGAATTCAATTGAAACATTATCAATCGATCGATAACTAACATCAAGACGATGTATTATGATGACCCCGCCATTTTGACCATTTACCAACCGTTTGTCTCTCACACAGGCGTGCAATAAACGTTAAACTCTTCAAACGACATCAATAATCGTCGAATGCAATTGAATTGAATATTTTTTTCTTGCTGAACCAAATCTTTCAGAATTATTCCGAAAAATTCTAAATGAAACATTTTCATAGAATTAATTTGGAATTCACGAAAATTCCGATCATTATCAAATTAGGTGCAAATAATTCCATTATTTTGCATTTGAACCGTCAAACAATATACAATTGCAATTGAAAAAAAAATTACTTGTTAAAAAAAAAAGAATTCTCCACCGCGCTAAATTTTTCGTGTAACGATAAAAATATTTTTATGTCAAACGAAATAATAAAAATTGTTATGCAATTCAAAGTAAATAAAGACGATGCTTTTTGGGGCAAACAAAAACAAAATTGTGCTCCTGTTTGAGGGGCCCACGTGAAAATGAATAATGGGGCAGAAAAAAACGCTTTAAACAAACGGACTCGTAATTACTCGTATGTTCACCCAGATGTTATCGACGATCTGAAAACCAAAAGGGCTTACGATATGCCCCCTCCCTCCCCTCTCTCCCCGGCAATCAGTCACTCGATATCAATCTGCAATAACGACAATGTAATTATATTTTGTTAAAAACAAAACGAACGAGAATAATTGAAAAAAATAATAAAAAAGAAAGTAGTATTTACGTTTTCATATTCCTTCGATATTCATGTCGAATTCGTATAGTCGATAAAAAATTTACATCTGATAGAAAAAAATGTAATTCAAAAAAATGGAAAAAAAACCAAAAAAACGAAAAAAAGTATGCATCCTTCGGGCGAGTGGAGTTCGCGAAATCGCCTCCTCATCAACTGCAATAACGATTAAAAAAAAGCATGGTATCATCATTTTTCGATATAAAAAAATAATAAAAAATAAACACGTAGTATAATCAATGAATCAATTGTTGTTGTTGTTGTTTTTTTTTAATGGTGATTGTAAAAACGCTTCGACGTTTCAATTGCATTTATTTTTGTTATTTCTTATCCCCAATATTTTTGCGCGTGCGAATAAAAAACGGCGAAATTCGCACGTTGATAATTATATAAACGAAATAAGAATAATAAAACGAATGAAATAAAGAACTGAAGTGACAAGTCTTCCTGTCGATGAGCCACAGCGCTTTCGTGAACGCGACTCGGGAAGCTAAATTAAAAATTGAGTAATAATAAACAAGAAGAATAATAAAAGAAGAAAAAAAAACCGAAGATTGTACGTTTGACGGACGTTCGAGCGTACGAAAAAGTAATCGATTATAAGAATGTAATTTGTATATGAAACTTCTCTTTCGATAATTAATTAACAATCGTCGTTAACTGAGAATGGGGGAAAAGATATCGTTAATTGCAAAAAATTCGAGAGGATTTTTTTTATGGATGCGAATAATGTAATTTTTTTCGTATGATAAAAATTAATCACCGTACACGTACACAACACACACGGACATACGGTTTTCATTTTTACAGTGTATATTTATTTGATGATGATGATAATGATAATGAGGAGAAATGTAACAACAATAACGACGAATTGTAATGAATTTAGAGAAAAAAAGAAAAAATAATTAGCAGTTGGAGTAGATAGGTTTCGTACTTCGTATAATTGAACAACGTCATTGAAAATTATCATGTAACAAATATCATTATGTATCGAGGCTGAAAAGGACAATGAGAATAAATTATTATATCCAATATTAAAATGGGAATCTTGTCGGATATATTTGTTTTTTATCCTCGTTCGGTAATTATTTACTTTCACGGCTTTTGCGAATTTCCATCGGATTTCCGAATTTCTTTTTCGAGGATGTTTGTTTGGTCATACAAACAAAGAATCAGGCGGCGGAGGTCAGAAAATGTTATGGGAATAGTACATTATGTACCATGGGGGCAACAGGGCACGTTTAACGCCGAGCGCGGATGTTTTCAAAACTCGTCTCCGCCTCGCGCGCTCAGCTACGACTCGTTCTGAAAAGATCCGCGCTCGGCGTTAAACGGCCGTTTAAAAAAAATTCACCAATGTAACCATCCATATGGTACTCCCGACGACCATACCGTGGAACGCTCGCCCGAACCTCCCGCCAAGTCCGCTCAATGTTCTGTGTGTGTACCCCCGTATCTGGATCAACAAAATTATACGAGTGGTTCACCGTGAAATGATCAAATCCTTCGGACTGGAGGCAATTATATGCCCTCCAGCAGTCGGAAATGATCGTTGATCCCGGTCGAACCTTCTCTGATATTACATCGAGCAACGTTTTCGACGTTTTGTCTGCGACGGGAACGATGAAGACCTCCTTCGTATCACGCAAAAAACCACCGAAAATCCATTGACCATCAATGATACGACCTCGATGGTATTTCCGTTTTCCGAATTTGGCTTCATCGATCTCCACGACGCTGCCAGGACCACCGATAGGTTGCGAACGAGATATATACCAGAGAAGGATCACCTTTCGAATAAAGTTGGACCAATCCAGGACGGTACGACTACTCAGAGACATTTCACGTTCCAGAAATTCCTGACGCGGTGGTTTCAATGTCACGAAATAGCCAATGAAAATACAGGTATTTTCGATTGACATCGATGCATTATGAAACCAGGTGCCTGTTCGAATCGATTGCTTAAATGCACATTTCGTCGTCACTATTTTCTTGCCCTTCGCGATTTTTTTGCTTTTTTGACATCTCCAAAATAAATCTTTGGGATTCAAAACTGCCGGCTGCCCACAATTACTACACTCCACGGATCTTGCAATGACGCAATGCGATTTGAGAAAATCGAGAAGACGATCTTCATTTTCGCACATGCGCTGAAACTCGCGGAGAGTAAAAACACAACCGTCGCAATTCATCGTATTCGGAAGAACTATCGAAACTGCGAAATTCTTGTGGACTCTGTGAGATAGACGGCAGTAGCAAAGCAGTGTTGACATTTTTCAATGCCAACGATGTTTGTTTTTATTTTGCAGCACAGTTACCGTAGTCGGTATACGGCGAAATTCTTGCGGACTCCGAAATACGGAAGGCAGCAACGAAGCAGTGTTGACACTTTTCAATGCTACGGATGTTTGTTTTCATTCCGTAACACAATCGCCATACTCGACATTATTAGATAGTCGAAATTATTTTTGCGATATCTCTAAAATTGTCGAAGCTAGAGACCGAAAATAAATTTCTGATTTTTTTTTTAATGCGTAAAATTAAAAAAACTACATATGGACTTTTCTAATAATTCAATTATGCTATGCGCCGTGAACCCTTTACATGCGTAACAAATTTCAGCTTGATATCTCGAGCCGTTCTCAGGTTGTAAACGTTCAACCAATGTTTCACATACGCGCGCGCGAGCGCTCGAGCACACACACACACACACACACACACACACACACATGAAACAGGGTACTTGGAACCAGCTCCCGCTCCTCGGAAAAAAAAAATTCGAAAAAACGTTAAAAAAATATATTTCCCATAACATATTCCGACCTCCCCCGCCTGATTCTTTGATTGTATGACCAAACAAACATCCTCGAAAAAGAAAATTTTGAAAAACTGTGAAATTCGCAAAAGCCGCGGAAGTAAATAATTATCAAAATACCATTTTTCAACGTTTATTTTGTCCACTTAAACGTACCACTTCCATTTTTCGACATCGACCAAAAGTCGAAGAGTTCAAACTTCGAAATAAATATACTTTTTTAAAAGTCCATAAAAGCTCTATTTTTTATCAAAAATAAAACATTTCAAGATTAAAATAGCATGAGATTTTTTACCGTATAGCGAGAGTTAAATTTTTCGCGATTTTTTTTTTTTGTAAAAAAAGTCAGATTTCGTGAATTTTTGTTTTTATCGTGTTTTGACTACTTGAATGTCTTAAATAGAAGACATCAACTATTGCAGCGATGTCCAACCCCGGAGCAAAGAGCCAAAACCTATCAACTCGTCAATCCCCTCTCTTACCCACCGTAAGGCCAGCATACGGTAGCCGCGTCGCAGTGGTAGGGGGTCGGCTCCGCTCGGCTGCATGACCGAGCCGCGTTTTTGAAGATTTCCTGACTTTCCAGCTTTCCCACACGTAAATTATCACAAATAGATATAGGCCGTTACTGACTTTTTTGTAGGAAATTCAATTTTCTACAACATTGTTTATGTGAACTTTTGGTCTATCTAGCGTTATTTATCCAGCGTTTAGACAGAAAAAATAAAAGATAAGAAAATTGATGCATTTTTACTTTCCCGTCAAAACGCTGGTTAAACAACGCTGAATAGACCAAAAGTTCACATAAACAATGTTGTAGAGCATTGAATTTCCTATAAAAAAGTCAGTGACGGCATATATCTATCTGTGATAATTTACGGGTGGGAAAGCTCGAAAGTCAGGGAATGTTAAAAACCGCGGCGGTTTTTAATTTTTTTAAATTATCGTTCATTTGAAAATTAGCGCAAATTATTACAGTTAGAAATATGCCGTCATGCCGTGACTTTTTTTATAGAAAATTCAATTCCCTATAACATTGTTTATGTGAACTTTTAGTCTATATAGCGTTGTTTAACCAGCGTTTTGACGGGAAGGTAAAAGGGCATCGATTTTTTTATCGTTTAATTTTTTTCTGTCTAAACGCTGGATAAACAACGCTATATAGACCAAAAGTGCGCATATACAATGTTGTAGAGAATTAAATTTTCTAAAAAAAAGTCAGCGACGGCATATATCTACCTTTGATAATTTACGCGTGGGAAAGCTCGAAAGTCGGGAAATGTTGAAAACCGCGGCAACTGGTAGCCGTTCGGAATATTGTACGTAGGCTATAATGCGATCGAGGAGAAGAAAATTGGACGGAGAAGGGGAAGAAAAGCAAGTTAGGAGACGCTCCCGATCGTTGTTGGACATCGCTGAACTACTGGATTATTTAGAAGACATGTTAAATTGAACTTTGGCGTAAGATTGTTTTTTATCCTCGTTCATCATTGGGCGAGGGGGTGGGAGGAACTGATACGTTCGACTAGAATTCTATTCTTCACAATACTTCCCATACCAAAGATAGACAATCTGTATCGCATGAGTAAATTTTCGTTTGTCATTGTAAATATTCGATGATGAAAAATATTTTTGTTCTAAGACTTTTCTTCTTTATCGAAAGAGTTCGATTGCCAATCAAAATTTAGACATATAATCGGCTGTAGATGGGTCTCTTTTCGTATCAATTTGGTTCGTGACAGGCGCAAATGAAAATTGGTGTAATGCACCGAAAAATTGCATTTTTCGGACGAAGAAATAAATTTCAAATAAAATGTGTAAACACGATTTATTAATCGTCACCTTACGGAGTACCGTAAAATAATTTTTCGTTCAACTGTACAAACAATCCGTATATGAGAAACATAAGTCATAGAATTTTCATACATATATATAAATATATATAAATTTTCATCCAAGCTTCGACAGTTGACGCTCCTTGTACTTGATAAAACGAGTCAAATTCGTTTTAACCGTCGACACTACGGAAGCATTGTCACCCAAGGTCTTTCTCTGCTGCCTTATCTGCAAAAAAAAATCAAAAATAACATTTGTCAATAAACAAATATGTTTGTGAAATTTTTAGAATGGAAAAAAGATCTTATCTATATTTTTTTCCAATTTTATGTGCGACTCTTGATATTCGGATCTTTAACTGAAAAGCGACATTTGACAAATTTGAATTCTCATTCCCGATTATCCCGCGGGCTTGTTATTTCATAATTTTTCAGAACAATATTCGTTCATTCGAATTTTCATTCGAGAAAAATTGGAAATTTTCCAAAATTTTCAGAAATCAATTACACTTTTCAGCAGAATCGAAACACGCAACGAATGGATTGTAAGTATATTCAAAGTACATGATATGATAATTGCCAATAAACAAGAGCGTGTGGAGCACGCACATGACAGAGTTTCGTAGCCATTTTCAACAATATTCTCAAACTTTTTATAATACGTATCAAGACCCTATTTCATGTTGACGAAACTTGTAATCTTTATCAAAATGCACGCGTTCGTATGACAATTTATGCAAAAAAAAAATAAAAAAAATAAAATAAAATAAGTTGAAACTTGCAATTTGTTTCCTCCGAAACGTAGATAGTGACCAAAGATTCCTCTATGAGGAAGCATTTTTCTGTTAAATCTTCTTCATCTTCCTCATAGAGGAATCTTCGTTCACTACTTACGATTCAGAGGAATCAAATTGCGAGCTTCAACTTGCAGCTTGTTTCGATATTCAAATATTCATCGGTGGGTACTTGAAAAAAAATTTTAATTTCTTCTCAAATTTGAAACGTGTAAGTGGATTTGGAGTGCGGATCGAAGTTCCGAATGTTCAATGGTCCGAGGGCTAAAAATTCCGAATATGTAACCCAACAAAAAGCCTAATGGGTAAAAAAATTGAGACAAGTACATTTACGCGAGCGCGCTCCAACAAGAAGGTGTAAGATCAACTGGAAACATTGAACGCATGTATTCGCATCAAGATGATTTTTAAATTTATAAATTCCAATTTTTTTGAAAAATCACAGCAGTACTTGGCGAGTTTATATGTTACAGCTACTATCCAATGATAGAAGATGTAACTTCATTCCGTGAAAATAGACAGACTATAGCTTTACATTATTATTGAATAATTAAATATCTGTCTTGACTTTGAAAAAAAAAAAACTCGCCAAGTACTGCTGTGATTTTAAAAAAATTGGAATTTATAAATTTAAAAATCATCTTGATGCGAATACATGCGTTTAATGTTTCCAGTTGATCTTACACCTTTTTGTTGGAGCGCGCTCGCGTAAATGTACTTGTCTCAATTTTTTTACCCATTGGGCTTTTTGTTGGGATTTGACTACTTTTTGCAAACAGAATATATAAACTTGTTAAAAACGTTTCATCTTACTACAGCCGACAAACGAATGCGTTTTGAATAATTCGTTATCAGTTTCATATATCATACGTGGTTTTAGGTTAATTCTTCGAAAACACCGCGAACTGTCATATTCGATTGTTTTTATTTTGGAGCTCGTTCTCTATCTGTATCGCTCTCATGTCTCTCATGAAAGTGTGCGACAGCTCTGAAAACGATTTTAGCGAGAAACGTCGGAAGCATGATTTTAATCATGAAAATAATTCGATATCTTCCGCATAACAGCACCTACAGCACTGGTGTCGGTTCCAATCGTAATATAAAAAAATTACGCATGGAACTGCACTTAAACATTTATGAATAGCGCGGTCTATCTATAAAAATATTTTTAAGTGGGGTTATAGTTAGCTCGGTTCACAGAATAAGAGAGTGCAGTCGCGTCTCGAGAGAAGGCCGGTAAGGTAGATAACTGAATAGGTCAATGTACTTGTCTCGAGACGCTACCGCGCCTCTTGATTCTTCGACCGTTAATGCTTCCACTGTTCCGAAGAAAAAAAAAATCGAAATGGATTGTATCGAAATTACAATTTCCCGAAAGTCCACGACTCCCATACGGCAATGTTCCGAATGGCAATGTCTCGACGCATCAAAATGTAGAAAACGCATATATATATATATATATATATATATATATATATATATATATATATATATACACACACTACCGTTCCATATTATCAGGACACTTGCCAAGCGCGCTCGCGAAAACAACTTCTTTAAACGTTGAAAAACAACGTCTTTGAACGTCGACAACTTCGCGACAAAAAAAGCTAGAATTTTTTGAAAGCACCATTGGAAAGCGTATGAAAAATCGAATCGATCAATATTTTTTTAATAATATTTTCGTTACTGACCACTCAGATAGCGTGTGAAAAAGATAGGAAAAGAAATCTGGTTTTCGAAAATTTTATATCATGGTTTTAAGGTAGTAACGCACATAGGAGACTTTACCGTCCGATTTTCATGAAACTTGGCATACTTATGGGTATTGATGAGAAAAAGGCCCAGTTAAATTTTTATGGCCCTCCTGAGCACGAGAAAAAAGATATCAACACTTTAATTTTTTCACGTTTAACATTGAGCCTTATGGAAAAACACGCTAAATTTGATATAATACAAAAAGTTGCCGTCAGATTTTAATGAAAACACTTCGAGCTGCAAGTTTAATATTCGGGCAACATTTTGGGCACTTGACCGTAAAGATCAACAGACTGTGACGAGAATAATAAGCAAATAAACATCGGAAAATATCGTCTCTCTCTCTTTCTCTCTAATCGACATCATACCACGCGTCTTTGTCACACACAGGTACTACGTAACTCATTTGGAGATGGTATAGCTTTAGGCTTGCTTTGACTCTTACGGTTTGTGCGTTACTACCTTAACTCACTGCCGGAGTCAGGAAAATTGTTTTACAAGTTCGAAATTTCTCACACGTAATTCGAGCCCAAAAAGTACGACAAATCTTTACGGGTTCCTGAGTTATCATAAAAATTGTGCAGGCATGCATGGGCCGAGCGCGGGATATCTATGGCACGCGTTGACGGTCGCGATCGATTGTTTTCTTCCGGAGACAGGACCGAAACGGATCATGAGTGCAAGGGGTACCCTTACGTGAGTATACAGACGTAAAGGTACCCCGTGCAAGCGCCCGTTGCACTCATGATTCGTTTCGGTCCTGTCTCCGCAAGAAAACAATCGATCGTGACCGTCAACGCGTGCCATCGAAATCCCGCGCTCGGCCCTGCATGCCTGCACAATTTTTATGATAACTCAAGAACCCGTTAAGATTTTTCATACTTTTTGGGCTCGAATTACGGGTAAGGTTCCAGAGATTACGTGTGAGAAATTTTAAACTCCTAAAAAAACTTTCCTGACTCCGACAGTGAGTTGAACTCATGACATAAAATTTTCGAAAAATCAGATTTTTTTTCCTATCTTTTTCACACGCTAACTTAGTGGTCAGTAACGAAAATATTATTAAAAAATATTGATCGATTCGATTTTTCATACGCTTTCCAATGGTGCTTTCAAAAAAATTCTAGCTTTTGTTGTCGCGAAGTTGTCGACGTTCAAAGACAGAAGTTGTTTTCGCGAGCGCGCTTGGCAAGTGTCCTGATAATATGGAACGGTAGTGTAGGTATATAGTGGCATAAGAATTACGAAAGCTGCAATCTTCACGCAGTTTAACGAACTGCTACGTCACTATACCTATGTATACTTTTCTGCATATTGATCACTCGAGACATTTTCATTCGAAGTCGTGTCGTGTCGAAACATTTATTTTCGGGACATTTCGATTCGATTTATCGACCTGTCGGACCTCTAGCCGTTCGAGTTTTTAAATTTCGCTATATTATCCGGTGTCAGAACAAAAAAATTCGAAGATTTTGATTTTCGAGAAAATTTAATTCGAATCAAATTTTTTCGGGACGTTGAGCCGTCGGACCATTGAACATTCGGAACTTGTATCCGCAACCGTGGATTTCTTTACCAAATTTAATACGCAACAGCCCTAACCCCTCATTTATGGGAATTCATGAGTGAAATTTTTAGGGAAGACGTAAATTACGTTTCCCCAGGAACCCTTTTCCGGTTTTAATAAATAATGCAGTACTTTTCGAATGCGAACGTTTTTTCGCCGTTCTGTAAAATGTGTGTTTTGTGGGTTAGCGCCTTTAGTACCTTCACCCCTCATCTATAAAACACTCCCGGACATGGGAAAAAAATCATCGAAAAAAAAAAAAATTTTTTTTTGAAAAATTGTAAAATTCGGAAAAGCCGTGATTCTGCATAATTACCAAATGGCATCACAATTTTACCTTATTCAAAAGAACAGGATTAAGAATCTTGAGTTTGTCGACGAGTTTGAGTTCTCTTGCCATGAGATCGGTCTCATCCTCTGCAAATATGTCCATAATGGCATCGAGTGCCTCCGCCATGACCCAGACTTCCGATTCCTTTGTGCACATCTCCAGCAGTGCCGTAGAAATGTTCTAAACGTGAGATTTCGTTATTTATTTTTCATCTCGAGATTAAAGTGAAAACTAAAAAATGGAAACGCGAAGCAATGGAAAAAATCATGTACCTTGACCAATTCGGAATTTTTTGGAGAATCGATGAGAATCAGAGCGAGATTTCCCACGACTCTGATCAAATTAGCACGAACGTTCGGATTAGCGATATACTGACGATCGGCGTTTAACATCGGTTCAACATCGGCCATCGTCAATTGTTCGAAATTTTTCGCTCGTACTTCCGTCAATTTTTGCAACGACGCGCGCAACGCTGCCGTCGCGGATTCCAACAATTCTATGTCGTTGGGGTCGGCATCTTTGAAAACAAGTGCACCGATTTCGAGCCACAGTCTGAAATTAAATTAAATACACATATTTTTTAGGTGGTCATTGAAAATTGAATCTTTGGCGTTTGTCTGTGGAAAGTTTGTTTTTGACGAAAGAAAACGATGACTATTTATTTTTGTGAAATGATAATTATGAAAATAGGCGCCGAATCATGATCATTAGAATGAGCGTTGAAAAATAGATTTTGGATTTTTCTTCGAAAATCGAAAGTTGACCTCGTAGAACTATAGTTCTTTAAATTTGAGCCCTCTATCGTCATGCTATAGGGTGCCTCAATAATGTTTATTATTATTATTATTATTATTTTTGTGGCCAAATAGAACAATCCGAAGTTGATCTCAAAGAGAACAAGTTCTCCAAATTTCAGCTCCCTATCTCAATATCAGAGCGAGCCCGTGATTTTTTTTCCCACTTTTTTAATTAACTTTTTAAATATGAGCTATTCCACGTGACTTCAGCTACTAGAAAAAATTCCACAAATAATTTAAAAAAATTGAGTTATTTTATTGCAATATGTTCACCGAGTGCCGATTTTTTAAAAAAATTTCTGACGGTTTTATCGTTACTTAACGTTTTTTTTTATTTCTCCATTCAAATAGCTGTATCTTTGGCAGGATTTGACGTATTTACATTTGTAAAAAACGAAAATGTGCGTCTTTTTATGGCCTTCCAGAAAAAAATTACTTTAGGTTTTTCTTGAGCAAGTTGAACGTTCGTTTCAGGGCAAAATATGCAAAAATATTTTTTTTCTCAAAAAATGCACTCGCAATTTTAGTTTTCAAAACTTCCCCAAATTCTGAATACGAAAAAAGAATGTTCGGTATTTTTTATATCGTGGGATCGGTAATCGGCAATGCGTAATTTTACCGATTTTATTAATATATTTTTTTCAGTTTGATTTTTTTTTAATGTGCTCCAGTCGCTTTACGCGATTCAACGAGCATTGATTATCATCAGTTTCTCTTTTAGGGAGGCTTCTGAACTCGCGTAAAGCGACTGGAGCACACGAAAAAAAAATTAAACTGAATAAATCTATTAATAAAATTGGTAAAATTACGCATTACCGATTACCGATCCCACGATATAAAAAATACCAAAAATTGTTTTTTTTGTATTCAAAATTTGGGGATTTTTTGAAAACTAAAATTAAAAGTGCATTTTTGAGAAACATTTTTTTTGTGCATATTTTGCCCTGAAACGGACGTTCAACTTGCTCAATAAAATCTAAAGTAATTTTTTTCTGGAAGGCCATAGAAAGACGGACATTTTCGTTTTTTACAATTGTAAATACGTCAAATCCTAACGAAGATACAGCCATTTGAATGGAAAAATTGAAAAAAAAAAGTTAATTAACGATGAAACCATCAGAAAAAAAAATCGGCACTCGGTGAATATATTACAATAAAATAACTCAATTATTTAAAATTATTTGTGAAAAAAAAAAAATTAGTGGCGGAAGTCACGTGGAATCGCTTAGATATACATTTTTTCAAGATGAACAAGCTGAAGTTGACCTCAAAAAAAAAAATGAGATGCTGCAAATTACAGATCTCTATCTTAAAATCAAGGCGTGCCTGTGAATTTTTTCGTTCATCAAATCATTTAATTCGCGTGAAAGTTGAACACGTTGACATCGAAACAGCGATGAAAATTTTTTTTTCCGATCATCACATTGTCCACGGGGGGAAGCTCAAAAATGTCAAACAATCACCTATAAAGTTGATCGACGCCTCCCAAAGTGTCCACGTCGAGGGCGGCCATCAGATTGTTGAGACAAAGAAAAGCTCGACACCTGAGAGTGTGAATTTGTTTGGCAACGCATATACTATCCGAATTACCCTTCAATTCCTCGTCGACGGATTTTTCAACACCCAAAGTTTTGTCTCTGACGCTTTTAATCAATCCACAACTCGCGATAACTTCGACAAGAGCCATTGGAATATTCGCATTGATCTTGCAAGATTTTTCATTGACGTCATCAACGTCCATGAGCTCGTAATTGGCGTCTTCATCGTGATCGGAATCGTCGAGTTCCGAGTCCGAACAATCGTCGTGCTCGTCCGAGCACAAATTTGTCAATATTTCCAGTGCCTGTTGTTGGGCACCGAGCATTTTTTTCGCTGCCAGCAGCTTAGTTTTCGCGGTGACCGAGAGATTGCTCTTTTGACTGGGCAGCAGAGACGCCAATTCGACGACGATGTTCGCGTGATCGATGGCCAAAGTTTCGCCAATCGCGACAATTACTTTGCACATTATTGCCGTATTATCGTGTTCCGTCGAAAATTCGCTATTTATGTTCGACAATAATCCAGCCGACAAAATTCTCAACGTCATTATTTCACCACTTTCTCTCTCGTTCTTCGGTTTCAATTCCAAAAGTGTGATCAACGTCGATTCGTGATGTTGTAATTCGGCTATTGCCGATGGATTATCCTCGGACAGGGTTAACATGCACTGAGCAGCCACCACGCTTATCGAACTTCCGTATGTCGTAGCATCGAGAAATTTAATCAACAACGATATCAACTTCTCCTCGTTTGACGGTTTTATCACGCATTCGTTGTTTTCGCACAACGACCAGAGTAACGTTATCGCTTCGATCAGAGTTTCCTTCTCGTCGTCCACGCGACCTTTCTGATTTTCTTTTGGCTGCCAATCGGTGTAATGCTGAAAATAATGTGAATAATTATTAAATAAAGTAAGTAAATCTGAATTTAAATGAGTTATTTCAACGATTCGAGTTTTTCAAGTTTTGGCTTGGCGATCAGTTATTATTTTTTGGTAACATTTACGAATGAAAGTGTCCATCGAGAAATTAACTCTCAAATTCGTTCTGTGAATTTTCCATGTGGTTTTTGTTCGTCATTCGTTTTTCAAGGTGTTACGATACAATAACAATTTGCCTCGACTGAGTTTCGTATATGAAAAAAGCTCAGCTTTTCGAAAATTCGAAATAAAAAATCGTTGGGCCTGGAAAAAAATCTATTTTTCGGGCAATGTGTCATTCGAAACAGTTTTACATATATTTTGTTTGAAAGCTGAGTAAAATTTTACATCAAATATGTGCAAATAAAATTGGGATTACTGTAATAATTCGTTGAATTAACAAATATTTGTGAAAAAATACGACAGCAAAAAAATCTTATGTTTATTTATTTTTATTTTAAAATAATTCGTATTACTCGTTCGATCATAATTTTACAGTGACTTTTACAGTATCCTTGTCACGGTGAAATGTTAATAGAAACAATAATAGTTTCTAGTTTATTTAGTTTTTTTTTTTCAAAGATTTGTTGATTTAACGAATTATTAGGGGTGGAAAAAATGGAGGTCAAACCTTTTTGAGCAACGCTGTGAGCGGCGTCATGACGTCGTCTCGTAGAAGACTTTCATAAGCTTCATCTCCGCCGTTTTCGCCGATTCGTCTCAGAACAAACGCGCTCGCCGCTCTGACAGAAGCGTGATGATCGACGAGAAGAGGACCGATGATTTTGGCAGTTCCGTCCTTGGCTATCTGCAGTGCTTGCGTCTTTTCGCAACTCATTGATTCCAAAGTTCTGAGAGCCGACAGTCTTTCCTCGAGATTCGGCGATTGCAACTGAACATTTCGTTAGTGACGATTGGTTAATTTATTTTCGGTATTTATACAAGATTTATGATACACACGATAACCAAACCATTGTTGCGATGAGAACCAAGTTTGTGTTAATTACTGAACTATTCAAAACACAGCACTCACTGTATAGAAGATTGTACGCGGTAATTTTAAATCAGCGGAAAATTCTTGAATGAACATGACAAGAACTATCGATCGCGGTATTCTGAGATTCATTCAACATGGTGTCCAGTAAAAATTTTGTACGAAATTCAAGAAAATTCAAGGACAATACAATCCAAGAATATTTACAGGTTGTTTTAGGGCATTTATCGAAAGTGAAAGTCAACAAAACTGTTAATAAATAGTATCTACCTCTCTGTTGGTACATAAGCAACGGCAAATACCATTTGCATGAAATAAAAATCACAGTTTTTTTTTGTCGCAAACAATGGTTTTCTTCGGCAACGAATATTTTACGCAATTTTTGTATGAACATCACACGTTCGACAGAAAAAGTTTTTTTTTTTTTCATTACCGTTCAAACTTTTACCATGCAAAGTGTGAAAATGTGAATTTACGTAGCCCTTGTGTGCGTAAGTTTTTGTTGCTTTTTGCGTTTTTTCACAGTCTCTAAAATATGTTAAATCGTACTAGTACCGTAATGTGGCAATTATTTCAATAAAGGCTTTTGCTTATGTTAGAATCAGTTTCGAAAGAAACTAATCAGTACGCACAAATGCATATAATGCAGTTGTCAGGAAAACTAACAGATGAACGTTTTTGTAGGATTATTTTCAATAATACACATTTTCAAAGAAACTCCAATTGAAGGGAAATAAAAAATTGAAGGACACTATGTGAAATTCGAGGACCTTACGGGACTTTAAAGACTTCGAGGACCATCAGACACCATGTTCAATTAACATTTTCTAATCCAAAGAAGAATCGCGACTAAGAAAATTGATTTACAGGTTTCGTTACCATCCGAGCCATAACAAAGTGTCTCAGTTACAAATTTGCAGCCAATAGGAGCGGGAAAAGAAATATACAGTCCGACTTCGAAATGAAAGACCCGACAATAAGAGACTTTCCCCAGTTTCTCGCTTGAGCGCTTCCCCCACTCAACTCGAACCCCGAGCTCAATAATTTCGTGTGCGTACCTGTGGTTAAGAGACCAGCCTGGAAGAGATTATTCGGGCAGAATAGAGTGGACGTGTAGTGTAAATTGATGTGTGCATGCATGGGTGAGTATGTGTGTGTGTGTGTGTGTGTGTGATTTCTTGTTGACAGGATCGCATGTGAAAAAAATTGAGACAGACAGACAGGGATAGCGAGCGCGCAGCAGGGCGCCTGCTAGTGGTATGCGATTTTCCAGAAAAACTCTCCCCCTTGAAGGCTTTTGTTCTCTTATTCCAAGGTCGGACTGTTAAAGGTCGACCCCCATTCCCATCTAACCGAATATTCGCATGCACATACATCACACATTAGGGTGGTCCTTTGTTGGTTTTTTTTTATTTTCACACTCCCAAAGAATAATATGGTGATAATAACGATTTCTCGGTATTGCTATTAATAGTTGATAAAAAGCTTACAAAGTTTGACATTTTTTCCATAGTATTTAAGTCGTAATAAAAAAATGTCTGAAATATGATTAACATTGTTTTTATGACAGAAGGCCAGCACCAACAAATTTTTAACTTTGTAATGTTTCCATCGACTACAGTGGCGATACCGAGAATTCCTTGTAGATACTGAACAATTTTTTTTTTCTTTGCGTCAGTCAAAACAGAAAACCTTTAATGTAGAATGATTGGAAAGAAATAATTGTTCGAAGTTTTCGGCCTTATCTACAAAATTTGCGGAACTGCAAATTTTGGAAAGCTGGCAGCAGGGTTACGAATTGAAATAGGGACCTCAAATTTTGAGGATATATGTCTAAATTTATTTAGAACCTTATCAGCCTCTAAGAGCGCTGAAAAAAAAAATTAAAAAAAAAAAACCAAAAAAACCAAAACAAGGCAAGCTCAGGTACCAAGCTCATTCCGTTCCCTCGAGCCTTCGTGCCTTAAACCACATACAGGAACCTTTCTCTACACACATACACTTCACTCATACGAAGCAGCATGGATTGCTCAAATTGTCATAAGAAGTGAGGTTAGATCGGACGTCCAACCAAAAACCCCAGCTCAAACAACAATTTCCGCCTATTTTGCAAAACCAAGCTATACAGAAATCAGCAGGTCATCAACGACGCAAATAACCTAACTTCAATGGTTCATTTTCATGCAACATCGACGATAACCCGAAAAACAATGCATTTACAAAAAAAAAACTAACCTGTTCGTACATCCTACGCAGAGCCGAATCCCGGTCTTCTTCCTCTTCAATGTCCTCCGTTGATTCCTCAAATTCTTTTATCGTAACAATTCCGGTACAATTAACTTTGTTCGACTTGCGTTTGTTGCGTTTTTGTTTTCCCATTTTGTCGAACAATGAAATTTCGTTGCAACAGGAATATCAACAAAAGGAATCACGCACGTGCAAACGGTCACAAACGGTGTGAACACAGAATAGTTGGGAGTTGTATTTTAGAGGCCTTGTCCGTGTTCGAAATGGGAAACTGTGCGATCCTGGTGGCGAAATTCAAAAGTTAGGGTTCCACATCAGTGCTGATGCTGCTCAACCAAGAAATCTTGGGCGCTCGTCGGATTGCGCTCGCGCGCACGCACTGGTGTTACGAGCCAGCCCCCGGCACTCCGGCGAATTAAGACGATGGAAGACATAAATTCTCTCCACTCGGAGATGTCTTCCATCACCTTAACATAGGCCGGCCTGGGCTGCGTTCTGATATTCCTACCCGGGTAGGGTAAAAGTCGAGTTGGGTTAACTCCCCAGTTGGCGTATTTCTTGAACGACGAGTGTAAGTGAGTGTAATTATCAAGAGCAGCGATGTCCAACCACGACTTCGGGAGCGTCTCCTAGTTTGCTTTTCTTCCCTTGTTGTGTCCAATTCTCTTCTTCTCGATCGCATTGTAGTCTACGTACAATATTCCGAACGCCTACCAGTCGCCGCGGCTTTCAACATTTTCCGACTTTCGAGCTTTCCCACGTGTAATTTATCAAAGTTAGATATATGCCGTCGCTGACTTTTTTTTAGGAAATTTAATTCTCTACAACATTGTTTATACAAACTTTTCGTCTATATAGCGTTGTTTATCCAGCGTTTGGACAGAAAAAAATAAAACGATAAGAAAATCGATGCATTTTTACCTTCCCGTCAAAAACGCTGGTTAAACAACGCTATATAGACCAAAAGTTCACATGAACAATGTTATAGAGAATTGAATTTCCTATAAAAAAAGTCAATGACGGCATGTATCTAACTGTAATAATGTGCGCTAATTTTCAAATGAACGATAATTTAAAAAAATTAAAAACCGCCGCGGTTTTTAACATTCCCTGACTTTCGAGCTTTCTCACACGTAAATTATCACAGATAGATATATGCCGTCACTGACTTTTTTATAGGAAATTCAATGCTCTACAACATTGTTTATGTGAACTTTTGGTTCATTCAGCGTTGTTTAACCAGCGTTTTGACGGGAAAGTAAAAATGCATCGATTTTCTTATCGTTTTATTTTTTTCTGTCCAAACGCTGGATAAACAACGCTACATAGACCAAAAGTTCACATAAACAATGTTGTAGGGAATTGAATTTCCTATAAAAAAGTCAGCAACGGCATATATCTATCTGTGATAATTTACGTGTGGGAAAGCTGGAAAGTCAGGAAATCTTAAAAAACGGGGCTCGGCCGTGCAGCCGAGCGGAGCCGACCCCCTACCGCTGCGACGCGGCTACCGCATGCTGGCCTTACGGTGGGTAAGAGAGGAGTTTGACGAGTTGACAGGTTTTGGCTCTTTGCCCCGCGGTTGGACATCCCTGATCAAGAGTTAACATGGTGGTCTCCCGTGCAGGGATGGGCAAAATGTATTTAAAAAAAAATACCAAGTGATTTTCCACTTGCTATTTCGTTCGAGTCGAAGTATCAAACTGTCTCTCACTCGTGACTTATTTCGACGTGAAATATCGAATTTATTTCCACGTATCGCTTGGAACGTATACGAATGTAGAAACACTTGACGGCGAATGAAATTCGAAGTGAATTTCGGCCCGGCATTTGTTTTGATTTTGGGCGCGTGACGATCCACTTGCCGCGGCTCGCGCGGCAAGTGGTTTTCATTCACTTATGCCCGGGAGCTAGTCATTTCAATAGGCATATCAAAAGGCATTCAATGGGCATTTAACTACCCGCCCAATCCGCTAGGGTAGCAATTTGCGAGTGGCCACTCAGTGGCAATAATATGAATAATAAAAATCGTTGCTGTGGCTTGCAACTTGGGGGGGGGGGGGTGCATGCAATTTAAAAAAAAATTATGGCACCCGACTTGGGGAAAAAAAATGTTCTTTCGTCATTCTCAAAGATTTAGGTGTGCAAACGTTTGTAGTGAACGAATTTCCATTTTTAGTATAAGTGAAAAAAAGAAATAGGACTTTGAAGAATTTTCATCCCCCCAATTAAAAGAAACTCCAGTAATCTAAACTCGCGAATCGGAAAATTACTTGTGTAGCCCGTGAAGGGTCACACACAAAATAAACATGCACATAACAAGCTATAGGCATTAGTAGCCATGGGCACAACTAACCACGGATACTACGAACCATGGGCACTACTAGTTATATTTTATATTATATTTCATCTCACGTGATTAATTTGTATTATAAAATCATTTTCTGAATCACAAAAGTTACTTGTTAACCTCTATTTAACAGGATACTCTACAGATTTATAATATTTTGTGTGACGAATAAAGATAGTATACAGAAAAATGGTTACAAATGGCAATGACAAATTGTTACCAATAATAATAATAATAATTGTAATATTCAATAAATGTTGTCATAATAAATTGAATACGTTCTTAGCCGCATCAGTAGCTGTAATAAGGAACCGTAAAAAGCCCTGTATAATCATTTTTATCGAAATGAGATTTTCTCACCTCGGCCATTTTGTTTATAATAATTTGGATTTCGCATTCGTAATCAGCGACCTTGAAAACCCGCATATGCCAATTTTCGCCAAGATTTGACACCTTTTCAACATCCATGTCCGCCATATTGGATCGGCCATTTTGTTAACAATAATTTGGAATCCGGATTCGTAATCAGCGACCTTCGAACCTACTGCATGCCAATCTTTATCCGCATCAGAGATCATTTGGAGTTTTGGCCACGATTTCGGATTTTTCTCTCACTGTGCGTCGCCTCAGATTGAGATCGAGTTAAATCGGGCTGATGAAAATCGAAATCGAGTCAGACTGGCGGTGATCAGACTGCCATCAGTCCAAAAATTAGTTGAAAACTTTTATCGGACTCACCGACTGATTGTGCATCGCGTGTAACGTTTTAGTATGTAACAGGAATATGGGTAGTAGGTAGTAGTAGTATTGTTAAGCCTAATAAACGCGATGTGCGACAGATACTTTCCTGCGATCATTTTGTGGGACTTTTTCATTTTCCTCAAAAACTCAACGTCACGACAATCCATGGGTGATCGTTACTCGGGGCAGTCTCACAACGGGTGCGCTTTTTCTGTGTGCGTTTATTCTCTTTCAAAATATCGGAGTCCATTTTTTTTCCTCTCCGGTGCTTTGTTTGGCACAATCCAACGGAAAAACCAGGAACATATGAAAGGCTGACGAGGCGATGCCCAATTATCCTGTTCTTGAATATTCTACAACCATATTTTGTGACCATACGTTAATGACAAAAATTTATATTTTCGCACGAAATATCGTGAGTTCTACGATCGTTGCGATTCCGCCGTGGCGCAGAAACCTTGTAAAAGGAGTCATTACCGCGATCATTGTCGCTAAAATCGACCCTACGTTTCTATAAAGAGTCGTGGTATCGCGTTTCAACAGCGAGTGAATTTCCATAAGTTCTCATTCTCTTGTGCGTACGTAGATAATTGAGCAAATAGTAAAACACTATTTACAAGTGCACTTTTATTACACTTCACTCAATAAACAGTGCTTATCAAGATTTCCATCATCTACATACTCAGTCCTTGGTGCAGACCGGTTTCCGTGTTTACGATTATAGCTCCAGAGGAATGAAAGCAGGGAGTCGACTTGGTTGGCGTGCTTGTTATATTTCCTCTTGTGACTATTTTTACGAGCGGCTTAACAATACCATACACAGAAAATATCCTCCAATTTCCCGAGGTCGAAGATGACAATTGGTCGGCAGTTGTGGAAGTGCTCTCAAGCGCTTTGCACGTGTATGAATCGCGGTCGACGTTCATCGGGGTTGCGATCACTCGTGTGCGTGATAATTCCTTCGTTCTATGAAATTCGGAAGCGGAGAAATCCTGTTTCTAAGATACTTCTAAAGAAGTAACCTTTCACGGAATTGAGCAATTCCCCGTGCACTCGGTACAGCTCAAAGTTTTGAAAAACATGTGTATTCCCTTACACGTAGATTCCGACGCAATCATCGAGTACGCCCTTTAGTTTTATATTCGGCTATTGCATAAATAACGTTATCGTCAATGATCTTCCTTAGTCTGAGGTGTATCATTGATTTTCGTTCCAACACCGGGAGAAGTTCCTCCGTCCACAATGCAGCTGACTCAATCGATCATTTGCTTCTCAGCACTTGTTGCGAAAATATGCTCCGGTGGATTGATCAGTGAGATATCGAAGCGGGATGAACTCCTCATTGACGCATCGGTAATCGCATAAGCTACTGTCAGCCGGGTATTAATTTACGTCTTGTCAACTGGTCCCTGAATCATTTTGATGCGCAAACTGAAATCGTGCCAAATTATCTCCAGTATCCACTGCTGCTCGTGCTAACTCGCGCCTGTGTCGGGCTTCATCGGCTGCTATGCGAACCGGGGACGATAAGGCGAATTTCGAAATTCCTAATCCAATGGAATCCCCAGTGGCTCATCACTCGGAAAAATGATCTGAGAGCGCATTAAACCCGCCAGACCGTCCTTCGTCGAGATGAAACCGATGAAAACCGACACAGGCGCAAGTTGGCACCAGCGGCGAAGTGGACACCGACAGGAGTGACCACGACTTGACCTGGCTATTTGAATTTATTATTGTTCTATTTATTACTCTACCAGTTGACGGGACGCCCACCAATGCCCCGTTGCTACTGATAAGTATGGTGCCACTACACTTACACCCAAAATTGACTATTAAACTCCTGTTTACAGATTGATATCGTAGAATCATGCTATTCAAGCAGTTTTGATACTGTGGGCCTCGCTGGACCATCGGTTGGGCGCATCCTCAAGAGAATATCGATGAGAGACCTCGTTATTCCGGTGACGTTGATCGACGAGACTTCAAAGGAAGTGAGTCAGGCCCCAGTGGCTCATGATCCCGGATCGAACCACAAATTGCAGGTTTTTTTGGTTGCGGTCTCCAATCCGAGAACCTTGAATGACACTTTCACACAAGTTGCGCTGTCGAAATGGTGGAATCACATGGCTTCTTTTTTCCTGATTGACTTGCCTATGAGAGAAAACGGATGTTCAAACGCCTACGAAATTTTGTGGGAAGCATGGAAACGGGATCTACTTAATTCCAAATTTATGTGCCTCCATCCAACGAGGGGGAGATTGATTTACACTTTCAATCCATACACGAATAAAGCGCCGTTCCGATGGAAGCAGGAGAACACGTACAAGGGGTTAAACGGCCATATTTGGACCTTGTTCGTGCAAAAATTTCGAGAAGATGAGCCACTCTGTGACGCTCTGGATTTCGACAAGACGTTAGATCTTGGCGGTTACGAGATCCACGCATCTGTCCTGGGCAAGGAGAAGTGGTGGTATGCGGATCCAACCATAAAACCAAGCATTGCTAATCTGATAAACAACATCACGGCTCAGATTCTGATGAGTTCCCTCAATGCGACCTGGAAGGTACATGCTAATAATACTGGGGGCGATATCAGCGCGGGCTTACGAAATCGCAAGATTGATATCGGGTTAGACATCTGCGTCTTACATTGGGTAGTGGACGGCCAATTCTTTACGTATCCGCATTTCGAATTCAGCATAGCGATTCTAACACAATATCGCGGTCACAAGTCACAACTCGACAAGATAATTTCCGTCCTTGACAGAAGTTCACGTTTCGGTGTAGTCGTAGTGCTTTTGATCACGTTAACGTTTTTCAAATTTTATCTGCGCCAAACCATGATCGCGGCAATTCTGGATCTCGTGCTCATAACGTGTAACGCAGCGCTGCGTAAAATACCTAGAAAACTGGCGCCAAGGATCTATCTCACCAGTTTATTCATATTTGTGGTAACTATTCAGGGAATTTATCAAAGCCAATTGGCGTCGATGCTAACGAGAGACGTGCGCTTGTCAAACGTGAATTCCATTGGCGACCTCGAGCGCTCTGATCACACGATATATGGTAAGGGAATTTACCTTCAGCTTATCAACCAGTCAGAGATCGAGGACCGCTTGGTTCCGCTTAAATCAGGTGGGCTGAGATGCGCAGACTATCCATTGAACGATTCCAATGCTGCGTGTGTAGACACCAGGGATCAGCTTATTGCCAAAGCGGCAAAATTTAAACTCCATCTGTCCGATGGACATGTGGGCACCATCCGTGGAGTGTATTCGATTCGACCGGATTGGCCAATCGAAGAACGAGTCAATGCGATCTTTCACAGAGCTGTAGAGAGTGGTGTCGTAAATCTTTTGCACAAACGAGTCCTCGACAGCGATATGAAGACACTCAAATCCCGGGAGATCGAATACCAGGAACAGACCAGGGAAATACTAAACTTGAAACACTTGAGCTTTGCATTCGTAATTCTTGTAATCGGTCTGGGATGTGCTACCATCATTTTCGTTATCGAAGTAGCAATCTTCGGTACAAGGAATGCGCGGCCCCGAAGTCGTACTCGAAGACGAATTCCATTCGTTAACTAAGTTGATAATGGTCTCTCGTAAGCTTCAACGTTGCCTCTTCTAGGTTCTAGGTAGCTGAGAGAACTGTCTCAATTAAGGTTTCGCATAAGATTTGTCGAATATCGCTATTGCATTTGTCAACAGATCTGGCAGTATAATGTGATAGGATATGAGATCGTTGTAGCATCTTATCGTGTGTCGCACCCAAAGTACAAGGAGGCTTGTATACATTCAAGCAGAATTTCTATTGAAATATAATAAAATCTTCAAACGACACCCACTATTTCGTTATTTCAGTTACCCATACATTTCTACTCTCTGCAACCGGGTATGCAGAGCCATCTATCTATTTGGAGAAATTTAGAGAAATTTCGTGGCGCAGTTTGCGTCTTACAATAAGTAGTGTGGAAGCAGGGATGGGCAGACTTCAAGTCAAAAGGGAATTTAACTACAGGTTTAAACTCACAATTCATTTCGACGAGCGATTTGACGGCGAGCCAAAATGTAAACATGCCGAGACGTAGTATTTCGACCGGCTCGGCAATACAAAGTCCGTTCCAACTCGTGATTTTACGCCGGCCGAAATCCAAAATCCATCGTGGGCTTGGGCTTTGACCGGCTTGAAATTAAAAGCCCTTTTATACTTTCCGTAATTTTTTCCTCCAATTTTCAAACATTTTTACATTAGCTAAAACAATTTTTTTTTGTCAAATTCAATCTCACAATCTCAGACGAGACATTCATATGATTTACGGTATTTCAAATAAGAAAGTATTTCAAATTATCGATTGTGCCCATCCCTGTGTGGAAGGTTCTCGTACGTGACAGAAAATAAAGGCGAGAAACGTTGATGGGCGTAGTAAAAGCGGACTCTTCGGGAATTCTTTTCTTCGATGGGATTTCAATGTGACGTAAGTATATTTATAAATATTATGTGCTAGCTTATAAATAAGTATATTTATGTCGCGCTGTCCGTGAAAGTGCGGATTTACAGACCTTGTGACATAAAAATTTGTACGACACTCGTACGAAAAACGTTTTCTGGACTCGTGTGATTGCAATACTCGCCTTCGGCTCGTTCTGCAAACTCACACTTGTCAGAAAATTTTTTTTCGTACTAGTGTCATTATATACTATTATAAGCTGGCACAATTACTTTTTAGGCATCCGATTCCCCAGATGCTACCCTCGTGTATGACTAACGTTCGGTCGCAAGGTCGCAAAAACAGTGCATGCAGTCTAATTATCGCGATCGTTAATTCTGCGAAGGACATGTCATTCCTCTAAGGGACGTCGCGTTGCGTTTGGAAAACGATTGAATTCCTGGAAGTTCATATTTTTTCGCTGTCCGCAGGTAATGAGGCAAACACAGTGAAATATTCATGCAGGTGCGCTTCCACCATACTTTGCTGAACAAACAATGCATATCAAGAGTTCCATCATCGAACATTTTTTATTCCATTACCAGTTGTTGATTAGTCATCATCGGAGTAACAGGTCAATTCGGTTTCCGCGTTTGAGATTCTCGCTTCAGATAATACCTGAAAAACTTGGTCGATTCCTAACTAGAAATGCGGTGAAAGCAAATTGACTCATTGTTAGTTGATGGGCGAGTTGCATATCCTTTCGGGAGTGGTTTTCCGATATTGAGCATATCGAATTATCTTTAATTCTCCGAAGACGAAGATGACGATTCGTCGAAAGTCGTGAAATGTTGTGAAAAGCCTCACATTTGTAATAATTGGTAACGAAACGTTCTTCATATGGTCTATAAAGTGCGCGAGTTATACTCATTTTATTCCATTAATTTGAGCGGGTGAAAAAACGGTGTTTCAATGCTACCAGAATAGAAATTTGTTTTCTGGACTTTCAAAATGTAGTCGGCATTGGGATGCGTTATCATAAGTGATTTTTTTCACTTGCAATTGTATGGTAGAACTTCATACCGATACCGAGGGAAGATCATTTCTTCATAATGCAGCTGACTAAATCGGTTATTTGCTTATCAGCGCTTGTTATGAAAATATGCTTCTCTGCATTGATCATCGAAACATCCAAGCTGGATGAATTACTCGTCGGCGCATCGGTAATTTCATAAATAACTTTTAGTAGGATAATGATAGGTTAACTTACGTTTTGCTAGATGCCCACCGTATTAATTTGATTCGTACACTCGAGTCGTGGAAAGCTGTCTCCATTGTCTTCTGGCGCTCGTGCCAACTGATGCCTGTGCCGGGCTCGATCGGTTTTAACTCGAAGCAGAGATTGCCAGCGGATTCTAAGCGTCTTATTTCCGCGGGTTCTCCAGTCGCTAAACGCGCTAAACGATGATTTCCAAGAACAGGGTAATCGAAATCCGCCGGACCGTTCTCGGTTCGAGCTAAAATCAACGAAGCTTGACGCGGGCACTAGTTACCACGAGCGTAGACACTGACGACACTTTGCCTCAATTTGAGTTGGCCACTCGAGCTAATTCAGTAGATAGTTGACAAAACGCGAGTAAGTACGCGTCCATCACTCATAAGTACGACGTTACTACATTTACAGCCTGCATTGACTATTTCACAACGATTTCCAGATCGACGTCTTGGAAACGTGTTATTCAGATCGTTTTGGCACCGTGGGGCTCGCTGGACCGTCAGTCAGGAGCATCATCGAAAGGATATCGTTGACACGCACCGTTATTTCGGCAACGTTGATCGACGGAACTTCAAGGGCAGTGAGCCACGCCACGGCCGATCGTGCATCTCGATACAAATTGCAGGTTTTCGTGGTTGGGATCACTGACCCACGAACTTTGGTTGATAGTATCGTACAAATTAAAAACTCGAAATGGTGGAACCACATGGCTTCCTTTCTGCTGATCGATCGGTCCCCGATCGAGAACGAATGTTCAAATGCGTACAAAGTTCTTTGGGAAGCGTGGAAAATGGATCTACTTAATTCAAAATTCATGTGCACCCACCCAACTAGAGGAATATTGATTTATACGTTTAATCCGTTTACGACTAAAGCACCGGTTCCCTGGCAGCAAGAGAAGACTTACAATGGAATGAACGGGCATGTTTGGACCTTGTTCGTGCAAGAATATCGGAAACATCGACCACGCTGTGATACACTGGACTTTGACAAAACGTCGGATCTTGGTGGCTACGAAATTCGGGCGGTTGTCCAAGGTATGGAAAATTGGTGGTTTACGGATCCCGCTAAAAAACCAAGTATCTCCAATCGGATCAACAACATCACGGCTCAGATGCTCATGAGTTCGCTCAATGCAACGTGGAAGATGCGGTTACGCCCCGATAACGGTCGCCCAGCACAAGACAATAAGGGAAACCCGTCTCCTGTTGCAGTAGACGTCATCAGTGGCAACAGGGACATCGGCTTGAATTTGTTGATTCAAAATGTTTGGGCGAAATACGAAACTACAGATCCACTGATCGAATCACCGGTAGCCGTTGTTACTCAATATCCTGGTCACAAATCACAACTCGACAAGCTCGTCTCCGTTCTCGACAGGAGTTCGCGTTACTGTGTAATCCTAGTATTTCTGATTACGCTATTGTTCTTCAAATTTTACATGCGCAAACCTCTGATCCGAGCAATTTTGAGCCTTGTTCTCCTCATGGGTAATGCGGGTCTTCCGAAAATACCGAGAAAGCTGGCTCCGAGAATTTATTTGGGTAGTTTATTCGTCTTCGTGGTAACTATTCAGGGAATCTATTCAGGAGTGTTTGCGGGTCTGTTGACCAGACCAGTCCGATTGTCAAGCGTCAACTCCGTTGAGGATCTTGCTCGGTCTCATCACACGATATATGGCCGCCGAGTCTGGCACTCATTCTTAAACCAAACCACGTTTGAGGGACGTTTCGTTAAAGTAGTTGAATTGAGCTGTACAAACTGGGTACGGCGCGACCCCAAAGCTGCTTGTATTAATACGCGAAGTCGTCTCATTAGCGATGCAGCTAAATTTGAGCTACACCTTTCCCACGAATCGATAGGCCATTTTAACTACTTGTATCTTATTCGACCTGATTGGCCCCTCGGAGATCGGGTTAACCTCATTTATGGAAGAGTTGCGGCTAGTGGTATCGTCGATCTTCTGTTTAAGCGGGAACTCAACAGTGAAATCATTGTAATCGAATCTTATAAGAATCGAGACCGGGACCAGCCATTTAAGATGCTAACTTTACGAGAGTTGAGCTTTGCATTTGTCATCCTTGGCGTTGGTCTGGGATGTGCTACCATTATTTTCGTTATCGAAGTAGCAATATTTGATACGAAGATCCTGAAACCCCGAAGTTGTGCTCGAAAACAAATTACAGTCGTTGAGTAGATCATCAATCTCTTCTCGTTAACTTCAACGTTGTCTTGGCTAAATTGTTGGCAGTTACGAGAACTAATAAAATTTCGTAATAATTAATTGAAAATATTTTGAATCCATACGTAATGCGTGAAAAATAGCTTTTCATCATTGAAACTCGATTTCGAGAGCTTTCTGTCAGTCTAAAATAAAAATCAATATTTTTTCGGGAAGTTGAGTGAATTTCACTCGATTATGCATCTTAAATGTAAATTTCATTTTGCCATAAGATACTTAAAAATTGAATTAAAACAATAAAGATGGAAATGTCACGGAATACCCTACACAATTACAGCCGGAATAATGAAGGATGAAATCTATCACAAATTCAGGCACATATATGTTATTGGGGATAACGGGTGGGGCTCGAAGTTCAGAATGAGCAATGTTCAGAAAGGCCAAAATTTCGAACGCGCAATGCTTTGAACGGTAATGTTAGGAACGGTCGCGGCACAGAATGAATCTGTGATAATTAACGTGTGGGAAAGCTCGAAAGCCAGGAAATGTTAAAACCGCAGCGGTTTTCTAGTTTTTCAATTATCGTTAATTTAAAAATTAGCGTAAATTATCACAGTTAGATATATGCCGTCACTGACTTTTTTATAGGAAATTAAATTCGCTACAACATTGTTTATGTGAACTTTTGGTCTAGATAGCGTTGTTTAACCAGCGTTTTGCCGGGAAGGTAATAATGCATCGATTTTCTTATCGTTTTATTTGTTTCTGCCCAAACGCTGGATAAACAACGCGATATAGACAAAAAGTTCACTTAATTAATGTAGAGAAATAAATTTCCTATAAAAAAGTCCACGACGGCATATATCTAACTTTCATAATTTACGCGTGGGATAGCTCGAAAGGTAGGCGTTCGGAAGACTACAATGCGATTCGAAATTTTGACCCTTCGAAACAATTTCATTCTCCGCCGCGACCGTTCGTAACATTGTCATTCGAAACATTGCGCGTTCGGAATTATGGCCTTCCTGAACATTGCGCATTCTGAACTTCGAGCCCCACCCGGGATAACATCCTGAAATAATTAGCACAGATTCCGTGAATGGGTTATTCAAAACGTCGTCTCGAATTTGTGGAATACTTCGTTTCTTTTTGCCAGTACCTTTTTATAAATATCCATTATATCCGGGAAATATTTTTTTTTGACATAAACATAGTACGAAAATCGAATATGAACGATCGCACTTTATGTTTTTGTACAAAATGCAATAGATATTCATTTTCAATTGTCATGTAAGTTCAGACGGAGAAGCGAAGATTGAACCCCACTGATCCCACGCGTTGTCGAGCTTGCTCGGGAGTGGGCATGGTCTGATAACCCCACCTCGGTGCCGAGCTAGAGATGCCACTTAGAGATGACACGGTAGCATAACCGACACCATGCCCAAATTTGTAGTATTTTTTTGTTCACACATTTTTTTGCGACGATCACAAAGAGCAATCTTTTCATTGCTCCGGAAAGATCAGGAGTAGAAAAAAAATCAGAAATAAATTATTATATCGTATATTAATTCAATTTTACAATATTGTAAATTATTTATAAACAATCCCTCGTCCATTGCATCGAACAAAAATTATCGAACAAATAAAAATTCATCGACGAAGGGACATTTTTCGTTCTTATATATTTAAAAATGCGTCGATCCTTTGGCATCGAAATTTTTGTTTTCAATACTGTTAATTCCTTATTTTCATATTATTCGTTTTTTACCATTTGTATAAATAAGAATTAAATAACATATATTTCTTTTCTTCTTCTTCTTAATTCTTAGTATGTTTTTGACATGTATTACGATTTGCTTATTATATCTTATCGTTTTATCATATTATACGATTGGAAGACATGATTACTTAATTTTAAATTACATTGATACAGCCGTTGATACGAAGCTAGACAATTTTCACAAATGTTTTTGGGAGTAATTCAATTTCAATAATATGACCCGATTTGCCAATATACTCGCTCATGTTCGCCCAGTTGTTGGATTCATCATTTTCAAAATTATTTACTTCACCTTTTTTTCCATATTACCGACACGACTTACGAATTTCAGAACAACCGAAATTTGGGCGGATTTCATTTTTTTTGGCAATTTTTTGTTTGCTGCAATTTTTTTTCTTTACTGCGTGATTTATTCTTTGTTGTGTATTTCAAGCTCGACAAAGCATTATTCGAAATTAATTCGGTTGCAGCAACTTTAATTGTTTTTTTTTGGATTCTTTAATTGGGCAAGTAATAGTCGCGAGGAATGTAATCGGGTTTTGGGCTGGTTGGTTCGATACCGAGCAGTTCACCCATGAACGCGATGTAAGTGATTGCCAAGCGGAGAGTCTCGATCCTCGACAATCGTTTTTCGTAAGCAAATGTCGGAACCTGTAATTAAAACAAAAAACAAACATTATAAATGATTGCAGTATTATTATTTTTTTTTGTAATTGAATGTTTCAAAAGATTCCGATGATGAAGAAAATACAACGTTGAATATTTATTTTCCCTTGGAAATAATTTTTTAATGAACCGAATTATAGAATAATATGCACAATGAATTCATTCTTTGTTTGTAACTGAATTTTTAAAATAAATCTAAATACATTGGATAAAACCAATGCACTATTCAGTATTTATAATTATTATCGTTATTATTATTGGGTATCATTATTTGTTGAGTCTAAATATTATTTTTACATAAGCAATCACCTTTTTGCGAAGCTTATCAAAGGCTTCGTTGAGATTGAACATTCTTCGTCTTTCTCGTATATTCGCTGCACGACGTTGCGATACGGAAGCAACTCTTCGTCGTGGTTTTTTGCTCGATGATGTTGGCTGACTCGTCTGCAGTCGACCGTTTGGCGTGTATCGACTGTGAATAATATTAAACGTTGAAGAATAAACATATAAATTAACAAATTATTACATAGATAAATTAATTTCTGAAGAAACAAGCGGCGAGCTGCCTACGATTCGGAGGAAGTTTCAACTTGCAGCTTGTTTATTTTACGGTGGTCTGTAGAACGCTTCTGCCACATAAAAAGACACTCGACCGTACATAAAAGTTAACCTTTTAAAAATAACCGACTTAAAAAAAAGTCAGATAAGTGCGAGTTGGATCGCGCCCTGAGGGCTACGTACTATTATGAATTTTAAGATTTTAGGTCAATTGGTAACGTACGACCTACGACTGTAGACTGTAGCTGTGCGCTCGGAGTTGTTTACAGTCAGCTATGGCCTACACTAGTTCCGATACCGTAGAAGAGAACGCGGAAACAACGATTAAGTAGAGAGGTGGGGAATGTGGTAGATTCCGAACCACCGGGAGAACACAGAAAAAATGTTCCATTGGTGTCGACCTGGGATTTGAAATGGCGACCCGCGGGTCATGAGCCGGGTACATTACCCATTCGGCCACTGCATCTCGTAAATTCTGATTTTGTTATATGTTAAACTTTTCGAAAAATAAAATTTATCAATAGAAGATTTATCTATAAAGTACTGAACATAATTCAGTCGTTATATATGTTAAATATGAAATAGTAACAATGAGCCGACTTTATGCCCCCCCCGCCGGGCGGAAACAACGTAAACGACGACATGGAAAATATTCTAACTACACCAAGTTCAATCTCAGTCGGTGACTGGAACGGCCAACATCGAGCCTTCGGTCATATGAATGCAGAACATCGCAAACAATATACGAAAATTAAACTTGATCTAGCATCAACCAGACTGAAAAATCCAGAAGAATGGATCGAATACGAAGCTAAAACGAAACTGGAACAACAGCCGAACATCCACACCCACGAAGACGTCGAAAACGCGATACGATCCCTAACGACTCACCTGCAGTATAACGTGTCCGCAGTGACTCGTGAAATGGAAGAATCTCGCGAATTCTTGCCAAACGAAATTGAAGAATCCATCCGCGAACGCAATCGTGTGAGATACGTAATACGCCGTAAAAATCGAGTCAACGGTCTAATTTAGGTAGAACATCTTAAAGAATTGAAAACCCGCGTAACCAACTAAATACGCGATTACAAACAAGAGCAATGGTTGAGAGTCACCGAAAAAGCGACCGACAATCGAAAAGCGATGTGGCGTAGACAGAAATCCCTGAAAAGACTAGAAAATCGAATACCCTTCATCGAAGGAGCAAATACCCAAAAAGAAGTAGCGGCAATGCCAATCAATGCAACAATCGTACACGAAAGCAAAGTCAACGAAAACTTAAAGACGTCAGTGATGCGAGTTGAACTGATAGACGTCAGTGATGCCATTGAAACTGATAAGGCCACCAATGATCGAGAGATGAGAAAAGCTCGGAAAAAATTCAAAAACAATGAAGCTTCCGGACCAGATGAACTGAACGCAAAACATTTGAAATACGTGCAAGATAGCTGCTTAACTCGAACCGAAGAAATTTTTAAGTACTGCTTAAGATGATGGACGACAAAAATTCTCTCCCTCTCGCTCGCTCCGCTGCGAGCGCCGATGGCGCTGTATCTCTCGCACTCGAATAGGTCTTCCATCACCTTAACCTATAATTGACCACCCAAACTCCTGGAAGCTGAAAACGCGCGTGTTTCTGCACGAGCCCGGTGAACCAACCTCGTACATGCCAATTAGTCTGCTCAACATCATGGGTAAATGGTTTGAACGAATCATACAAAACAGAACAGACACCTGCTGCAAGATTATCCCGGACTCACAACACGGATCAGACCAGGATTTGGAACCAGCAGTCAACTCACTAGAACAATACACTATATTCAAAAATCAATAGAAGCAAAGAAAACCTGCCACGCAATTGCGATAGATCTCTCGAAAGCATTCGAATGCATAAACCACAAAACTCTTGACACGGACGGGTTAATTTAAGTTGCACCCGTGACCGTGCAATTGCTGCGGCATGCAGTTGATGGGTCCGCTGTCCGTCGATCGCGTTCCCTCGGCGGAGGGCTATCGTCCCCACCTTGATCCGCCGCTGGTGGGCCTGTACGAAGGCGGGGGGGACGGGTAGCGTCACGAGCAACCGGGGCGAGCGTCGGGGACGCCGCGACCGGTTCGCCCGGTGGCGAGGACGGAGGGTGCCACGAGCAACTGGGGCGAGCGTCGAAAGACGCCGCGGCCGGCCAGCCTTGTGACGAGGAGGAAAGGCGGGTTGCCGGGTGCTAGGCGCCACGAGCAACCGGGGCGAGCGTTCGGTGACGCCGCGGCCGGCCGGCCCAGTGACGAGGAGGTAAGGAGGGTCTGTGGGTAGCAGGCGCCACGAGCAACCGGGGCGAACGCGCAGTGACGCCGCGGCCGGCCGGCCCAGTGACGAGGAGGTAAGGAGGGTCTGCGGACTGCAGGCGCCACAGGCAACCGGGGCGAGCGTTCGGTGACGCCGTGTCCGGCCAGCACGGTGGCAAGGAAGTAAGGAGGGTCTGCGGACTGCAGGGGCCACAGGCAACCGAGGCGAGTCAGTGACGCCGCGTCCGGCCAGCACCGCGGCAAGGAGGGTCAGCGGGGCTACAGGCAACAGGGGCGAGCTTTCGGTGAAGCCGCGTCCTGCCAGTAGTCCAGGCGAAAAGTCGAAAGTTCACGTTTTTTTGTCGAGGCAATGAGAGGGGTCCTATCTCATAGATTTCGACCTCGCGAACACGAATATCGAGGTTTTAAAGTTTTTTATGACACGCCGTGCGTAGAATGCGGTTTTACCCACGCTTCGCGTGGGCAAATCCCCATTTACACACGTTGTGACATAAAATTGTATACGATACTATTTCCTATGGGGTTTTCGAGCATCCCCTTTTTAAGGGTTGAAATCGCGATTACTCGAGAACGGTTGCATGTATGAAAAAAATGTTTAAACAAAAGTTGTAGAGAAAAAAAAACCATGACATTTTTATTTGAACTTTTTTTTCGTAAAATCATTAGGTGAGTCAGGAGACGCGATTGAAATTAAAAACCCCTCGTGCAGATGGCCGTGGTGGAGGGGATACCCCTGACGCGCTCACGGTATAGCTCGAAGTGGTGTGCGTACGCTCACGCACACGGAAGGTTGGGTTCATACGCATGTAGTAGTAACAGACTCGCTCGAGCGTGACGGATAGCTCGAGTCGGTGTGCGTACGTTCACGTACACGGAAAGGCCGGCGGGATACGATGTGGTAGAAAGTAAACATCTTGACCTCGCCGAGAAACAAAATTCGTTCGGTCCGAGTTTTTCGCTTTCTGCCCATCATGAGCGAACGGCGCGATTATTTGAATATAGCTCACGAAAATTTAAATGTTATAGACATTTATTAATTAATTACATCGGATGCTTTTTTGTATTATCTTCTTACATTAACCTTTTTATATTATTTTTTTAAACGTTTTAAATTTTGTGCATAATTTTTGAATCGAACTTTTTACTCAGTACAAATTCACATAAAATGTTTATTTATAAGTCATAATAGTTGTATTGACGATGAGATTTTTTTAAAATTACATGTGTAGTATAAATGTGCGTTATTTTGTATTTAATTTTTAAAAAGTTCAATTTTATATACAATGAAAGCCATTTTTTTTTCAAAGTCAGCGACTGTCATACGCAATCTGCCTTGTCGGTGCGGCAAAATATAGATCGTTACTTCGATGATTTTTGTATGTCTTATTATTAGCTTGGAGAACACTAGTATAAGCTTTTCAGTATACTATGGCGATTAATTGGAAAAAATTTGCGAACATAGAATGCCATAGTGAAATATTGAAAAATAGTTACAAGTGCCGGGACTCACGGTAAATGTGTAAATACTCACTGGTTCCATTCTTCATCCATAAATATATTTTTATATCTCAGTATCCAATTGTTAATACTAGATTCCCTAAACACGCCTATTTGACAAGTCTTATGTCGATCATAAGTGAACCAGATTGGTCGGAAGTAATAGTCGCGGCTTTCGGAATTTTTCTCATGAAATCCGCGACTCGTGGGATTGACGGTTCTCGTAAGCTAAATATTCAATTCAAATTTCGCGGCTTAACTCCGCACACGCGTAGCGGTAGGAGCCGGCTCCAACATTCCATCATCAATCTGGCAACACTGTACTTGGTGGAGCCGGCTTCTACCGCCACGCGGTGTGCGGAGTTAAGCCGCGAAATTTGAATTGAATATTTAGCTTACGAGAACCGTCAATCCCACGAGTCGCGGATTTCATGAGAAAAATTCCGAAAGCCGCGACTATTACTTCCGACCAATCTGGTTCACTTATGATCGACATAAGACTTGTCAAATAGGCGTGTTTAGGGAATCTAGTATTAACAATTGGATACTGAGATATAAAAATATATTTATGGATGAAGAATGGAACCAGTGAGTATTTACACATTTACCGTGAGTCCCGGCACTTGTAACTATTTTTCAATATTTCACTATGGCATTCTATGTTCGCAAATTTTTTCCAATTAATCGCCATAGTATACTGAAAAGCTTATACTAGTGTTCTCCAAGCTAATAATAAGACATACAAAAATCATCGAAGTAACGATCTATATTTTGCCGCACCGACAAGGCAGATTGCGTATGACAGTCGCTGACTTTGAAAAAAAAATGGCTTTCATTGTATATAAAATTGAACTTTTTAAAAATTAAATACAAAATAACGCACATTTATACTACACATGTAATTTTAAAAAAATCTCATCGTCAATACAACTATTATGACTTATAAATAAACATTTTATGTGAATTTGTACTGAGTAAAAAGTTCGATTCAAAAATTATGCACAAAATTTAAAACGTTTAAAAAAATAATATAAAAAGGTTAATGTAAGAAGATAATACAAAAAAGCATCCGATGTAATTAATTAATAAATGTCTATAACATTTAAATTTTCGTGAGCTATATTCAAATAATCGCGCCGTTCGCTCATGATGGGCAGAAAGCGAAAAACTCGGACCGAACGAATTTTGTTTCTCGGCGAGGTCAAGATGTTTACTTTCTACCACATCGTATCCCGCCGGCCTTTCCGTGTACGTGAACGTACGCACACCGACTCGAGCTATCCGTCACGCTCGAGCGAGTCTGTTACTACTACATGCGTATGAACCCAACCTTCCGTGTGCGTGAGCGTACGCACACCACTTCGAGCTATACCGTGAGCGCGTCAGGGGTATCCCCTCCACCACGGCCATCTGCACGAGGGGTTTTTAATTTCAATCGCGTCTCCTGACTCACCTAATGATTTTACGAAAAAAAATTCGAATAAAAATGTCATGGTTTTTTTTTCTCTACAACTTTTGTTTGAACATTTTTTTCATACATGCAACCGTTCTCGAGTAATCGCGATTTCAACCCTTAAAAAGGGGATGCTCGAAAACCCCATAGGAAAAAAACTTTAAAACCTCGATATTCGTGTTCGCGAGGTCGAAATCTATGAGATAGGACCCCTCATTGCCTCGACAAAAAAACGTGAACTTTCGACTTTTCGCCTGGACTACAGCCTAGTAGTCCGTACATAAAGATGAGACTGTGGAAACTCTATCGAGTTAACTCCCGTAAAGGGTGTTTATTTCGTCAAGAGAAGTCTGAATATCGATTACATGTTCGGGTTTATATACACTTGTTGGATCCCTATCGACTGCGCGAACGGTGGGCGCTGCTCGCCATCCGGCGGCTGAGGTGCGAATTAGATGCCGCGTTCGGCGTCGCAGTGAGCCGCGGACCACGCTGCTGGTGTCTCGCTGGTGCTATGGGGTGCGTGTGCGAGTGTATGTGTGTGTGGGCGCTTGTGTGTGCGTGTGTATGTGTAGGTAGCTTAAATATCCGAGATTTACAATATATGCGCGGGTATATGTGTATGTATATGTATATATATATATATATATATATATATATGTGTATATCTCGCGTATAACACTCTCATACACAAACTAACAGAGACGGACATTGATATTGGCATTATCAAAATGCTTGAATCATACCTAACTGATAGAAAACTACAAGAGAAATCGAATCTCAATGGAATCTGCGACCCAACCTACCAACCCCATGGAGTACCGCAAGGATCGACGCTAGGCCCTATAATCTTCAACTTATACATATCCGACGTCCCACATACAGCTGATGTCAGTTAACAATACGCCGACGACTTAGTGATCCTAAGCAACGGACACTCTCCGCTACGTGCGAAATATTTTGCTGAGAGGAACACTCAAGAAATTCTCAATTATAATCATGAATGGGGACTAAAATGCAACGCGAGCAAAGCACAAGCAACGCGAAGTCAACTCCACCGAGGTGATCAACGCAGCATCGACGTCAGGGAACCGCTTACCCGAAATATCGAAACGATCAAAGCAACGAGAAAACTGAATTACCTCGGAATTACTATCTCGATAACATTCCAAGTAACACCGCAATCATCCAAACGAAGCGCAATGACAAAATATATCGTTGACTGCTTTCAAAGCATCATCGGAAAATGGTCGATGCATACGTCATATGGCACGTCATCCGTGCGTGCGTCCTACCGTCGACAGACTACGGTACAGGATGTCTCCTACCACTATACAACAAAACAACTCTTAAAAAATGGAGATCTGCTACAAAAAGGTGCCAAAGCAGGCCGCAGGATTACCAATATCTCTATGACACGCTGTGCGTAAAAGTGCGGTTTTACGCTCACTTCGTTCGCTTTGTTCGCATTTACACACCTTGTGACATAAAAATTCGTACGACACTCGTACGAAAAACGTTTTCTGGACTCGTGTGATTGCAGTACTCGCCTTCGGCTCGTTCTGCAAACTCACACTCGTCAGAAAAAAAAAATTCGTACCAGTGTCATAATGTACTATTTCCAACGAAAGATCTTTGGCAAATGACAAACGGAAAACCGTTCGTCGAACGTCTTTGCGAAATACATCGAGACGGCCTGAAAAAGCTTAGTAACGACGCCTGTCCTTAACTAAAAAGGCTGATGGCGAAACACCAACGCCCTTGAAATAATGTAAAACCGCGTCAAAAAATAATATCCTTCGCCCAATACACTATCTCGACCAATAAAACTCATTATATATCAAACCTCATCCCATTGTAAAAACTCACTCAATACCCCAACCTCGCTAGAATTAAGGAAAAGTAATTACGAAAGACAAGCGCAGATATACGCGAGTCGAAAGACAACAAAAACCGAATGCATACTTATGTACGACACATCTATTTTTTTTCTATAACATAAGAGTGTAAAGACCCTAGGGGCAATATAAGCAAAAATGAACTATGAAGCTGCTGAGAACAATAAAGACGTACGAAAAAAAAACAGAAAATCAATGTTTTCAACGTTGAGCATCTGCCGATTAAAAAATATTTTATGACACGCCATGCGTAAAATGCGGTTTTACGCACGCTTCGCGTGCGCAAATCCCCATTTACACCCGTTGTGACATAAAATTGTATACGATACCCGTGCGAAAAACGTTTTCTTGATTCGTGTGATTGCAACACTCGCCTTCGGCTCGTGCTGCAAACTCACACTCGTCAGAAAAACTATTTTCGCACTAGTATCGTAATATACTATTATGACACGCCGTGCGTAAAATGCGGTCTTACGCACGCTTCGCGTGCGCAAATCCCCATTTACACACGTGACATAAAATTGTATACGATACTATGACTTGCCAGGTCTCATGGACTTACATAAATTAATATGACGCTGAAACTAGCACAGAAATCTCAGCGGCCCGTCATTTGTTTTGGATGAGACTGTACCACTGATCAGCAATGAGCGCGTTGAGTCGATTTTATGTAACGCCTTCAAAATCGATCGCCGGCGAAAGTAAAAAAACATAGGTAGTGGATAAATGATCAAGAATTTATTGAACAAGTCAAAATTTAGAGGACTGCGATATTTTTCGTGAAAAAAATTAGAATCGATTCCCTGAGTCGCGCCACTAAATTTTTACAAATATTCTTTGGACTATTATCGATCGATTGCCGGTGAAGAAACCCGAACGACGGCCTTTGTTTTTTCATAAAAAATCAAAATCCAGCTCGATGCGCCGAGCGGCTGATGTTGCATATGTGGAGCCGATGGAAATACAAATCGAATTTGTTTCTTTCACTGAGTCTATACGCATGCAGCCCGGGCCTTCTCAATTTTTACAAATATTCTCTGGACTATTATCGATCGCTTGCCGGTGTAGAAACCCGAACGACGGCCTTTGTTTTTTCATAAAAAATCAAAATCCAACTCGATGCGCCGAGCGGCTGATGTTGCATATGTGGAGCCGATGGGGACAAAAATCAAATTTGTTTATTTCACTGAGTCTATACGCATGCAGCCCGGGCCTTCTTAATTTTTACAAATATTCTCTGGACTATTATTGATCGCTTGCCGGTGTAGAAACCCGAACGACGGCCTTTGTTTTTTCATAAAAAATCAAAATCCAACTCGATGCGCCGAGCGGCTGATGTTGCATATGTGGAGCCGATGGAGACCAAAATCAAATTTGTTTATTTCACTGAGTCTATACGCATGCAGCCCGGGCCTTCTAAATTTTTACAAATATTCTTTGGACTATTATCGATCGATTGCCGGTGTAGAAACCCGAACGACGGCCTTTGTTTTTTCATAAAAAATCAAAATCCAACTCGATGCGCCGAGCGGCTAATGTCGCGTATGTGGAGCCGATCGCAATAGAAATGGAAATTGTTTATTTCAGTGAGCCTATTTAAATTTTCGTATGAAAAAACAAAGGCCGTCGTTCGGGTTTCTACACCGACAATCGATCGATAATAGTCCAAAGAATATTTATAAAAATTTAGAAGGCCCGGGCTGCATATGCGTATAGACTCAGTGAAATAAACAAATTTGATTTTTATCTCCATCGGCTCCACATATGCAACATCAGCCGCTCGGCGCATCGAGTTGGATTTTGATTTTTTATGAAAAAACAAAGGCCGTCGTTTGGGTTTCTACATCGGGAATCCATTGATAATAGTTCAGAAAATATTTGCAAAAATTGAGAAGGCCCGGGCAGCATGCGTATAGACTCAGTGAAATGAACAAATTTGATTTTCATTTCCATCGGCGCCACATATGCAACATCAGCCGCTCGGCGCATCGAGCTGGATTTTGATTGTTTATAAAAAAAAAGGCCGTCGTTTGGGTTTCTACATCGGGAATCGATCGATAATAGTCCAAAGAATATTTGTAAAAATTTAGAAGGCCCGGGCTGCATGCGTATTAGGTTTTTTTGATATAATCTAGTGGCGCGACTCAGGGAATCGATTCTAATTTTTTTCACGAAAAATATCGCAGCCCTCTAAATTTTGACTTGTTCAATAAATTCTTGATCATTTATCCACTACCTATGTTTTTTTTACCTTCGCCGGCGATCGATTTTGAAAGCGTTACATAAAATCGACTCAACGCGCTCATTGCTGATCAGTGGTACAGTCTCATCCAAAACAAATGACGGGCCGCTGAGATTTCTGTGCTAGCTTTCTGTGCTAGTTTCAGTGTCATAAATTAATGGTTAGCGCTGCTTAGCATTAAATTTGGTGAAAATCCACATGCAAGTTTGAATTCGAGGAGAAATTGAGATTTTATGCGACCAGCGATGAATATTTAAATATCAAAATAAGCTGCAAGTTGAATGTTGCAATTTGCTTCCTCTTAATCGTAGGTAGTGAACGAAGATTCCTATGAGGAACCTAGAAATTTGGAAAAGTGGATGCTCTCTCATAGAGGAATCTTCGTTCACTGCCTACGATTCGAAGGAAGCAAATTGCATGTTTCAACTTGCGACTTTTGAACAAGTTGACATCGATTTTATTGCGATAGTTCGATTAAAAAATGGCACCTTTGATGAAGCAAAGCACAGGGCTGTCTGTAGAGTCCATGTTCGGCAACGTGAGGATGACTGGGCGGTGGTGCTTGATAAAGAACCGAACTGTCCCACATCGGGTAACTACCAAGCTCGGCTCCCACGTACTGCGACATTTCCGAAGTTATTACCTGTATTCAATTGAATTTATTATGGTTGATATTTTTTTAAATTCCCATCCCATGGACCAATTATTATTATTATCGTTGATATTATTTCAAAATAACCACAAACACTACATCGTCGAAAAGATTTTGAACGGTACATTAAGTTCAATCGGTTGGAAAAACTTCTAACAAAACAATCGATGATGTGTATTTTTTTAAATTGAAAAGTGAATAAAAACAGCATTCGACATTAACGTTATTGCGGCCCGAAATACGCAAAATAGGGTTTTGAAAAGGGTTTTGTTTTTTGGGATGGTAGCTACTAGACTTTCCACAGCTTGACGCCGAACAGCCTGACCCCGCTAAACTCGGTCCCGGAACAGCCTGATGGTTCGCGAAGTCAGGCTGTTCCGAAACCGAGTTGAGCGGGGTCAGGCTGTTCAGCGGCAAGCTGTGGAAAGTCTAGTAGCTACCTACCATCCCTTCTAAGCCCGTTTGTCGTGGCATCTTCGGCACTTCGAAACAATTATTGATTCAAATTTTGAACATTTTTCGTTCTAGAGATATTTCATTCCACACACAGAAACTCACAGACTCCTATAATAAAAATGATTTTATCATTCGTTTTTTCTCTCAATTATTTTCGTGTGACACATTTTAGGAATGTTCAAAAATTGGAAATCATAAAGTGACATCTGAAACAAAGTTTCGTTCGTTCCTCACGTTGAATAAATCCTCAAACCAACAATAAAACATATTCCAAACAATTTTAGTTCCGATTACTATTGAAAAAATATATATATAACGAAAAGAAATTCCGTCTCATGGGATGAATCGATTTTTTTTCTTTTCCAATGGTTTATTTTTCAAAAAATCTCGGTGACTTTTAGAATCTTAAAATCACCCCATTACGTTACACAAAATCCACGCTCATTTCATTTCCAATGAATCTTTCAACCAATTTTAAATCAAAATACTTGTAAGATATTCGAACAATTTTTCTCGTAATTAATATTCGGATAAAAAAAAAATAACACAAGCGTACTAACTGGTGCTTGGTTTCCATTAATTTCCCACAATGGTTCGGGGTAGCTCATATCCCGCCTCTTCAGCCGTTATCAGTTAGCCGTCTTCAGTTATTCACCACTGATTCGACAACACTCGACACAAAAAATTCTTTCTCACAATCGTCTCGAAAAAAAATCTCTTTTTTTTCGAAAGTAAGAAAAAAAAAGAATCACCAAAATTACTTCACTTCATTCGACATTGTCACCACCACTGTACTGCGAAACGTAGACCTCGAGAGAAAAAAAAACAAATTTATTGTTCTCGATGTGTCGTTATCACTACGAACACATCGACGAAGCTAAAACAAATCGACAGAATTATTTTTTCGAATTTGTGTTGCGGGATATTTTTGTTTTCCGTAGAATCGTGACTGTCGGATGGTGACGTCGTGATGGAGTGAAGCTCTGCGTGGAATTTCGTAGATTTTCGTAGCAACCCCAAAGCCACCCCCGACCGAGATTCGCATTTGCGACACGCCCACCCTTCGTTCTCGCGATACGACGAATTTCAGGGGTTGATACGACGTTGTGTTGGAAAGCACGATAGTGCTGGTGAGAACTCACAGCGATGCTATTGGTCGAAAACTACGGTGATAAAACGCCCACAGCCGGTTCTATTGGTCGAGGGTGGCTTATGACTAGACGTTGTCGATGTCTCATTCGATACTCAACGACAACGCCATTATCAACTATCTTTCGAGGGATGAATTTTCCGAAAAGGAAAATTATTTATCGTTTTTCATGTAAAAGTTATAAAAAATTGGAAAATTAGAAAAATGTAATTTAATATTATACAATTGATTTTCCTGAATAAATCTAAGGCGTTTGTGTAATATCAAATAAATAAGTGTGTAATTTGACAAGTAGCTTATTTTATTGAAAAAAAAGTAGATTTAAGGGAGCCGAGTTACCTAAAAAAATTGAATTTTTTTTTCGTGACATGGTTAATCCAATTTTAAAATCTATTTTACCTCAGGTATCATTTTGTTCATAGCCATATGAAGCATCTGAATGCTGTAAGATTTATCACAAAATGTTTCAGTTTTCGTCGCTTTTGAACCATACGACTCATCAACGGATTTTCAATTCTGACAAAAATTCAATTCGCACAAAAATTTGAAGTGATATTTGAAGTATTAGTATTTAATAGGGTAAAATCGATTTTGAATTTGGATTGATCATGTCACGAAAAAATATATTTTTCCAAATTTTTCAGGTAACCAGTCCCCTTAAGGGTACCCTCCACAAGAGAGTTCCTCGTCAGATTTTCATGAAACTTGGCATACTTATAGGTATTGATAAGAAAAAGGTTCAGTCAAATTTTTATGGCTTTCCGGAGGGCGAAAACCAAGATATCATCACTTTTATTTTCACATGTTTAACATGGAGCCTTATGGAGAATCACGCTGAATTTGATATGATACAAAAAGTCCTCGTCAGATTTTAATGAAAACACTTAAGCTGCAAGTTGTATATTCGGAGAACATTTTGGGCACTTGACAGTAGAGATCAGGAGACTGTGATGATGATAATAAGCAAATAAACATTGGGAAAATACAGTTTATATGAGGAGTTGGTCGTGATCCAGTAGACATGGCAACGTTGCGCGTTTGATTCGCATCTTCTCTCTCTCTCTCTCTCACTAATCGACATCATAACACGCGACGTTGTCACATAGAAGTACTACGTACCTCAATCAGGAGATGGTATATCTTATAGGCTTGCTTTGACTCTTACAATTTTGTGGGATACTACTTTAAGAATGTCTTAGGGAAACAATTCTACCCAAAAGTTTGCTGGCCTGAAAATTCTCGATCATAACAACTTTTTAACCGTAGAAAAAAATCGGAAGCATGAAATATCCACATATCATTGATCCAAATATTTTGATCTTGTTAACACTTGAAAATTTTCATATGAGACTTGAAGAGGGGGCATGAGGTGCTCAAAAAAAATCCTTTCATGTATCATGTGGAGTTTCATTTGACAGGGCTTGTTATGTGAAATACAAAAATAATTGTTCTATAATTTAAAATATGCGAAAATAGAACATTCCCCCCCCCCCTCCCTTATTTGCAAAACTGCTGATCGAAAATTTTTCAAAAAATCAGGTAATATAACGCCTTACTTGAACTTTACCGGGAAATTATAACGATAGTCCTGAGTTTCATAGATTGCTAAAAATTAATTTTACTAACTCATTTTCAATTTCCCGTCGACTCGAAACAGAATAGTCGCGTGCGTGAGAAAGAGCCAGCAGATCGGTCATTCTTACTCACTGTGAAGCGCCACAGCAATTCCATGGAAATATTTTTTCTTCTGTTTGTCACAATGGCAATACCAGTAAGGTGCTGGCGTACCCGCATTTGGCCGGTTTTTTTTACCTTTCGACGGTCTACAGATAAAAAACTCTTACGTGACTGAATGACTGACTAACAAACAACGTGGAGCCTGAACCACTACAGATATAAACATACAGTCGGCACTAGGAAAGGATTTGTCGAAAATCAACTGCTAAGGGGTTGAAATGGGGTGTGAACGTTTGTAACCATAGTTATCGTATCTCTGAAACGGCAATATATAGAGAGTTGAAAATTTTGAATAAAGGTTTGGGTCACACTGGATGTGCTCACTAAGAAAGGATTTCAAAATTAAACGACCGGACGTGGGTTAAATTTTGTTAATACTGGAGCGATGGGGCGGGACAGCCAAGACAGGACGGAATGGTACGCAGGCGAAGCCTCTAGTAATGTATAATCAACGATATTTAGGAAACCCAACGGAAAACTTTCGGCTGAGATTGCCCCTCGATTTTAATTAAATTCTCAGTCAGATGGCTGAAAAAAGCGACATATTAAGCTTGGTAACTTTGCTTTCTCACAGAGGAAGATGATGTGACGGCATAAAAAAATGTCATCGGTATTTTGATGACAACATATTCAAAAAATCCTAAAACGTTCAGAGTTCACACTTTTCAAAATTGCAACATCTTTTTTCAGCTATCTGACTAATGATTTAATTAAAATCAGAGTCAATCGTTACGAAAACTACAGATAGCATAGAGATTATAAGGCACCACATGTGTGCAGACTTTAAGCCCTGTAGCTCAAACCGTTCTCGAGTTATGGACATTTAAATACACACACACACACACACACACACACACACACACACACACACACACACACACACACACACACACACACACACACACACACACACACACACACACACACACACACACACACACACACACACACACACACACACACACACACACACACACACACACACACACACACACACACACACACACACACACACACACACACACACACACACACACACACACACACACACACACACACACACATACATACATATATCTGGAAATTTCCTGCAAATGTAATTTCTCGATGTTTTAGGATATTTTGAACATGTTAACATCAAAGTCCCGATAAAAAATTTGGTCGTCTCAAAGCATCTTCCATGAAGAAGCAAAAAAAAAGAAACGCTATGATTGAAATGTTGACAGCGATGATTTGGATGGACTATAGATAATTGGATTATTGTGCGATCCGATGATTCTTCATTGAAACGACACTCGTCGGTCACGTGCGACAGCAGCAGCAGCATCGACAAATACAATTTAATACAGTCACAGACAAAACATATTTTGACACGTGACTGAAATCCTCGAACGTCGTACCTACTTGTGAAATAAAAATGCGATTATCGCAACACTTCGCGATGAGCTCTTTAAATTGTATATTCCTCTTGACAATAATTTAATATCTTCGATGATCATAAAAATTCGAATTTATTCCAACTCACCTGAAGCCTGTCCAACATCATCGAAAACGAGTTTCAATTCCCACAAATTTCGACAAAGCAAACTTTATTTTAAGCAAGAAAAAAAAATTTAAAAAATAATAATTTTAATGAATTTTATTATAATGAGGAAAAAAATGGATTGTATAAAAAAAAATTTCGCAATCTCCGTTGGGCAAAAGAATTAAATAAACCTCGGAATTTCACAACAATGAAAATTTATAATCCAATGAAACCAAATAAAAATAATTTTCACCGAAAAAATGGAATAATTGTTTACAATAAATTGTTGATTATCGATTTTCAATCGTTCCAATTCCATTAAATCATGAGTGGCGTAAAGAATCGTTTTTAAAATTTCAAATTTTCATAGAACGTAATCAGCTATAAAAATCTATACTACAAACAAAATGCATTCTTCAGCCAACAAAATCCCACAATTCGCAGCTCGAAAAACAAAAAAATTACGTTTATTTTTTAAAGTAATTTTTCAAAGTTTATTCCCATTTCTCATGATTCACAATCGCGTTACAAGTCCAACATAAAAATCACAATTTCTTTTTTTCTATTCACGCTTGAATTTTCGAAAAAAAAAAATTGGAACGGAGCGACAATTTCAGGACGATCAGTTCCAAAACGGTCGTAACAGTGGAGAAATTGTTTTCGGTGACGGTGACAGAAAAAAAAAAAATACGAGACATATTGTTGGCAATTTGAGTGTCATCGAAGCGTGACGTACAAGCCCCACCGTTCGGCCGAATTAATTAAACGCGTATTAGGCTAACTCACTCGCGTGTTCCCGTCCACTCGGCCGTGCCCCGTTTTGCACGCCCTTCGAGACGTGCAATGTTATGGCAGCCCGACCATGGAATATACAGTGGTCCACGGGGGTGGATAATAACCGAAGGGGCTATCGGATTCAACCCTGGGTTGCTATATCGCCGCGGCTAATGTGACACGCTTCATTTGTCTGGCAAGTGTCAGTGAGGGGACGCGTTATATTATTAATATATATATATATATATATATATATATATATATATATATATGTATATACATACACACATAGATATATAAAACTAGATTTGTCGTCTAATCGTTGATACAAATCTGGTTATTAATTAACTTATTCCTCGTTCGTACTTGCATATGGATATGCACATTAGAAAAATAATTGTTCGATTGCTAGTCTTGGAATCTCAAGAATCAGAACCTCAGGCCAAACTCAAGATTCTGAAGACCTACAAGGTAAATGTATATGGGGAAAGTCGGCTCAATTCAAACGGGTCTTGAAACAGTTTGGGGTAACCCAAAAACATCTCTTGATTTTTTTAGAAATCCCCCCCTCCCCCTGTAAAAATTAAAAGAATGAAAAATCCGAGAAATCAGGCAAGGCGGCACGTTTAAAATCGATGAATTTTTTTTTCATGCATTCTGTGCTTAAAAAAATCGAGTTTCTATATGAATTAAGAATGGGATCTTTTTTGCTTATATTTGATTGATAAATTTTTGTTTTTCGAATCTATAAAAATTCCGACAAACATTAAAAACAATAATTTTTTTTTTTTTCAGACTAATAGAAGAATGAATCATTCCTATGAAAAATTCGATATCTTGATGTTTCGGCTTGAATATCGATTCCTTTTATTTGGACATGGTTCTTGCATTTCCTCCAACTTAAACCTGGGTGAAAGAGGCAGAGGGACATGTTGAAAATCGATGAATTGTATACTGTGCTTGGAGAAATCGATTTTCAATACAAAATTTAGAATTGAAGCTTTTTTGCTTTTATTAAAAAAAAAAAAATTCTCGAAACTATGAAAACTCCGACAAACTTTGAAAATAATAATTTTAGTTTTTTTTGAATCGATAAAAATAAATCATTCCTATAAAAAAATCGATATCTTGATATTTTCGTGGGAATGATTCATTTTTTATGGATTAAAAAAAGACTAAAATTATTGTTTTTAAAGTTTGTGGGAGTTTTCATAGTTTCAAAAAAAAATAATAATAAAAGCAAAAAATATTCTATTCTAAATTTATGTAGAAACTTGATTTTTTCGAGCACAGAATACATGAAAGAAAAATTCATCGAGTTTAAACATGTCGCTCGTCCTGATTTCTCTCTATTTTTATTTTTCTAATATCTAATTGCTTAGTGGTGACGGTGGGAAGGGATTTCAAAGAAAATCGAAAGATGTTTTGAGGTTATCCCAAACTAAATAAAAAATTGACGACCATTTCTGAAGGGGTGAAGGTTTTGACCCTTTCAAATTGAGCCGGCTTTCGCATATGCACAGATGTTGTAGAAAACCGATGGGTCGGTTTCTTGTTTTGGAATTTGATAAATCACAATATTCGATCAACCTTAAGGACCAGGAAAGCCTGAACAGTAATATATGAGCGATTCCACTTGACTTCAGCTACTAAAAAAAAATGTTCACAAATAATTAAAGAAAATTGAGTTAGTAGTAGTATGAATTTCACTTGTACAACTTGAGAAGTTGAAAAAAAAGAGTTATTCTATGGCAATATATTCACCGAGTGCCGATTTAAAAAAAAAAATTCTGACGGTTTTATCGTTAATTAACGTTTTTTTCTAATTTTTGCTTCCTCATAGAGGAGCTTTGTTTTCGTGAAATTTTTTATTTTCGAGATGTTCATGAAAACGTGTTCAGTATGTCTCAAAACACCTAAAAAAAGTAGAACCTTGCACATTGCTTCCTCATAATTTTGTACCGTTTTTAAATTATTGAGATGTAAAGTAGAACCTTGCTCATGGCTTCCTTATCATTTTACACATTTGCCGAAGCTTCCTCTATGAGGAAGCCGAAATTGATCGTCACATGGTTCCTCATAGAGGATGCTTTGGCAAATGTTTGAAATGATAAGGAAGCCATGAGCAAGGTTCCTCTTTATTTCCATTCAAATGACTGTATTTTTGGCAGGATTTTAAGGCGTTATTTTACCGATTTTATTAATAGATTTTTTTAGTTTGATTTTTTTTCATGTGCTCCAGTCGCTTTACGCGAGATCAGAAGCCTCCCTGAAAGAGAAATTAATGACGATCAATGCTCGTTGAATCGCGTAAAGCGACTGGAGAACATGAAAAAAAAATCGAACTGAAAAACATCTATTACTAAAATCGGTGAAACTACGCATTACCGATTACCGATCCCGCGATATAAAAAGTACCAGAAATTATTTTTTTCGTATTCAGAATTTGGGGAAATTTTGAAAACTAAATTAGCGAATGCATTTTTTGAGAAAAAAAATATTTTTGCATATTTTGCCCTGAAACGGACGTTCAACTTGCTCAATAAAATCTAAAGTAATTTTTTTCTGGGAGGCCATAAAAATACGCACATTTTCGTTTTTTTCCAAATATAAATACGTCAAATCGTGCCAAAGATACAGCCATTTGAATGGGAAAATGGAAAAGAAAAACGTTATTCAACGATGAAACCGTCAGGAAATTTTTAAAAAATCGGCACTCGGTGAATATATTGCAATAAAATAACTTAATTTTTAAAAATTATTTGTGGAAAAATTTTTTTTTTAGTGGCTGAAGTCACGTGAAATCGCTCATATACAATATACACATATACATGGACAGGTATTTTTCAATTAATGTATACGTGTAAAGATATTCTAGAAAATTAATTGGTCGGTTCCTTCGTTTGGAATTAAAAAAAACCAGAAACTCCAGAACACGAACAACCTAAAAACTCATTGGCCTGGAAATTGATTGGCCGATTGCTCGTTGTCGAGTATGAAAAATCAGAAATTCCTTTCAATATCGAGAAACGAATGAACCTCAAGAATGCTGCGTATACATCTACAGATGCTCCGAAAAATCGTCGATTCCTCGTTTTAGAACGTAGAGAATCAGAGCTTCCTGTCGACCTTAAGAGCCTGATGAACCTAAAAATGATATGTAGATATCTACAGATGTTCTAGGAAATTCGTTGCTCGGTTGCTTGTCTTGAAATCTAGTGAAAAAAACAGAGTTTTTGGCAAGCCCGAAAAACTTATAGAACTCAATCAGCTTATCAAACGAATTCAACGAACATCCACTGACTAAAAAAACATTTTGGATTGCGTGGAATAACCCATACGTGAGTTTATGAAATTTTTGTTTTCAATTCGTACATTTTTTAAAGCAAAAAAAAGCGTGGAGATACATACCATCCTTGGTGGTCCCTCGCTCGTTCGGTATGAGATGAAATTTATATACATACCTATACGAAGAAATATAATATATATGTACATATATATGTGTGTGTGTATATTGTATACATGTATATATGCCTGTATAGATATGGATGTATACAGTGATATTCGGTATAAACGTAACTGCAAGCTGACGCCCCGGATCAATGCTAGAAGCGTCGGCGTCCCCACCGAAAGCTCGTAGCCTCGCCACGAAAATTCAACGTGCTCAAGATCATCAAAAAAAAATTGTTAAAAAATGTCCAAACCAAAAGTTGGCTTAAAAACAATTTTTGCCAATTGAAAAAAAAAGTAAAATCATGTCTATCGTATTTCGAGTAGAGGATCCTATGGATTATACGTACCCCCTTTAAATTGGTCCCAGCATGTTTGCCTCGTTCTTTCCACGGCCCATTTCTTAGACCAATAAAGACAATATTCAATTCACGGAAATATCGATTGAAAATAATGCAGAAAAAAATTAATGTTAATTATTTTCATGAATGGAAAAGTAATCGAGTAACATGCTGCGCACGCACTTGACAGCGTTCCCTACTCTTTCTGTAAAAGCCATTGACGTAATCTTAACAAAAGCGTAAACGAAAACGTTTATTTTTATTTTTTTCGTTAACTATTTTTGCTACAGTGTTCGTTATAATTTTGATTGAATGTACTAATTAGAAGCCACGTTCTTGATTTTTTTCCGATTTTTTCAATTGATAATGTAGAAATTAGAGGGGCGGGGAGGGGGGCACTCTGATGACGACGTTGAAAGCGAATATCTCGTGACTGAAGGGTTGAAATGTAAAAGGTCTTGGAACGTTTTTGATTGCATTTGGAGAGACCTATCAAAAGACACCTTACTCGATTGGGTGAATAAAAAAAATTCAAACTCACTCTTGCATTTGTGTGAGGGGGTTCATTTTTTTTTAAATTATAGTTTCTGTTTTTAGGTCATCAGTCTTTACGTCTGTGTACCAAATTTTATCGTAGTCAGTACATAAATGAGAGAATGGTATCATAAGGTTCTCTAGACTGCTACGGATCCCCGAAAAGTAAATGATGGAAAAAAAGGACATTACTTTCATGGCCAATTCCTTCAGCCAATAATTGCCAATAATGACAATATCGACATCACGAAAATATCTATTAAAAATTATGCAGAAAAAAATGAATCTAAATTATTTAAAAAAAAAAGTAAATAATGAAAAAAAGGGCTTTACTTCCACGGCCAATTCCTTTGGCCAGTAAAGACAATATATGCATAATAGAAATATATATTGAGAATAATGCAGAAGGGAATCATTTTCAATTAATTTTGGAAAAAAAATTGATCATCGACGTGTTTGGGGAAAATGTAAAAATTGATCATCGACGTGTTTGGGGAAAATGTAAAAAATCGGCGATCATGGGAATGAAAATGATGCAGTCGGGGCTAAATGGAAGATCGAAGGGTGAATGCCACGGTGCACGTGCGGGATGGTCCAGATTTTTCTTTTCTCTCCCGTTGTCAACGTTGTATTCGCGCACATCGGGTATCAACGCGTTCGCCGCCCCTCGTGAAAAATTCGTCGGCCGCAACGGGGTCACGGCTTGTTACAAAAGCTTTTGGGGCGATTTTCCGAAAAATTATGCTGTTACGGTTGTCACGGAACGTTATTGCAACGAGCGAGAGATTCTTTTATTTCCACGTTTCGCCAAAACCTGTCGTCGATTCGGATTATGTCGGAGCTGGAATAATTAGGGGGCGTCGCTTAAGGGCAGTTAGCGAAGGGTGTAAACGAGAACAATATTGCAGTCGAAATTATTTTTCGTGATCGCCACTGAATGAGTCGTCAGTGTGACATCTAAGAGAATAGATTTATTTATTTATTTATTTATTTATTTATTTATTTATTTATTTATTTATTTATTTATTTATTTATTTATTTATTTATTTATTTATTTATTTATTTATTTATTTATTTATTTATTTATTTATTTATTTATTTATTTATTTATTTATTTATTCATTTGTTTGTAAACTCTTGCAGTGTACTAAGATTTGAATAAAGAATGCTTACTTAATAGTCGCTTGTGGACAATTCGATTCAGTTTAAGCCGACTCATTGAGTTCGGCTTAGAAAAATTCGTACAACTCGTAAAATTTAATTAATTTAAAAAATAATGTATGCTGACAATACAAAGAAAATATTTTATTGGAGCAAATTAAATATAATTTGAAACAACTGATTACAGTTGGCTTCAAACAAATTGATACAATTAATATTGTCTTTGATAATAAATCCATGCTGAGAATTTGAAATAAAATATGTCTGATTGTTCATATAGCCAGTTGAATTAATATTTTAAGCCAACAAATTCTATTCGACCGAAACTGAATTGTGTATTCTCGAATAAAAAAAATACAGTTAATCGCTGTTATCTATGGATATGCAATACACATTCGAAGCCTTTATTTTCTTAATTTAGACCAAATTTAGACCTCAAAAAAAAATTATCGAATCTATGTTTACATCAAAACAAATAGATATATTACAAAACATATTTAAAACCATTTAAAAAATGTAGGTCTCATTAGAAAAAATTATAGAAGCAATGAGAAAAAAAATAATGAACCATTTTTTCAACAACCAAACCCTTTGTTGTTATATCCTGTTTCGGATGATCCACATTTATCCGATTGATCCAACGTTTTCGTAACAACGAGGAAATTACGAGTATTTAAGATTTACCTATAGAATTACTTTCAGCTGAAGCGAGTGAGGGTTGTGGCCACAGTGTGCATTCAAATCAATTGGACACGTATAGAAGTGACACGGTGGGTCGCACCCCTGTTTCGCTGATTCCTTTCCATACGTCGAACAAGAGAAAAGGGGACGAGTAAAACTGGATACACAGAGCAGACCGTTTAAAGGGCACTGAGGGAGAACGAGGGGGGGGGGGGGGGGATGACTTTCAGCTCGGGAGATACTCCCGATCTCTTCGTGCATCACAGCATTATTCCTAATCGTTCAGTGTTCACTCACTTGTCATTCTGACATACGTACACATGACTCCTGACACTGCACGTGGCTCCCTTCAAACTCCCTTTTTTTCATCGGATTATCATATTTTGTTTTTTTTTTATATACACCCACCCTGAAGTTTATCCGCAAACTCTTCTTATCGATATGCTGCAATTTGAGGGTGGAACGTAATGATAACGAAATTAAAATGTAATAAGAGAAAACAATTTTCAATTTTTTTGCCTTGTACACTTCTGTTTTTTTTTAATTTAATTTTTAGGGTTCCGTTCCTCAAACGGATATAACGGAACTCTTATAAAATCACTGGTGCGTCCGTCTGTCCGTCTGTCACAGCCGATTTTCTCAGAAACTCAGCAACGTAGAAATTTGAAATTTAGAAAATTAGTAATAGTCTATAGTCTCATTGATTTAAATATTTTGATGTGGCTAACACTTACGAATTTTCATATGAGACTTGAAGAGGGGGCATGAGGTGCTCGAAAAAAAAATTTTGTGACACGCTGTGCGTAAAAGTGCGGTTTTACGCTCACTACGTTCGCTTCAAACCGCATTTACACACCTTGTGACATGAAAATTCGTACGACACTTGTACGAAAAACATTTTCTGGACTCGTGTGATTGCAACACTTGCCTTCGGCTCGTTCTGCAAACTCACATTCGTCAGAAAACATTTTTTCGTACTAGAGTCATAACGTACTATCTCTCATGCATCATGTGGGGTTTCATTTGAAAGGGCTTGTTATGTGAAATACAAAAATATTTTTTTTATAATTTTGAAAATCATATCTAAGAAGATATGCTGAAAAATATGAGAAAGTAGAACATTCCCCGCTTATTTCCGAAACTGCTGATCGTAAAATTTTCAAAAAATCAGGGAATATAACGCCTCACTTGAACTTTACCGGAAAATTATAACGATAATCCTGTGTTTCATAGATTTTTGGAAATTAATTTTACAAACTCATTTTCAATTTTTCCGTCGACTAGAAATAGAATAGTGGCGTGCGCGAGGAAGAGCCAGTGATTACTCTTTTTCGCTTACTTTGTCACAACGAAAAAATATGGTACGAACCCTCTGGCCGCGAATCAAACTCACACTTGACCTTTTTTTTATATTCAATGCTTGCTGTTTGAACGAAAATATGAATGAAACGAATGAAAAAAAGAAATGGTTGTAAATGGATTTTATATACTTTATTAACATCTGCTTGTCATTAGGTACATTTCATCGAATCATCTGAAATAAAATTCAGTTTGTTCGTTCACATTAAATTATCTCTGTCTGGGTGTTTGGTTCGCTATAAGAATATTATTTACAAGCGTTTTTTTTTTTTTTTTCATACGTACACATGTGGACTAAAGAAACATTGACGAATTAAAAACATAAAGTTTGCTTCTTCTCTGACAATGCATGGAGTGTGTTAATGCATATTTTACATTCTTAACTATTCACAGTAGGCCTAATGTACTTACAATTATTTATTTCACGATTCTCAGCTAACCGATTTGCAAAAAAAAACAAATAAAAACACAAACGTCGCAAAAATAGTCATAAAAAATTGATTATAATAATAACGTTGATTGTAACTCGTTTTACTGTGAACAAATCTTGCGCATTAAGCGTTGACCTTGACCAAAGATAAAATGTTTGTCTGAGACAAAAAAGAAAAAATCATTCGAGATCGAATATTCAATTGTAGTGAAATCGACACTGCGATTAACAGTTAAATAAAAATTATTATTATTCTCAATATATAAATATGTATGTGCATATACAAAAATGGTATTGAAAACATTTTTCAGAGATATATTCGATTGTCGGTGAAAAAAATTTCTTCACGAAAAATCGAAAAATTGTAAACAAAGACAATGAAATTGAAAAAAAAGGCTAAAGTGTAATGGAGAAAAAAGGAGAGTCAGTTGCATCTGTGAATAAGAATATCGCAGTGAAGATTTTTTTAAACATTTGTATGATGATACAAAATTAGCTTATTTCGCTCAAGCTTAAATTATTTTCTAGTCAAATCCAGGTACGATACACACGATACTAGCTGCAGCTGCAGCAAGCAAACGTACGCGTTAGGAAACATCGAAATGTCTAGTGTACAAATTAATTACGTCAAGCTTGTCGACAGGCTGGGATCTCAGCCGATTTCTCAGGAATGCATTTTTCACGATCACCGATCTACCGTATCAAATTCCATAAACACATATTCTTTTGATCCTTCACGAAAACGTGAATATTGCGGAAGAAAAAAAAATAATTTCTACACAATTCACTTTTTTTGTTTGTGCATTATAACGTCATGTGCACGAGGGCTGCAATGTATTGGTGACTGATTTTTCGTCACGTACTTTTGTATCCAATAACGACGTCAGCTTCTCTCAGATGTAATTTACAAGGGTCGACTATACGGTCGACGGATTTTTGTAATTTTTTATACTCATAGTACAGAAAGGTCGAGACCCAAATAACGAATGCCCAAAGCCATAGGACCAGATATCCAGAAGTGTTGGAAAAAATGAATTTTTTAAAATGTGGAAAAATTACGAGCGACGCATATGCGCTGAAACTTTTTTTTTTTAATCTTTCAGCGCCTATACCCAAAGCACTTACATGATAATGTTTATATCGAATGAACTTTTTTTATACAAAAATGAAAAGTGTAATGTAAGAAATTAGCTCACTTTATAATTTTAAAAAAGAAATTACTTATAGGCGGTGAAAGATTTGAAGAAAGAAAAATGTTCACCTGTGAGACGAAAATTCATCTTTTCCAAAACTTCTGGCCCTGTGGCTTTGGTAATTTGTTATCTGGGTCTCGAGCTTTCTGTACTGTAAGTATAAAAAATTATACTCGTAGTATAAGTATAAAAAATTACGAAAAATTACTCAAGGCCAAGTCTGGACGGATTCGAGCTAGGATCTCGTGAGAATTCCTAGTCGTATCCAGACCAGGATTCCTTGGCAAGACCCGACTGGAATTCATCATCAGAATGCTACTACGATTTTACGAAGCAGCCTTTGTGCACATGGCGAAGATGGATATCTCGTCACGAACTTGGAAATAAATGTCTAGAATAAAAACTAAGCAGTTAAAAAAATACACTAGTTAAAAGAAACATGAACAAAATGAAGTCACTGCTGTTCGATCAATCCTGCGATCCCCATGGATTTCGTGAAAAAGCGTTTTGACGAAAAAAATGAACATGATTATTTTTTTATTATTTCATTAAATTTATATAATCAAAACCGAACGTAGAAAAAAACACTAGCTGAAAGAAACATAAGCGAAATAAAGTCATTGCAGTTTGACCAATCCTGCGATTCCCATGAATTTCGTCAAAAAGCTCTTTGACGAAACAAAAATATAGGACATGATTATTTTTATTATTCGATGAATTTCTTTCTTTTTTTTCCATTTTTCGATTCGAACCGCGACAATAAATCGGGAATCGACCATCACACCGTCTCATTACGCCAGAATAATACTTATAGAGCTAGGAACATTGAACATTTTGCTTCTGACCGATACGATAAGCTGCGATTAAATATACATGTATTATTTGACAAAAATGAAAATATAATATATTGTTAATTAAATTATGAATTTTTTACTTTCAATTTTTTTGCATCATTGTTCACGAAAATTTACACTAATCAATCGAAATTATCTGCAATCGGTAATGAAATAAAAAGATTGTGCGCACTGCTTGAAACATTTCGATCAAAAGCCAACATAATCATCAATCGATCGTCAATAATATCTAATCGATAATACTAAAAAATATGCATTATTCGCAAAATAAAATACAAAAAAATTATGGATCATTCATCTCAGGATTACAAATATTGTTATATCGCAAAAATCTTATTTTTCTCGAATTTTCACAAATTTGATAATTCCATCTCGATTGAAATAATATTTCTCGCAGCACCGAATGTTGTGCTCCTCCTCTCAAAATTCTAAAAAAAAATCTCGAAATCCTGCAGTATGCGCTTAGTTCGCATTTTTTCATACCTCGTAGCAAAATATCAATTATAATAATCCTGATAATAGTTTTTCTTTCATTTCTTTCTAATTTGGAACAAAATTTTTCGCACAAAAACAATATATCAATTGAATCAATTGAATCAATACTAATCCTTTTTATCCTGTTTAACATTGAATCCTATAGTAATATTCGACGTGCCTTTGAGACTGTTCGCCAGTGTTAAAATCGGTTCTTTTTGTGCGGTCTCGGTGGGCGAAACGACGATTGACGCCGGAGGACTTACCGCCATGGCTTTCCAATTTTCCAAATCTCTGCACGACATTGTCGAGAACGAGCCCGTTTTGTTCGTGGCCATTTGACTCGTGTAATCAACGTCGGTTTTGTGAGAAACATTTTGGGGCGTCGATACGCTCTGGGATCGTGCGATGAGCCTGCCACCGTGACGGGAACGTGGTTGAGGCGTTGAGAAACCTCCTCGCAATTTTTTCGAATCCTGCGACGAACTGTCACCCGCGAATGACAATTTGTCTTGAATCGTAGTCGACGAAATTTTTGTTTGATCCGAAATTATGTTCGAGCTTCTGGAAGCCGACACTGCTGCGGCAGCTGCTACTGCTGCCGCTGCTGCATCTTTTATTCTCACATCTTCGTCCGTTATTTCCATGCTCTCAACTCGAAATCTGGAAAATTTGAAAATTTCGTTGTAAGATATTTTTGAAAAATCGGGACGTTCGATTATTTTATTGTTCCAGTTTTTCAGCAACAATATTGTTTGATGAAGTAATTTCAAAATTTCTAATGGGGCTTGAAAATCAGAATAAGCAATGTAATATTTCGCTTACCTACAGGCGCGGTTTTAGACATTTTTTAACAGACTTTTGAGCTTTCCTACGCGTAAATTATCAAAGTAAGATGTATGCCGTCCTTGACTTTTTGATTGGAAATTCAATTCTCTACAACATTGTTTATATGAACTTTTGGTCTAAATGGCGTTGTTTATCCAGCGTTTGGAAGGAAAGATCAAAATGCATTGATTTTCTTATTGTTTTAATTTAACGCTCGATAAACAACGCTAGACAGACCAAAAGTTCACATGAACAATGTTGTAGAGAATCGATTTTCCTATAGAAAAGTCAGCGACGGCATATATCCAACTCTGATAATTTGCGCGTGGGAAAGCTCGAAAGTCAGGAAACGTTGAAAACCGCGCCGTCTGGTAGGCGTTCGGAATATCGTACGTTCGCTACAATGTCATTCGGAGTTTTAACAATTCGAAGCAATTTCATTCTACGCCGCGACCGTTCGTAACATTGTCATTCGACGCATTGCGCGTTCGAGATTTTGGCCCTTCTGGAAATTGCTCATTCTGATTTTCGAGCCCACCTAAAAATTCGTTTATCAATCAATTTAACCCTTAGCTAGCCTACTGGGGTCACAAAGCCCGCAAGCAAAATCAACCTCCATTCAAGACTTCATTATTCTTCACTTCTCCGAATAAATACATTTTTTGTCAACGGCCACTATCAGGCTTTTTTTCTATTCAGAAATTAAAGTATTTCGAGAGTATCCAGTCGGATTTTTAGATTCGAATAATTAAAGAAAAGGAAGTTTCGATTTTTTTGGTGTTGAAATTAAATTGAAATGAAATTTGGTGTTGATTTTAAATTGAAATAAAAGAAAGAGGTAAATATTGGATTTAAACCGAATGACCCATGGAACCCTTTTAAAGGGAGTATCAAAGAATATATGAGAATTTTTCCAAGACAGAAAAATCGGTTGGTGAGTCGCAGCAAGTCTTCTTGTGCCTCGGGGTCGAAAAGACCCCAGTACGCCAACTATCATACTCGCCGATAAGTGAGCCAGCTAAGGGTTAATCAAATTGACACTAGGTCATTTAGGGAACAAATGAATTTTTTCACCGAAATATCTTGTACAATTCAAACTGTTTTGAATGAATGAATGTGCAATGAACTTTCAAAACAACCATTGGGTCACGGCAGAGAAACCTCGAGATGTATTCTCGAATTTATTCAGATTTTCAAAATTCTTTTATGATGCAAACATCAATAACAGAACTTTGTCACTGGAATGTAGTGTGATGAGCGACGGTTAATAAACTCATTTTCTAAATTAGTTCACGGATCAATTTAGTGAGTTAGTCACAAATTTTTAGTTACTAATCATATTGATTAATAAACTAATTCATAAGTTTGGATTATCAATCGATTGTTTAATTATTTAATAATTCAATTTCATATTATATTCAATTTCCTTATTAAATTCGTTGATAAATTAATTTGTATTGACATTCAAATTTTTTTTGTGCAAACAAAAATTTGATCATGAAATTTATTTATTTTCAAACCGAAAAATAATAAAACAATAAATTCCTTTTGTATCTGCGGAAGAAATGTTTTTCTTCGTTTCTTCGGTAATTAGAAAAAAAAATTAAGCATTCGGTCAGAGTGAAAGAATAAGAAAAAATTCTGAATTCGAACGCGTGCGTTAATTACCGTCCAATCTTCTTGAAGCTGCTGCCAGGTTTCACGAGATTCGGCGAATTGTCTTTGCCTTGATCGAAGATAAATTTGACGTCCTGTTTGCGTTGCTCCTCGGTCTGTCGAAGAGTGAGAGTGTGTTCCTCGTCCTCGTCGACGACGGATTCTCGCGATGTCGATTCGCGAGCCGCTTGATCGCGCAGATGAGCCAAATCCGGACCGCTCTTTCTTATGAGACCGTCCTCGTTGCTGTAATAATCCGTGTACGAAATGCTTCCTCGACTCTCGCCACGTGCGTCCTCGCCGCGATCCATGGACATGCAGAAATCGTTGAAGTCGAGGTCGAGACAAGGTGTCGTGGAAAATTTCGGACCGGCGAACGGTTGCGTTCTATTCAGTTGAAAAAAAATAAAAGAATTGTTTTTTTCAACTCTTTAATCCTAAACCTTTATTTCAAACATTGTTTTATTACTATTGACCCGTTTGGATCAAAGTTCAATTCTAGTAAATGTTTATTCGCGTCACATTTGATACAAAATCTGTGTCAACCTTGACCCTCTTAATTGATTATTCACTAAAAAAGCAAACAAAGTGCAAACAAAAATATTGATACAATATTTGCTTTGGTCGAAGTGGACAATTTTGTTCCTTGCAAGCTTTTCTTTTTCACGATTTATTAATCATTGCAAAATTATGAGTCCGCTTTGTCCGTTAATTCTCAGTAAATCGATGGAACAAAGTATGATCAACGAATAATTCCCATAACGTCGATGATGTAGGATTCTCTTTGATTCCGATCCCGAGCAGAATAAAGAATCTTGAGAATGTAGCAATATTTAAAACGATGACGGTCGTTCATTGAGAAAGCTTAGAAAAAAAAATATATAGGAGGCATTCCACATCACTTCAGCAAGTAAAAAAAAATGTCCACAAATAATTTTAAAAAATTGAGTTATTTTATTGAAATATATTCACCGAGTACCGAAATTTTTAAATATTTTTTGCGTTTTTTTCGTTAATTAACTTTTTTTAAATTTTTCCATTCAAATGGCTGTATCTTTGGCAGGATTTGACGTATTTACATTTGTAAAAAAACGAAAATGTGCGTCTTTTTATGGCCTTCCAGAAAAAAAAGCTTTTTGTCAGTTTGATATTTTTTTTCATGTGCTCCAGTCGCTTCACGTGATTCAACGAGCATTGATTATCATTAATTTCCCTTTCAAGGAGGCTGCTGAACTTGCGTAAAGCGACTGGAGCACATGAAAAAAAAATCAAACTGAAAAAAAGTTATTAATAAAATCGGTAAAATCACGTATTACCGATTACCGATCCTACAATATAATAAATACCAAAAATTTGTTTTTCGTATTCAGAATTCGGGGAAATTTTGAATAATCCAATATTTCGCCCTGAAACGGACTTGCTCACTAAAATCTAAATTAATTTTTTTCTGGAAGGTTATAAAAAGACGCACATTTTCGGTTTTCAGAAATCTAAATACGTCAAATAATGCCAAAGATACAGTCATTTGAATGAAAAAATTAAAAAAAAATCAACGAGAAAAACGCCAGAAAATTTTCAAAAATTTCGGCACTCGGTAAATAATTAAAAAAAAATGACTAAATTTTTTAAATTATTCTTTTAATTATTAAGAATAATTATTTAAATTATTTTTTTAATTAGTCGTGACGTCCTGCTGAATTTATCGTAGAGAGAAAATATATGGTGCATCCGGGGCTCGAACCCGGGACCTATCGGTCCTGAAGCAAGCACTCTACCACCGTGCTAATGTCACCCATTATATTTTTCTCTCATTCGAATTGTCTTCTTATATGCAGGGACGTCACAACTGGCTGAAGTGATGTAAAATGCCTCATAGATATTTTTTTTAGCAAACGATATTTTTTTTTAATGAATAGTTATCCAGAGGTCTTTAAACATTTTTTTTTGTGTGCTTGAGTTACAGATCCGTGACTTGTTCTAAGATTCACTAAGATTCAAATTGACAAACGGAACAGATTTGATTTTTTTCTTACCCATCGTTGCTGACGAGACTCATGGACATGCTGCATTCACCAGCGGACGTTGGTGCCGGTGAGGAAGGTTCGGACGATAGAAAAGATTGTGGCTCGCTGCTCCATCCTGTACCTATTTCAAAGGAGAGCACATTTGCGAGAGGATTGAAAATCACAAGTTCAATCAAATGTGGGGAATGATTTATTGTAATAAAGTGGGTCCCAACTCACTGTTTGGGCTAGTCGGTGACAACTGATTTCGCAAATCGTTGCCCTCGCCTTCTTGTCCTGGTTTGTAATGAATCGGCCCCGGAGTGATGTATCTGTCGAACAAACAATGTTGTGTCCAAACATGGATGAAATAATTAAAACACGATTTAACAAATCGAAAGTTAATACATCAAAATTAATAAATTGGACCAACTTGATGGAATAAAACAGCGATGTCCAACCCCGGAGCAAAGAGCCAAAACCTGTCAACTCGTCAATCCCCTCTCTTACCCACCGTAAGGCCAGCATGCGGTAGCCGCGTCGCAGTGATTTCCTGACTTTCCAGCTTTCCCACACGTATATTATCACAGATAGATATATGCCGTCAATGACCTTTTTATAGGAAATTCAATTCTCTAAAACATTGTTTATGTGAACTTTTGGTCTATATAGCGTTGCTTATCCAGCGTTTGGACAGGAGAAAATAAAACGATAAGAAAATTGATGCATTTTCACTTTCCCGTCAAAACGCTGGTTAAACAACGCTAAATAGACCAAAAGTTCACATAAACAATGTTGTAGAGCATTGAATTTCCTATACAAAAGTCACTGACGGCATATATCTATCTGTGATAGTTTACGTGTGGGAAAGCTCGAAAGTCAGGGAATGTTAAAAACCGCGGCGGTTTTTAATTTTTTTAAATTATCATTAATTTAAAAATTAGCGCAAATTATTACAGTTACATATATGCCGTCACTGACTTTTTTATAGGAAATTCAATTCCCTATGACATTGTTTGTGTGAACTTTTGGTCCACATACACTACCGCTCAGAATTATCAGGACACTAACCACGCGCGCCGCCAGGAATCACTCCTGTCTTTGAACGACGACAACTCCGCGAGAAAAAATGCTAAAGTTTTTTTTCTTTCACCGTCAGAAAGCTTATGAAATTCTGATTCAAATGATCTCCATCCGATACTATTGCCACAATTGAATCCCGAGATTGAATATGAAAATCATTAAAAGAAAATTTCGATTTTTGCGAAATTTTCTTCGTCGATTTCAACTCGCTGCCAAACCTAGAAAAAAATTTGCACACATCTACAATTTAGTATCGGTAATCGCTGATATCTTACCTTCATTTTGAGCCTAAAAAATATAAAAAATCTCAACGGGTTCTTGAGTAATTAAGAAATGAGTACAGGCATGCATTATTCGCCGGCGAGCCAACGATCGCGCGGGTCGGCGGTTGCGGCTACCGTCTCGTCCGTGAAGCCAGGACCGTACCGGGCCATGAGCACAGAGGGCGCTCGAGTAAGGCGCAGTTTCGTCCATACATTTTCGTTTCGATATTTTCTTTAATTAGTTTTGAGCTGCATTTGATAGTTTTCAGCGAAAAAAAATCGAAAGTAAATATCGAAACGAAAATGTACGGACGAAACTGCGCCTCACTCAAGCGCCCTCTGTGCTCATGGCCCGTTTCGGTCCTGGCTTCACGGACGAGACCGTAGCCGCGGCCGCCGACGCGCGCGATCGTTGGCTCGCCGGCGAATAATGCATGCCTGTACTCTTTTCTTAATTACTCAAGAACCCGTTGAGATTTTTTATATTTTTTGGGCTTAAAATGAAGGTAAGATATCAGCGATTACCGATACTAAATTGTGGATGTGTGAAAATTTTTTTCTAGGTTTGGCAGCGAGTTGAAATCGACGAAGAAAATTTCGCAAAAATCGAAATTTTCTTTTAATGATTTTCATATTCAATCTCGGGACTCAGTTGTGGCAATAGTATCGGATGGAGATCATTTGAATCAGAATTTCATAAGCTTTCTAACGGTGAAAGAAAAAAAAATTTAACATTTTTTTTCGCGGAGTTGTTGTCGTTCAAAGACAGGAGTGATTCCTGGTGGCACGCGTGGTTAGTGTCCTGATAATTCTGAGCGGTAGTGTAGCGTTGTTTAACCAGCGTTTTTGACGGGAACTGTCCAAACGCTGGATAAACAACGCTCTATAGACCAAAAGTTCGCATATAAAATGTTGTAGAGAATTAAATGTCCTATAAAAAAGTCAGCGACGGCATATATCTAACTTCGATAATTTACGCGTGGGAAAGCTCGAAAGTCGGGAAATGTTGAAAACCGCGGCGACTGATAGGCGTTTGGAATATTGTACCTAGGCTATAATGCGATCGAGGAGAAGAGAATTGGACGGAGAAGGGGAAGAAAAGCAAGTTAGGAGGCGCTCCCGAAGTCGTGGTTGGACATCGCTGGAATAAAATATCAAAACAAATGCGTCTTTGTATACTGAAATGGATTGTCTACACGGATTTTGACAATTACAATGGATAGCAGCGGAATAATCGAAATGGTAAAAGAACTAAATAAATACACTCGAAAAAAACCCAATTATCGTTGAATTAAGGGGACTGAGTCACCTAAAAAATTCGAAAATTAAATTTTTTTTTCTGTGACACGGCCGATCCAAATTGAAAATCGATTTTACCCTTACGAAGCACGTATACTTAGCTATCATTTCAAATTTTTCCATAGCCGTACGAGTTATCTAAATGCTGTGAGATTTTTCACAAAATTTTTCACCTGTCGCAACTTTCGGACCGCACCGATGAACGGATTTTGGATTCCGACGTCTCATTTTGTTCCAAATCGCAGTCATTCTCGGATGAGTGTGGGAATTTTGGATGCGAGGTAAAACGAATTTATGGTAACCTATTATTCAGCCGGTTTTTCAAAAAGTTACAAAAAAATTGTTTTTTTTTCACATTATAGGTTGCCATAATTTCCAGAAAGCAGATAAAAAAAAATCCCACACTCATCCGAGAATGAGGTCTGTTACGAAGAAAATGAGATGTCAGAATTGAAAATCCATTGAGTCGCAGGGTCCGAAAGCTGCAACAAGTGAAAAATTTTGTGAAAAATCTCACAGCATTTAAATAACTTATACGGCTATGGAAAAATTTGAAATGATAGCTAAGTATACGTACTTTGTAAGGGTAAAATCGATTTTCAATTTGGATCGGCCGTGTCACGGAAAAAAAAATTTAATTTTCGAATTTTTTAGGTGACTCAGTCCCCTTAAGAACGGAATTTACACTGGAGGGTAGCAACTTGCAAGTAGCCACTGGCAATAATATGAATATGGTGTTGTCGTTGTTTTTTTTCCGTTACCGTGAATTGGGGAAAAAAATTCATGCAATAAAAAAAAAATTCTAGCACCTCACTTGGGAAAAATAATTTTTTTTTTCCTCATTCTTAAAGATTTAGGTGTCCAAACGTTTGTAGTGAACGAATTTTCATTCTTAGTAGGAACGAAAAAAAGTTATGGAACTTTGAAAAATGTTCATCCCCCCAAATATGAAGGAACTCGAATAGATTTAGACTCGCGAAGGGTCACACACAACATAACCATGAATAGCTATAGGCATTACTAGCCATGGGCACTACTAACCATGGGCACTACTAGTTTTATTGTTTAATTCAACCGAAAATTCGATGTAGCAAAACAGTTGGGAGCTAAAAATCAGACTGGCCGAAAATTTTATATTGTGTATCACAAGGACAAAATCTCCTTGCCCACCTTGATAACGCTCATTTCATGCATGTGAAGCGCTGGACTGAAATCGGTCACTTTGCGCCTGCTTCGCAGCCATGGAATGACGCGTGTTCGTAATAAAAACAACATATTTTGGACAATTGATCCTCCGTTTACAAGCAGGAGATTTGGAAGCACAATTTTCTACGCTGGAATATCTCATTTATGGGTGGGGCTCGAAAGTTTGGACGGAAAAAAACGATAAGAAAATCGAATCATGTTTACCTTCCCGTCAAAACGCTGGTTAAACAACGCTATATAGACCAAAAGTTCACATAAACAATGTTGTAGAGAATTAAATTTCCTATCAAAGAGTCAACGACGGCATATATCTAACTTCGATAATTTACGCGTGGGAAAGCTCGGAAGTCGGGAAAATCGCGGCGACTGGTAGGCGTTCGGAATATTGTACGTAGGATACAATGCGATTTTATATTTTCACGATTCGAAACAATTTCATTCTGCACCGCGACCGTTCGTAACATTGTCGTTCGAAGCATTACGCGTTCGGAATTTTGGCCCTTCTGAACATTGCTCATTCTGAATTTCGATCCCTACCCATATTTATGAAAGAAGATCGAAGCTTGATTTTTCCCTCCGATTCAGAGCCAGGGAATAAAAAAAAATGCTTTTCTATAGTCGAATCGTCGTTCTCTAACTACAATTCAGAGGAACCAAATTGCAAGTTTCAACTTGCAACTTTGGTTGATTATCTGAAGTCTCCGTTAGCAACATGGTGTTTTAAGTAATTCTGGACAGTTGTGCAGTGAAAAAAAAGGACGTTCAGAATCTACTCCAATCGATCCTGTACTCTAGGGACGTCAGAGCTTGCAAGGTAGTGCCCAAAGATGGGTTGGGCTCGAAATTGAGAACGAGCAATGTTCGGAAAGACTAAAATGGAATTAACTGCATGAATCACTGTAAAATATTTTCATTTTTTAGATCCTCGAATGATTAAACTTTTTGAAGCCCCAACCAATGGGCCCATTTTTTTCCAAAGGCATTAGTCTAAGATTGAAAACCTCGCAACAATTTTTATTTAAATTCTTTTTTTGCTGAGTTATAACATGTTTAGCAAATTTCGACTCTCGCCATATTTTTTTTCCAAATTCAAATGTTTATTTCAGAAAGGTTTGAAAATTTACACCACAAACAATTGGATCGTGTAATGGGCAGTCCAAGAAATACCCATGAATTTTATCCGATTGTTCGAAAGCCAGAAACTTTTGAAACAAGCCGCGAGTTGAAACTTGCTAATCGTTTTCTCAAAATTTAAGATATTGCACGAACCTTCCTCTTTAAGGAGGGGGTGTTGGAGTACGGTATTGAATTTTTTTCGCATTTTAGACATTTTTTCGACTGAATGCATGATATCTCAAGAATATTGAATCGAAATTTTAAGTCGATTGCAGCAAAACTGTTGATGTTATAAGTATTTGAGTGTCCGTTGCTCGGGGCCGTGCGACGAGTCCGCACATTTCAAAGCGTTTTCCTGAGGCTAGACATTTTGTAAGTCCGTGTTCACAATAACGCGAAATCTACTGGACCAATCGTTTTGAAATTTTGCACACTACTTTTTCACATAATTCATCAGGTATTGTCGAGTGCTTTTTTTAAAAATGATTATTAATTTTACAGCAAGGAATTAGCTGATTTTTTTAGCGAAAATCGTTTTTTTCTTCCGAGTGCTACGAAAAAAAAAAATCCCTTCGTGATTACCTCGAGAAACATCTTCTTTAACGAATGCATTTCGATTTCTTTAAATGAATTTTGATGATGATTCTTTTGCGAGTTATGATGAACACCGCAAAGCAACTTTTTTTCGAGGCTCCTCCCGAGATTCACTGTCACCCGCTTAATTTTCAATATTTTCGAATGAATATTTATGAAAATTTTGTTGAAATGTTGTATTACTGTATGGAAATTGATTGAAAAAATGTACACTATTTGTATCGCCAGAAAAAAATCTTAAAAACATGCTTATTTTTCCCCGACTCAACCTTACCCCGCCGTGAAATTATTTTTAAGTTATTGACATTGAAACCGCTCAGTGAAAAGTGTTTCGACTGCTCTACAAAACGAAATTCAAGTCAACCCATGAATCTATCAACCGACAAGTCAACTGCCGATTCAAGAACCTCAACAACGCGAGTTAAGAAACAATTGTAAACAATAACCAGCTATAACAACATCGAATAAATCGACAAAGTTGCAAGGGCTTTAAATGGTGAATCCTGATTTTTAATTATCTATAAAACACCTTTCACTCGGAGAGCGCAGAGCTTAAGATTTTCTGGGATGTGATGTCTGGATGTTTTCGGACATTTTAACCATGTTGATATCAAAATGCCGATTAACGTCGCATAGCTTCCTCAAATGCGGAAACAAAAATTAATGGGTCCTAGAAGCTCGTGTCGGTAAAAGAAAGGTGAGAAAGAGAAGTTTGTAAACGGAGGGTCAAGCACCCGCAAATTTACTTATCAAAATTTGTTACGTAACTTCGTGAAACTCCAATAAACGTGGAACGAAAATATAAATTGGAAATGAATTAGAAAATAAAATAAAATACTCACATGGATGGTTTTTTATTTAATTTCTCACGGTACCTGACAGCTTCCAGTTCGGAAGAGTGGTACTCTCGGCCGATATTGCCAATGCTGCGATTTTGAATGACGGAAACCCCATGAACGCTTCCACCGGGCGATGGATATTTCGGTGGCGAAGATGCCGGAGTTCTGAACAGCAGTGCGCTGGTCATCATGTCGAGAAACGAGTCCAATTGTCGGAGCGACAACGCGTTGTGCAACGTCTCGAGAGGCCTTATCGGTGGAACACCACCAAAACCCTCTATTGCTGTGAATCAATGACAATCAACGTCCATTCGATATCCCTAAATAATCCAATGATAAAATTTAATAGCCGAATAATTTGTGTAGTTTGTCGAAGTTTTACCCACGGAAATCAAATATCTTGATTTTATATTTTTTTCTTATTTTCGTTACCGACTTGTGCATTATCACAGGACGCAAACAAGGGTGCAAAGTAGAACCTTGCACATTGCTTCCTCATAGTTTTGTACCGTTTTTAAATTATTGAGATGTAAAGTAGAACCTTGCTTATGGCTTCCTTATCTTCTTACACATTTGCCAAAGCTTCCTCTATAAAGAACCATGTGTCGATCAATTTTGGCTTCCTCATAGAGGAAGCTTTGGCAAATGTGTAAGAAGATAAGGAAGCCATAAGCAAGGTTCTACTTTACATCTCAATGATTTAAAAACGGTACAAAACTATGAGGAAGCAATGTGCAAGGTTCTACTTTGCACCCTTGTTCACTTTCGTGACGTTGAGGGCTCCTTGTGAGTGTGATGTGAGTCGAAATCAATACATGGGGCAATTTATATGAAATTTGAAAAATTATAATTCGCATAAAATCTGAACTCCTTGTTAGATTTTATCCAAATTCAATAGGAATTCCCCCTGGATGATAGTGCAACTTCGTACTAAATTTCAGCCGGATATCTAGAAAATTATGGAAGCTAGAGCACTTACATTGAATTTTGGAAAAATTTCAAAACGCCATAAAATCTGAACGTCTTGTTGGATTTTGTCCAAATTCAATACGAAACCTCTTTCAATGGCAGTGCAACTTCGTACTAAATTCCAGCCAGATATCTCAAAAATTATGGAAGCTGGAGCCGATATCTCAAAAATTGCTCCAGTTAGAGTGTAAAGATCGTTTTTTTCACATTAAAAAATGCTTTAAAAGTAAAGCAAAGCGTGGATTTTTTCCAAATTCGGTATCGAGCATCTCCCTGTACTCGTACAACATTATACTGAATTTGAGCTCGATATCTCTAAAATTGTGGGAGCTAGAGACCAAAAATAATTTTTTGAATTTTGAAAAAATGCTGTGAAAACAAAATAACTTGATAGATTTTTCCAAAAATTAAATTGTGCTATGCGCCGTGAACCCTTCACATGTGTGACAAATTTCAGCTTGATATCTCGAGCCGTTCTCAAGTTGTGAGCGGTTAACCATTACTACACACATACACACACACACACACACACACACACACACACACACACACACACACACACACACACACACACACACACACACACACATACATCCGGACATTTTTTCTAAATGTGTTTTTTGGGTGTTTTGAGACATACTGAACACGTTTTCATGAACATCTCGAAAAAAAAAAATTTCACGAAAACAAAGCTTCCTATGAGGAAGCAAAATGACTGAGGCATTTTCTTTTTTTCAAATTCGAATGACAGTAATTGAGGCATTACTGGCTGGATACGGAAAAATGTCGGGAATTCTTGGAAATTCGAAAAATGATAGTTCTTTCTTTTTAGAATAACGATACATTAATTATTTCAGAATTTTCAACAAAATAATATAGTAGTTATAAATTTATGAATTTACTGGCATGAAACGCGATCGCTTATAAGAAAAGGGGTTCTGCAGACGTTAATGGTTGCAAATTGAATAGGACTAAATGTCAGTAAGTATTGGAAATATTTTATTATCAAGATCAAGTGATCGATTACGCTGAGTTTCAAACGAACCGATTACGTAGTTGTCGAGAAATTAATTGAAGTAATGAGGAATATCGCCTTTTTATGAATTGTTACGATGGGAACAGTTGAAACAGGTGTACAGTCACCGACAAAACCTCAGTCAAGCAAATGCCAATATCGTCGAATTTGACTTTAATTATCAATAGAAGTGGAAAATTAACATTATTAAGTGTTAATTAATTATTAGTTAAGCTATTTGTAAGGCTCAACATGTACTATATGTTCTACATTGATAAATCCACGATTCCCTATTTTGGACCGACTTTTTGCCCAATAATTTTTTTTCTCGCTATTTTGAAAATTCGATAAAAAAAAATGTTTTCACGATATCTTCATTCGAAATCGTTCAAACTAATATCCCGAATTTTCATGAGTCGTATGAAACAACATTGTCAACGCGACAATACTTTACACACGACTGGGGTCGTTGTGACCCCATGTGATAGGCTTATTTCCAGAACTTGTGACCTCGAAGGGTCGAATAAATGTAAGAGATTGAGGACTCACCTGCGACAACGGAAGCGTGAGAAGGTACCATGTCCTTGAGATTAGGAGCGCTGGATGATCCACTGATAACGGCGGTGCTGAATAGACTGTTGGCCGAACCGGTGAGTTTCTTGCTAACGTTGTACCCCAACAGCTTGAAATAACTCATCTGTCCGGAGATACTGTGACGGTGGCGCCTTGCTGTGCAGGTAGGGTCAGGTTCTTGAATGATCGAAGGTCGCGTGTCTGGGGACGAGAAGGATCGTTGCGTTTGGAGTCTGGGATGCGAGGATGGTGATGATGCCGATGACATGTGTCTCTGATCAACGCTCAAATTACCATTCGAATCCGAAAAAACAATTTTACAAATTTTTTCATGCTTCTCATTATCATTTACAATCGATAAAGTTGAATCGTCATGAACGTTTGAATTTGAATCGCAATTGTGGTGACGACAGTGCGCAATGGAATTTCTACGATGTGGTCCACGAGACTTTTGACAATCGTCCGGAATTAATCGACGATGTTGAAAATGTAAATTCGACAATGTGGAATTTGGAAATTTTGCGAAATTACGTTGATGAGGAGTCGTCGTTGATGAGTGAGCTACGTGGTGGAATGGCGTGAAAGAAGAGGATGATACTGCGAAGTTGTCAATTATTTCCGGACACGAAAACTGCCTGGGTAACGGCATTCTTGATTTTTTCAAACATCGAAGGTACGTATTTTGATAGGTCGAATCGTCAATTCCGTCCGGATCTGTTTTATCCGTTGAGTACAGGGATCTACGCATCGACGAGAATTTTAATCTGTCGGGATATTGTTTTTTTGGGTCTGACAAATTGGGCGGAGGTTCCGAGCGGATTCGCGAAAAATATTGTCTGATCAATGTGGATTTGGAAGCTGCGAAATCTCGATGGTGAGAAAAGTTGGACGGATCAGGGGATTCCGCGTTGATTTCCGGACAGGAGCATTGTCTGGGTAATTGGGTTCCGAGTTTCCAACCGATCGGGGTTTGTTCCGGCCTCAGATAGTTCATCGATGGAATCAAGAAGCCGGGAGAGTTTGGTTCGAGTTGTTGGAATTTATTTGTGGGATTTGGGAGGTCGTCATTGTGTCCACTGGTGCAGATGTTGCAGTGGCAATCGACTCGTGTTGGATTCTTGGATGGATTGACGGAAGGACAATCGATTACAACCTCGGGACACGACAATTGTCGCGATAATGTGGGACAACAAGATTTATCGATATCTACAAGAGTTTGATCACCAATCAGCGTCCGGTTGTCAAACTGAGCAACGTTAGTCGAATCGACGATGACCGAAGAGGAAGACAATGGTAAACGAAGGGTTTGTATGGTCTGGTCTGTATTTTGGTAAATCTCAAGATCAATTGAATCAACGTCATTCGATTCTAAATCCCTGTCGACGTTACTTTTCCCAATTGAATGCAAATGGTCAAACTGACTGTTCGTGGAAGATTCTGAAATGTCTTTCGAAAAACTACCATCGGAAATATTTGATCTTTCGTTCGATGAACATTGATACCGATGAAAAGGACCGAAATTATCAAGCGACATGGGGTTATTCGAATTTCCAACGATTTCCAAATTATTCAAATCTTGGATTCCCAAACCAACGGACTTTTCTTCCGACTGAGGAACCAATCTCAATGAAAAATCACTTTTACGTCTGCAACGACTGCAACGGTTCATCAGAGACATTTCAATATCATGCGGACTCGATTGACGTCGTTCCAAACGTTTGCCACTTTCGACGATTCGTCGACGTGAACAAGGACAGACTAATTTTTCCGAATTGTCATCGTAACTCCGAGATTCTGCATATTGACGAACATCAAATGTTTCACAAGGTTTTGCCGAATTTTTCGGTAAACCGAGATCATGGAAATTCGTCGAATTAGGTGACGCTGATCTCGATACTCTTCTGGAAGCTTCGGCGCTTTTCAACGATCTTCGATAACACGTGCAGTTGTCAAATTTGTGGGACAAAGATTTGACGAAGTAGTTTCGAAAATTTTTACGTTCGGCGGGTGAGAGATTGACACTCTGTTGAATGAGAACAGCGACGTTGCAATTGTAACAGATACAACGTGGAGGACAGGGGGAGAGAGAACGCGAACGTCCCACGAAATTATGATTTCGACGTTTGATAAAATCTTCATTTCGGGTCAAAACATCGTGATCACAATTTTTCGGAACAATTGGAATATTATTTCGGGAATATGACAGTTTTTGATGATTCAAGGACGGAAATTCCGCAGCGGAAAAACGTCGACAATGATTTGGAACGATATGTTCTTGGCGAGTGGACGACGGTAGGCTTGTGGAATATTTGCTTCGAGAAATTTCGTCAAAATGTTGACGATTGGACAATTTGGCAATTTTAACATCGTCAAGATCAACGAACGATTTTATTGTCGAACGAGTTTGCGAGGAAATAGTTTCATCCATTTTCAAACTTGTTGTTTCTTTATCCCAAATTTTCGGGACATTCAACGACGCTCTGCGCCTGTCCAATTGGGACGATGAAACGCATCGTCTCGACATTTTTCCATCGAAACCACGGCGATCCATAGAAATGGACGATTTGCAATGTTGACAAAATGATTTGGGACATCGGAACGAATCGATTTTGGGACAATCGTTAGTGGGACGATCGGTTGACGCAATCGACAAAATTTTAGAAACAACTTGGTCGTTTGTTACGTTGAGCGACTTTTTGCAGTCGTTTGATTCGAACAACGGACACGATATCGTGTTTGTAACTTTTTCATCGATATCATCCTTTCCCGAGATGTTTTTATCGTAACGATCGTGTCCCACGAATATGGGAATGTCCCAGTGGTGACGAACGCGAGAATGATCGGACGTGTCGTTTGGGAAACGATCGTTAGTGGGTGTCGACTTCGAGAACGTGTCTTCCTTAGAAGCAAACTCACCCCTGGTGTCGCTTATCGTTGGCAGGGTCAGAGCCGATTTCGATCGACCGTATCGTTTTGTTTCGCTCGTGTGAAACCCCGTTGGCATCAGATTGGACGTATCTCCGATGTTCGAGCGATTGGTCAACGATTTATCGCCGATTTTTTCGTAACGATCGTGAAAATCGAAACTCGGGGGTGATTTGGCGGACGGCGAGGCCAGGGATTTATTGTGCAGGGTGATCAGAGGACCGTCGCTCTGCAAAATCGTTTCTATGAGGGGGGCGGGCAATTCGGGCGAGCTCACGGAATGGGGCAGAGAGATCGGTATTCCCAGATAACTCGGCGAACGAGTCATCACTCGGGTGCATCCCATTGGCGATGACGTGGCTTTGAAAAATTGTCGGGACGATTTTGGCTCGATCGGTAATTCGGATTTCGATGCGGGATCGTGAATATCGGTTGATCGAATTTTCATTGATGCTGATGATTGGCGATTATCTTGGACACCGATTGCCGTGGATGGCGATCCGATCGACGGAGGTTTCTCGATTTTTACATTGTCGTTTGTCGATCGAATGGATTCAAAATTTTCCATCGTTGATCCTGACGATTGAGATGGTTTTATGGGATCTAACGAATTATCATTCGACGACGTTTTGTTTGGAAAATCGGTGGTTCGATCGGTTTTGCCGATCTTAAAATCTATTCGTCGTTGTTTGTCAATTTTTTCGTTGGTTTCCAATTTAGGTGAGGGGTTTGGAAATTCGTTTTCACGATAGATTTGACTTTTTTCCAACAATTGACTCTCTCCGAAATCCCAAAAATCGTTATCATCATCGAACGATCGATTCTCCGATGATTTGAGCGATTTTTCGTCGTGAATTCGCGTCTTTGGCGAATTTTTACGATCGGGGGACGATGGATGATCTTTCGAAACTTCTTCGTGTTGTTTTTGTGATTGCGGAACAGTTGGGTTATTTTTAATAGATCGTTCGAGCAGATCCGACAGATCGGGCGAGCTCGCGTACATCGATTGTCCGGTACAAGTACCCAGGCAGCTTTGCGAATTTTCGTCGTCGCTATAACGCGACGAATTGACTCTACCGGTGGCCAAACTCTCGACTCGATCGTAGAACGAATCATCGAGTTTGAAATTACGCGACGAACGATCGTCTGGTATTGACGATGGCGAATAATTTTATATATTTTTATTTTTATTATTTTTTTCGTGGATTTGTGGCATCGACGATCAAGAGAGGGAGAGAGAGAGAGAGAGAGAAAGAGAGAATGACAGAGATAAATAAAAAAAGAGAGAGAGAGATAGTATGAATGGCCGGGAAAGGTAAAAGGAATATACAAAAAAAGAAAGAGAAAGAAACATAACGTGTAATAATAGCAGAATTACCCGACACCGGAAAAGAATGAAAAATCATTGGCACGAAATTATTCGTTGTTATTTTATTCTTATTATTATTTTTATTAATTTATTGTAATAGAATATTTTGTTTACTCGAATAAATTGGGTCAAAAGATTTAAAAAGGTACAACAGCAGAAATGTCAAATGTCAAATTTATGTAGCAATAATAATTTTATTTTAAATGCATATAAAAATATTTTTTCGAGATTTTTGTTTTTTTCTTTTTTCAGTGAAAACCAAACAAATATTCGATATGTACGAAAAGAATGTACTCCGTACCAGTTTTTATTTTTCGAGAAACGATGAATTATGTAAAAAAAACAGCAAACGATAGAAAATAATAATGCAAACCTGTGCACAGAAGAGGACGAAGCGCAAAGTATTGTCGGTAAAGATGTGATCCTACATGAATTATTCTCGGACTGTCACGTTATCGCGGAACACAAAAAAAATGGAGGAAAAAAACGGAAAAACCGCAGACTTCAGAGATGCAAAGCGTTGAAAGAGCGAGGCCACGCCTTTCATCAATTATAATCACCATCAATCGCAAATCAATCGCAACCACAATCAAACTTCACACAAATTGCAGAACCCAAAATCAATCTCAAACCCAAAATTTAATGACAATTATGCACTCGAAAAAAATTTAGATTTTTGTTATAAAAATTTGTAATGTTAAAAAAAATCTATTTTGCATTGAATGTGAGTGAATGTGATTATGTTCGTGTGTGTATGAGTGTGTGTGTGTGTGGGTGTTCGAATGGAGATAGCGTTACAGAGCTAGGCACTGTGATTTTGGGATTCGTGATAGGAAAAGGACATTGACGGCGGCTGAATGAATCACAAAATCGCATCGAATCCGTTCGATTCGGTGGTAAAACCTTTTTTTTCGATATTTTTCATTGTGATTCAATCAGTCGCCCATCACGAGAGTTAGTTGGCTTCCACTCGCACAACTATCGCAGATCAAAGAGTTATTTCAAACGTCCTGTCACAGAATTACCTGAACTCACGTCGTGTCTGCTGATTACATAATCAATAAAACTTAATGCCAATGAAAAAAAAAAAATTACGTAAACTCTCCGTGGCAACGATGAAGTTGTTAGACGCGAAAATATAAATCTATTAAAGTCGAAAATAATTAAATATTAAAATCAAATTTGAATGAACAATTCGACTGAGCTTGGAAAATCACATTTAAATTATTGCACGCAGTGAACAAAGTATCGAGCTCCGCAACTTTTTCAACGACAAAGAATTTTGAAAAAAAAAATTTTGTGCCAGTGCTCGGTCGATAACGAGACTGTAATTTATTAGTTCTTTACGTTGTGAAAAAATTGAATTATTCGAAGCGACATGCGCTTCGTGCACATATTTCACGTCTGCGCATCAACTTTCGATTAACCGCATAGAAGAATTTCTGACAAAATATACGGATTGAATTTTTTTTTATTCATTGAATCTTCAATTAATAAAAAAATCAAAGCGAAATAATTAATCAATTGAAAAAAAATCGTGAGCTTGTTCTGCGTTACGAAATATAGCACAATTTTCCATTGGACATGACGATGGAAGCGTTTTTTTTCCGACCAATTGGCAACGAGATTAGCAAATGAAAAATATATCGAGAAAATAAGTGAATAAATAAATAAATGAATAATCAAATGAATAAATGAATTAATTGGGATAAAAATAATAATAGCACGATAAATGCTGATATTTCACGATTAAAAAAAACCCGTGTGATAAGATTAGCCGCGAGCCGTAGACAAGCACGACTCATCCGTGTCGAATCGTTGAACGACGATGAGCTACGTGTTGACGTACCTTCTTTGTTGACTGCGTCCAGGCTCTGATACTGCAGCTTGTCTGCAGCTACAAAGAAACATACGAAAACACAAGGACACATTGCGCCAGCAGAAAAAAAGTTTTTTTTTTTTCACTTCTATCGAGATCCTCCGAATTATCGGTCGCTTTGGCGGCTGCAATGCCCTCGCTATTTGCTAATCGTACCCATCGTTCAGTATTTTCGAGTTTTTTAAAATTCATTTATTTTTTTAAAATTAATTAATTTGATTCGACTATATATTTTCTACGCTTATAATTAATTATTTTCAACTTGCATATTATAAAATGTACGATTTTTCAGAAATTATGGAACCTCATGTAATTGTGGAGTTTTATAAATTTAAAAAATTCATGTAAATTGTTTGATTTTATACAGAAGCTAACACTTTTTTTCATCCAAAAATTTGTATTTTGATGATTTCGTTCCAAGATTGCTGAGGGATTTATTGTCATATCGTCAGAATTTTTCATATCAATGTACTGCTCAATCAAAATGTTTTACAAAATTTGCGCGAAAAAAATTTGTCGCAAAAAATATCGTGCGACAATTTTGTGAGGGTAAAATTTGTAGAAGAAAAATCGTAAAAAACATCATTTTACTCGAAAAGTTCGTTCGACGGTGTTGCGAGTAAATCGTAGAATCACCGTTCGTTCATCGTCGGAGAAACGGGAAATTCTCATTACCACAAAACATGAGTAAAATTAAAAAATAAATGAATAAATAAACAAACCATCAATAGACATGCAAAAAAAAACGCACCCTTGTTAACTGAAAAAAATAAATAAACAAACTAAACAAGTCGAACGTGCTTCGACGTGACACACAAAAAAAATTAAACCCCAAGTCTTTTGAAAATCGACCAAAAAAATCACGCAATTAATTCTGGACGAAGGAAAAAAAAAGAAATGAAAAAAAATGGAGGAAAAATGAGTGGAAATAAATTATTTTTACCGTAAAACAGTCGCGGAATTTGCCAAAAATGTCACCAATGTTTCCACGTACGAACGTTTGAAGAAAAAAAAACCGGTGTTTACTTTCGACCAAATTTTCAATGTCATACTCACTTTTCTCGGGTTTTTCCTGACGCTGATGATCGTAACTTCGAGCGCGTGGCTCGCATATGCTGCCAGCCTCTCTCTCCCGTCGTTGACGTTGACTCGCGGCCAATTGACTGCCCAGTCGCGCGGCTTCATGACCGGCCACTGTTCTTGCACTTTGATAAATAGAAATCCATTGTTACAAAAACGAAGAACCAACCAAATCACTGAATAAAAATATGTTTTCCTCAAAATTCGATATGTCAATCAATTTGCATTCGTTTACTGTGGGTCGGAGAAACTCTCTTGAAATTGCAAAAGGTCATCTTAAAAAAATCCCCCAGTTCACAAACTTAACAGTTCACAGAAAAAAAAAATGATTTGAGAAATTGTAGATTAAAAAAAAAGTGTATTCGTCGAATTTTCATATTCAATCCACAGTGAGAAATATTTAATTGGTTATTGTCAAACGACGCTGCGACTTATATTTCATTATTATTTCATGTCAAAATGTTTTTATGTCACGCTGTACGTAAAAGTGCGGTTTTACGCTCACTTCGTTCGCTTCAAACCGCATTTACAGACCTTGTGATATAAAAATTCGTACGACACTCGTACGAAAAACGTTTTCTGGACTCGTGTGATTGCAATACTCGCCTTCGGCTCGTTCTGCAAATTCACACTCGTCAGAAAAAAAAATTTCGTACTAGTGTCGTAATATACTATTATTTCGATTGTATTATAGTATTTCGTTTCGGAAGAAAAATTAAATTGAATAATCATGAAAGCACTGGTCTAGTGGGAGTTTGCGCGCGAAGGTACCATATTTTTTTCTGGTAATTATGCAGTATCGCGGCTTTTCCGAATTTCACAGTTTTTTTAAATTTTCCTTTTCGAGGATGGGTATTTGGTCCTATAGATGAATAATCAGGCGGGGGAGGTCAGAAAATGTCATCGGAAATATTTTTTTTTACGTTTTTTTTTTTTTTTTTTTTTTTTTTTGAGGTTCGAGAGTTGTTCAAAGATGTATAACAGATACAATCCCAGCCAAAAGAAAGCCAATCCGACAAATCTCGATCATAACCGCTCTGTGAATGCTAGAGAAATTCATAATCTTCAAATATCGTCGAATAGATGTTATTACATCTTTTGTCATTTTTCATATTGTATCCGAAAAACTTCAAAGCAAGCTACATTTCTATACTTTTGCGTGCATTTCTCGAGAACCAGACAGATGTTCGATCTCAATTTTTTGTGGACATTCATTAATCTTTATTCCACACATTGAAATTAAAAAAAAATTTTTTTGATATTAGTTCTATGCGTTTATCGTCAATAATAGCCTCAATGGTTTCTTTCCTATAATTTTTATTATTTTAAATTTATTATTTTATTATAATTAAATATTTACTTTCGATTTTTTTCGCCGAAAACTATCAAATGCAGCTCAAAACTAATTAAAGAAAATATCGAAACGAAAATGTACGGACGAAACTGCGTCTCACTCAAGCGCCCTCTGTGCTCATGGCCCGTTACGGTCCTGGCTTCACGGACGAGACGGTAGCCACGGCTGCCGACTCGCGCGATCGTTGGCTTGCCGGCGAATAATGCATGCCTGTACTCGTTTCTCAATTACTCAAGAACCCGTTGAGATTTTTTATATTTTTTGGGCTTAAAATGAAGGTGAGATATCAGCGATTACCGATACTAAATTGTGGATGTGTGAAAAATTTTTTCTAGCTTTGGCAGCGAGTTGAAATCGACGAAGAAAATTTCGCAAAAATCGAAATTTTCTTTTAATAATTTTCATATTCAATCTCGGGACTCAAATGTGGCAATAGTATCGGATGGAGATAATTTGAATCAGAATTTCATAAGCTTTATAACGGTGAAAGAAAACAAATTTTAGCATTTTTTCTCGCGGAGTTGTCGTCGTTCAAAGACATAGTGATTCCTGGCGGCGCGCGTGGTTAGTATCCTGATAATTCTGAGCGGTAGTGTATTGCTATGCGAAATTTCGAGTTTCTACGTCGCATGAATTCTGAGAAAATCTGTTGTGACAGACGGACAGACGGACAGACAGGCGAGTGATCTTATAAAGGTTTCGTTTTTTCTCGTTCGTAAGTATGGAACCTTAATAACAAATAAATGAGAGACTAAAAAAAATGAATCAATCAATGAGAAAATAATGTACCTGATGGGAATTGGCGCAGAACCTTGAAGAAATCCGCTGTCGTATGGCTCGTCCATCATGTTGGGATCCAGGTCCATCATGTCGATGGCTCGACTGGTCGTTGGACTGTCCAGAGTCGAATCGGCGGTTTCTTCCGTTTCTATCAGAGGCGGTGATGAATCCTTTGATTTAAAAAAAAAACACACAAATATACATTGAAATACACGGTATTTTCATCGGAGCAGGAGTGCAAAAGGCACCGAAAGTGCCCATCGAAACAGTCGATCAAATCGATTCTCACAGATTGCTGTAGAGGACTTATCGTAGCGTCGTCGTCCAGAACACCGAGTTCAGCATCTTCCTCCTCGATTCGGGTGCTGCACTGAGAAGTCGTTTCCTGTAATGGAAAAAACTGATTATTTTCGGAAATGTTTATCAAGTTAAATTTATCAACGATTGTTGGAATTATCGAAAAATATTGATCATTTTTTAATGAAATTTCACATCCACTTGTCAATCGTTTATCGACCCTTGTTAGTAACACTGGGTAAAATTCACCCCAGCGGGTTTTCAACCCAAAATATGTCCCGTTAATTCAAAGAAAATAGGACACGTGGCGCCATCTGCTGGTAAAAGGAACCTCTAGGCTCAAGTCCACACGAGATTCGTTCGAATCGACAAGCTAGTTTTCTCGTGGCAACCGTTCGAACCGGATAGTGTAAAATTTTGGGGTTGATTTTACCCAGATTGACGGTAACGTAAAAATTGTAATATCGAAGAAATATATATATTTTTTTCATATTCGAGTGCAAATTTACCTTGAGAGAAGTGCAACATAGAGATTTGTACAGGTGGAAATAAGAACAATATATTAATTTTGTTATTCGTCGATAATAGATGCCCTATAATATATTTCCTCGAACGATTCAAGGACCATTGCTCGATGATCATGAGGAGCAGCATATCGTTGATGGTGGGAGTAAGGTAGGCTTCAAGGACGAAGAAAGATATCGTATCTCGGGGGAGTCGGAATAAACCGACGCTAAACACGATAGATCTCGATTCCGACTTAACGAATGCCACGCAAGAAGAAAGACTGCGGCAGTCACGAGCAACAAAGCGAAGAACTGTATCGTTCAACTCATGTTGTACTTTTTTTGTATTTTTAAAATTTAATTTTTATAAATAAATGATGGTTTTCTTATGGAACATTGGAGATAATTTTCTAGTAAAACTTGCCACCTTTATATCGTGAAATAACGATATGTATGTTTTTTACCAAGCGAGTCAAGAACGATTGTATCCATCAGTTAGTGCATTATTTTAGAATAAGAAAATTGTTTGAATTTTTCAAATATTTAAAAAACTAATACAGTTGTAGCAATTTTAATGGCAAGGTATTTTATCAATTTTTTAAAAGACTTTTTCGGCACATTTTCAATTTAATTTTAGCTATTATAAACATTTGTACTCATAGAAATGGTTTATCAGTAGTGAAACCCCATGACAAAAAAAAATAAACATGCTGAATTAAATTTTTTTTAAATCCAAAAACATAATGAATAATAAGAAAAGAAAAATCGACGACTCACGAGATTGTGGCTGGATTCGTTGCGCGAATGAGGCCTGAAGCCTGGACCGGGTGGCAAATTTTTCTGTACGCAACAATTTACGCCAGGACTGAAGTGCAACTCCACGTGAAATCGTTCCTCGCTGCTCGGATCCTTCGTCGGATCTTCGTACAGCATCACCACTATCTGGGACATGTAATTCAACTCGGATACCATACTCACGTATTCCATCGCTCGTCTCCACTGTTCGTCGGTCACAACCTTAAACATGTCGTCAAAAAAGCAAAAAAAAAAAATTAAAAATATTTGTCATCTGTTTTTTTTTTTAAATGTGCCAATTAATCTACCGACATCGGTTTATGATTTCGATTTTACTCACATCGAGCAATCCACCGTATCGCAATACCGTGAGCAAAGAGTGAACGTGACTTTCGCTCGTGAAATACAAACGCGTACGCACGTGTCTTCCGGGACTGGACACGCCGTGAGAATATCTTCAAACAGATAAATAATTTTGAAAACCACGTAAAAATGATATTAAGAGCTAACAACACCCGTGAAGGTTTAAAAATGACAATTTTTTAACATAAAAAATTATAACATAATTTTAAATGTCTAAATGCAAAATATTTTACAGCGAGATTCAAATGATATTTTAGATTGAGGTCGAATTGAGATATTTACATTTAATGATCAAATAATGTATTACGAAAACTTTATACGCAATTTTTTTTATAAAACGCACGCTTTAAAATTTGCGTGCACGATTACTCTTACAATATTTATCCCATTGACTTGAAATCTGAACACGATCGTTTTCTATACGACAAAATACAGATAAAGTATGATTTTTACAAAGTATCCGAATTTTGACAAGAATTTTGCCCGAAAAAGTGATCATTCTCTAAAAAGAGTTGACTTCTAGAAAATAAATCGATATTTAAAAAAAAACGCATGCATACTCTGTAACTTTAAAGCATATGGAAAATGAAATTTTTCGAATTTTTGTTCGAGGTTCAACCATCAGATAAAGAACTTGCACGCGAAATGATATCTTGGAATAAAAAGTTGACTATGGAAATGGGCTATGACGCCGAAATTTCGGATAAATAAATTGGAAATATAAATTCTATCGATAAATATTTAGACAATAAAGTGCTTTTTTAAAAACAAGTCATTTATTGGCTCTTGAAAAATTCCTAAAGTTAAGCGTCATTCTAGTGCCTCAGGTGTCGTTTCACCTCTCGAAAATAAAATCGATTGTATCCTCTTGTTTCCTGTGCTTGTCGCCACAATTTTCCGATTGAGAAAATGAAATTCGTTTCAGACTGGGAAATGTCTTTGTTTCTTTCAGTGATGTCAGAATACACACTGTCACGGTCATCAGACGGTGGCAAAACAAAAAATCATTTTCTAACCTGGGATTCAATCTGTTGACTGTTTCCTCTCCGGACTCTTCAATGTTTCTTTGAAGATCGGCACGAATTTTTTTCAAAAGAGGCGTGCAAATACCCTGTCCAATGGTCAATTTTTCCTGCACCGTCAGTCCGTATTCCTTAAAATGAGCGCAAGAAAATCAATGAACAATCGATTCAACCATATGAATTTAAAAAAAATAATCAAAGAATAAAAAATCAAATGATTCTTCTGTCAAAAATTCTGCCACTGTATCAACAGTCAGAAAACACGACACGGATGGATGTCGACTCTGTAGAATTGCAACGATTTTGTTAATTCATAAATCCAAGAATTATTCATGGCCATTATAAATAACAGATTGCAATTTAATCATCGAGAAGAAAAAAACATTTTTGCAGATGTTGTTATTTTTTTTTTTTTTTTTCATTATTGAATAAAAAGATTATTACTTGTGGTATAACAATGTCGGCGAGAAATTTGGCGTAAATGTACAATTCCTCGGCGTGATCGAATTGCAACGTGTGATTGTTGTGTTGCAAATCGTATTTAATGCAATCGTAGATATCCGGAATCTTCGATATGTCGAAACGTTTGCTCTTTGTGCAAAAATCTTTTTCGATTTTGCCCCATCGACGTCCCATGAGTTCCCAAGTCTCGCCGTGATAGAGAATAGCGTCTGCAAATAAAAAATAGAAAAAAATGAACTATTTTCATTTATAACAATTTAATTCGCCGTTTACAAACAGGAAATTTGCAGTAAAAGTCCAGTACAGGGACATAAAGGATGCTGTCTGTGAGTCGCATCAGTATTTTCACGAGGTGGTGAATATCGTTCATTTTTGTTTTATTTTGCCAGAAAGTACCAAACCTTACTGCGTGCCCTATTAAAAACTAATCGCGACTTGAAAAGATTTTAGCTTTATCGAAAATGAAACTAACGATTTTTTACAGAAACTGGTGAGAAGCTTGTCACATGCTACGTCGAATGTCCCTTGGTTCAGTAAATTTGGACTTCGACATTCCGAATTATCACGTGAGGAAGACAACAAAATAATTCCGATTTTGACAGAATTTCAGGCTTCAATTTTGACTTGTGATCGGAGCTATTCAAGGATATTTTTTTCAAAGCTTGGTTTTTTCTATCAGGAACCTTCAAATTATTGGCTGTTGATCGATCCAAAGAAAATTAATAAAAATATATTCATCGATAAAAGAATATTGATATCATTATTCATTTATCTGAAATATTCATTTATTTGTATGAGCGTGCACAATCCAGATGTCGACAGTCAGCAACCCGACTCCCTATTATACATATATTACCTATAAGTAACATTGATATTTTCCCACGCGTAAAATATCAATGTTACTTATATACCGTCGTAGGCTTTTTTGTAGGAAATTTAATTTTCCACAAGATTGTTTATGTAAACTTTTGGTCTGTATACCGTTGTTTATCCAGAGTTTGGACGGAAAGGTGAAAATAATTAAAAAATCAATGCATTTTCACCTTCCCGTCCAAACGCTGCTTACAAACGCTGTGAAGACCAAAAGTTCACATAAGCAATGTTGTAAAGAATCGAATTTCCTATAGAAAAGTCTGCGACGACATATATCTAACTTTGATAATTTACGTGTGGGAAAGCTCGAAAGTCGGAAAATGTTAAAAACCGCGCCGACTAGTAGGCGTTCGGAATATTGTACGTTCGCTACAATGTTATTCGGAGTTTTGACGATTCGAAGCAATTTCATTATACGCTGCGATTGTTCGTAACACTGTCATTCGAAGCATTGCGCGTTCGGAATTTTTACCCTTCTGAACATTAATTTTCGAGCCTGATTTTCGAGCCCCACCCTAATTTATCATTCAATACTCTGTTTCATAATCATATTTGTAGACTGGTTCCCATTATATTTCCAAAATATTTTAATAATTCAGTAAATAATTTGGTAAGTTGAGGTAAATCATGAATAACAACTTTTGACAGAGTATTAGTAGCCCATCCATTTGCCATTCGGCCCTGGCGTGGCATGTGAAACGCTAGCCGAGACCCTCGAATTCGGCGACTGACTGTCGTCATCTAAATTCTGCTCGCTTATACAAATAAATTTATATTTCACGAACTCGCTACGATTTAAAAAAATTGTTATCGATCAACAGCCAAGCATTTAAAGTTTTTTTCCGGAAAAAAGGAAAATTTGAAAAAAAAAATTCTCGGAAAAAATCCAGAGAGTCAAAGTTGAGGCCTGGGATTCTGTCGAAATTAGAATTATTTTTTTTTGTATTCCTCACGTGATAATTCGGAATAAAGAAGTCAAAATTTACTTAACGAAGGCTTATTCGACACTGCATTTAACAAGCCTACAAATAGTTTTTGTAAAAAATCATTGCAGAATATTCTCAATTTTCAGGCTCTCAAATAATTGAATTTTTCAAAGCTGCAAGTCTAAGGTTGAAAACCTTGCAACGATTTTCATTCAATCGTTGAAAAATTATGAATTTCATAACAAATTTCGGCTTTCAGTAAATTATTACCCAAATTTTCAATTTTCATCAGAAGAAAATAACCGCAAAAACGTTTTAAAAAATGTAATACAACTTTAGAGAGTCTGACTGTAAAAAGAAGGTACGCTGAAGAAGTGGGAAAACGAAGGGTTAAAAATCAACGACGTTGAATAATACCTTTAGTCTTGGGATCGTCCTTTTTTATTCTCACAATGTCCATGAGCTTTTGTATGAGCGCCTGAACGTGTTGACAACATTGCACAGGATTTTTCACGAAATCCAGAGCGTCGTTTATGCTAAGCGCGTTTCCTGGATTTATTTGTTCGCGATCCTCCCTCGTGAATTCACGATCTTGCTGGAGGAGTTCGTGCAAACGGGTTTTTACCCTGTAAAACCATAATAATTATCAACCCTTATTTCTTCATTGAATCAACGAAAACTTTGATGTTCACGACATTTTGCAAGGTGTTGCACAAATGTGCATAAAAATGTGCTGCGTTTAAATATTTTTCGTTCAAAACATGTTTTTTACAATGTTCAAATATGCAATAAAATAATCTAAAAAGTTCGCTATAGACTTGCTTATTTTTGTTTCTCCTAAAAAAATCCCCCTAAAAACGCTTTTCTTAGGCCTCCAAAAGCAGGCCTATAAGGGGGGGGGGATACATTACTCCCCCCCTTCTGCCTTAAGGGGAAGAGTAATGTATTAACATTTTTAAAAATTTTTCCAACTGAATGCATAATATCTCAAGAATATTGTGTCAAAATTTCAAGTCGATTGGAGCAAAATTGATGACGTTATGAGTATTTGAGTGTCCGTTGCTCCGGGCCGTGCGGTGAGTACGCAAAACTTCGAAGCGTTTTCCTGAAACTTGACATTTTTTAAGCCCATTAACGGTAACGCAAAATCTACTGGACCAATCGTTTTGAAATTTTGCACACTATTTTTTCATATAATTCACCAGGTATTGGCGAGAGCTTTTTTTTCATAATTATTAATTCTACAGCAAGAAATTAGATGATTTTCATAGGAAATCGGTTTTTTCACTTTCAAGTGCTACGAAAAAAAAAAAAAATTTTAAACAAAGATCCCCTCGTGATCACCTCGAGAAACACCTCTTCAACGAATGAATTTTGATTTTTTCGTTTCAGATGATTCTTTTGCGAGTTATGATGAACACAGCAAAGCAACTTTTTTTCGAGGCGCCTCCGGAGATTCATTGTCACCCGCTTGATTTTCAATATTTTCAAATGAAAATTCAGGAAAATATTGTTTAAATGTTGTATTACTATATGGAAATTAATTGAATCAATACACACTATTTGTATAGCCAAAAAAAAATCTTAGAAACACGCTTATTTTTCATCGAATTAACCTTACGCCGCCCTTGAGGGGAGTGCAACATAGTGATTTATCCAGTTGGAAATTTTGTTAAGACATCAATCTTGTTATTCATGGATAATATATGCCCTATAATCTGCGTCCTTAAACGATTCGAGGACGATTGCTCGATGATAATGAGGAGTAGCAGGCTGTTGACGGTGAATACTTTCAAGACGATGAAAAAAATCATGTCTCGGGGGAATCGGAATACACCGACGGTGAGCACGATAGTTCTGATCTCGATTCCGCCTCGGGGAATGCCGCGCGAAAGGAAGACTGCTCCAGTCACGGGCGACAAGAATAAGAACTGCATTATTTAACTCATGTTTGTAATTCTTTTTTCTGTGATTTTTTAATTCAATTTTCATGAATAAATAATGGTTTTTTCATAGAACATTGGAGATAATTTTCTGGTCAAACTTTTGCTACCGTCATATCGTAAAGTGAATATATTTTTTTTCAAGAGACAACAAAAACGATAAGATCAGCAAGTACATAATTTCAGAATCGAAAAACTGTTTGAATTTTCGAAATATCTTAAACGTTAAACAAGTTGTAGCAATTTTAGGGACAAAAGTAGTTTTATCGATTTTTTTGTCAATATTTTTTTTAGCACATTGGAAATTACATCTTGGCTATTATAAACTTTTGCAATTTACCATTCAAAGTCGTTGGGGTGAATTTTATCGAGAGTGAGTGAAGCGTAATTGGACCGAGGTGCGGATGAATGTTCTCACGGTTGAATGTTTCCACAAAACAAGCAATGGATTTGAAAACTGTCATGAAAATATCAGTGTTTATTACGGGTTTTTATAATGGTTCACGATTGGAAAAAAAAATTGGTCAAGAGTGTGTTGGGTATGCACATGATAGGGTTCCGTAGGCATTCTGTAGTAGTCATTGAGATTTGGATTTTTTTTTTGGAAATTTCAATTTTTAAACGCTCGCTTCCAGCACAACTCGCAGCGGGCCCTTTTCTTTCTATTATTTTTTTTTTATGTTTGATTAAATGTATTTTTTTTTTAATCTGGATCGCTACGATAATTTATTTATTTTTCAACTTTGAAGTTTCTTTGAAGCTATGGCTAAAGATACGCAATAGGAGTTATTTTGCCGTCAAAAATTAGTTCGTATCCGAAAAAGAGTTATTTTTATATTTTTCGTAAACTATTTTTGCAACAATGTTCGTTATAATTTTGATTAAATGTACTAATTAAAAGCTACATTTTGAAATTTTTTCACATTTTTTGCATCGACAGTTTAAAAGTTAGAGGGGGGAGGAACACTCTGATAACGACTTTGAAAGTAAATATCTCATGACTGAAGGGTTGAAATGGAAAGGTCTCAGGACATTATTTGTTGCATTTGAGGAGACCTATCGAAAGATATCTCACTCAATGGTGTAAGCAAAAAAAAACATTTCGTGAACACTGTTTAATTTGCGGAAGAGGGGTCAAAAACATTTTTTTTATATGTTATCATTTCTTGTTCCAGGTCTGTGACATACGGACGGACGGACGGACTTGGCGAAACCGCAAGGGTTCCTAAATTTCTACGGAACCCTCAAAAATGACATATTTGTTGCGAGGATCAAATTGGAAGAATGAAAATATAACAACGTGTTCCACTCACATATTTTGATATTTGCTGCTATCACAGTCGTTGTCCAATAGACCATTCGTATTCGCGCTTTTGACCATTTGCACGAGAATGGGAGTGAGCTCGCCCTCGAGAGCCAACAGACCCTTCGCGAATGCCGCGGCGGTCATTTGTACACGACCCTCGTCGCTCGCGTAGATCTTCAAATCGTGACGAAAGGTCGAGTGCAGCCTGAGCAAACCGAGACCCTGAGCTCCCGCGTATTCACCTGCGTATTAATTTAATGATTTGTGACAATAGAACCATTTCTTTTAGACCATAATTCAAACATTTTACCATTTAACCAATATTATTTAACCATAACGTTTTTTTTTTATGTCCAAGGATTTTTTTCTAATCTCTAACGATTTTTTTTTTCGCCATCGTTGTGAAGAACGACGAATTGGCGACCATCGTATTGGCCAATTGATCGTTCAGATGATGGCAAACATCGATAACACATCAAACATTGCCCTGAGGGTCGAGCATCTTTTTTCTAATCTAACAAATATTGAAACAGCATTTTTTTTTCAAATTATCAACGACAACGAATGGCCGAGAATAATTTTTTTTTTCGTAAACCTTTTCTTCGTAAGTTTATTCGAATGCGGTTCGCTATTTGGAATTATTATGTTCGAACATTTATCGTATGATCTACTTTTTGCAAAAAGATTTTTATCATTTTTTGCTGTCGTTCATATTTGTTGCTTTTTTTATAACTTAAGTCGAACACAATATTGAGGACGTAGCTAATCTGCGTCTGGACTACGATTTAACGAGCCAATGTGCGGGACACGATGGTGCTTGGACTGTACAGATATACCTGATAACATTGAGTTTCAAGCTAGCTACGGACTACAGAGCATGCGAAAACTCATTTTTCAAACCACAGTAACATTTTTTTTCTATTCAAATCGATTAAAAATTCAAGAATCGATAGTTCAATCGAAAATTGAATTTCGTGAATAAATTTTAATTACCGAGAAATAAAAGTTGACAAAATTATCGACAACCACAGATTGAAGATGCTACTATCGTGAACAAAAAAAGTCCAAAATAAAATGTGCTAAACATTGTCGCAGTTGTGCCGAATTGTTGTGACGATAATTTACAGGACAATAATTTATAAAATAATAACTTTGTACATTTCTTTTTATTTAATTTTCTGCGTAAATTGAAAAAAAAAAATTAATTTAAAAAAAAAATGGCATGATCGCACTCGCGTCGTGTCTTGGATGTTCGACGATGTGTAAACAGCGAATAACGGAGGAGGGGCAACGACATTCGACATTTTTAACGCACATCGATAAGATAAAAACGAAAAAATAAACTAAAATTTTGGAAAAAAAAAAAATTATCTACGAAACAAGCCTTGGATTCAGAATATTATCTCGAGTTACCGTGGCTTGGTAACATCTCTGAGTCTTCCTCTGAAAAGTAATGTCGAAAAGAAAGATATATTTGAGTAACCCATTTTCGTTGTTTTTTTTCCACTAAACGTTTGGTGAATTAAAAAAATAAACTAAATTCCGGTTTTTCTTCTATGCACAATTACTGTTCTGTGTCTAATTCGATGACGTGACTTTGCAAACTTATCTCGAATGAATGTGGGACAATGATAGCAACCAAAAACAAAAGGACATCGAAAAAATCGAGAAATCTATTTGTTTAAAAAAAATTATATATTTGCAATAATTTGATCGATTGTTTTTTATTGTGCCAGACAGACAGATTTTTATTCGACCGCAGCTATTTCGAGGTATAAACGATGCAAAAGGGATGCGATTCAATGTATTTGACACCATTGGTACTTCTGACAATTCATAATTTTTTTCTAATTTTTTTCTTGCGAGTTTCAAATCGACAAAAATCAGAAATTGAAAAAAAAATAAATAAAAAAACGACCAATTGACGATCAGCGCATTGAATAAACAAAAACCAATGTCAAGTAAAATGTATTTGTCGGGAATGTAAGATGTGAAAAAAAATCGACGAGTTACAACGAAAATCATTAGCGAAAATACGAAAAATTAAATGATCGGATTGGGATAAGATGGATTGTAATTATAATTGAACTAAACAAACGACTATGACGACGCACGATAATGATTAATTAATTTCAGCAAAACAAGCATAAGAGCGTATGATACGAACCACTAAGGTGTCTACCTTGACCACCGGGATACATGCAACGGAATATACGTCCCAATTCCTCGGCTTGTATCCGGCCAGCCGGTGTCAATTCACCGCCCCATTTCAAAATAAGAACCAATGACGGTTCACCCAGTCGATCTGCAATACAATGTGAAAAAACGGTAAGTTAATTAGACCATTTAATTATCAACGTAAAAATGTTCACTCCAAAATTTACACAGGCTTGCAATGAAAATAACAACAAAAATCTAAAATTTATTAGGCCGTGTCGAGAATAAAAATTTGTTTTTTCCCACAGAATTCAAAACCTAATTCTTTCTTATTCTCTATTGTTTATTATTATTATAGAGGAGAGAGTTGGCTTTTTTCGGACATTTTATTTTTCAATTAGTTTTATTCTTGCACTTTTGTGAAGTTTATTTTTTGAAGTCTTCTATTCTATCGTTAGTGTTGTATTCATGTCAAGTTTATTGTGCAGTCTTGACTAATAATGTTTCTTGACCCGGAATGGTAACACCTCCAACAAATTACGTAATGGTCACACTGGGTCCAGCGGACCCTGCGCACAAACACAGTTGCCACTTGCGTTCTTTTCCATGTATTGACTCAAATCTTGTACGAGAATGAAGTCTTACTCCCTCTTTATAATCCAATCGTTTTTTTTTTATAATTTGTTTTTCGCAAACAAACGCGAGAATATTTTTTTTTTTTTAAATTACCGTCTTTTACTAAAACAATCGCCAAATTTTCAATTTTTTAGATAAATCTAAAAATCTTATTGGGTTGTACTCTCGAAAAAGTATACTATCAAGAGAAAAATACAATAATATCGAGCACGGGGTCCAGTGGACCCGAACGAAAATAAACGTCCACACAAATCAACGCCAACAGACGCACTGACACCGCAACGGTTTTCGAAAACCAATGGAGACTGTTGTGGAACCTTCAAACAACAACAAATGGCGCCACACATTCCATATGGAACTATATTTCGGAAGTTACATAAATTAAAATTGCATTGGGTCCACAGGACCCAGTGTGACCATTACGGGTTAAAATTATTAAAATATTCACAAAATAGTCGGTATTATTGAAATTCGAAGAAGCAATAACGCGAGTGTGCTTGCCTGAGAATTTGATTCAAAATCGAAATTGTGATGGCGATCGTAAAAAAATCAGTTGTACATAGCTAATAGTATTGACGAAAATATTCTCACTCTGTTTCATTACAATGAAATAAAAAAATTCGTGAAAATACACGTAAGAATGCCCGAAAAAAGGCAATTGTCCCTTTAATTGAGTGCAGAGATGGGCATTCATTCTATGAAAATGTATTTGAATACTTTTCGAACTAAATGATACTGAATTTTATCAGATTTATCAAATATCTTAATTCATTGTAAAATAATAATTCACGTAAAATGATGATAATTATCACGAAAATGTGAAAAATATTTATTTGACCATGATAATTAATCATAGTTATTCGTTTTGAAAAGTATTTAAAATAAATATTCATTGAATGAACGCCCATCACTGAAATTGAGTGTCAGTTGGTAAATTCTGGAGTGATTAGCGGGCTTCGTGGAGCGTAATGATGAAAAAGCGAGGCATACTGTGACTGTTACCATCGTCGGAGGAGCTTCCTCTGGGTCGCCCGCGAGGCTGATACTTCATTTGTACCTTTCGATTAATACCGGAAAAATGACCGTACCTGGAAGACAACAATTTTTTTTTTATCAAAATAAAATGAAGTAAAATAATAAGAATAAAAATAGAAAATCGAAAAAAAAAAATTAAATTCGACAAAATCATGAGACATTACATTTCCAGAACGCTCTTCAATTGCTCCAATTTTCCCTGTTTCTCCTCGAGCTCAGGCCCGGCGGCTCTGTGCTGAATTTCCGACAGCAAACTTCTCGCAGTGTCCAAAATTTCTTGCAACTGTTTCGGTCTCTTGAGTTTCACGTGACCGTGTTTGTAGCCATCGTATTTAGCGAATATCTCGAAGAACCTGGGAACAATAATTCCATCGTTAATGGACGTAGGAATAAAAACAAATAATTAATATCCATTATCGTCACATCTGACCGTTGTAATTTTTTTTTTCGTTCTTTTTCAAAATAAAAAGAAAAGCTACAACCAGTAAACTCACTTTGGATGACGAACTTCTACCTTCATCTTCTGCTTGGGAGTTCTGTCGCCGTGTCTGATAACCGCTACGACGCAACGCAATTCCATCCTGAGAAATGACAAAAGAAAAAAAAAACAATTTTAAAAAGAAACAAAATTAGTAAATATACCTCGACAAAAAAATTATTTCATAATAATTGCAAAACATTTATGTCGAAATTAATTTTTCAACAATGATTAATCGAACAGATAATTATCGTTCGGGGGTAGGACAAAACGAGAAAAATATATAATACGCGTTTGTAGAAAAAATAAACATCGTGTAAAGATTTTTATTGGATGATACATCAGCACGACTTTGTGCTTTTGAATTTTCTGGGTAAAAAATTGGGAAAAAGGTCCCGATCGTCGTTCTGTTTCATTGGGGTCGGGGGGAGGGGGGGGGGGTTGTTGTTGAGGGTTGTGATTTTTTTTTTCGGGATCCAATTGTCACTTTGGTGCGACACGTGTTTTGTGCTTCGCGTTTCTCTTACATTTTACCGAAGGTAGTGGGTACGATTGGTGGATCGTCCAGCTGAAAGGGCACGCTCCAAGGTATATGTAAAGTCGGGGCAAGCTCACGGAGAATCATGTTACCCAATATCTTTGCGCAATCGTCATAGTATTTGTTCGAATTTTTCACGAAACTAAATCCATTCACGTCGCACACAAACGACTTTCCGTTCGCTCTGAAAACAAAAGAAAGAAGAAAAAAAAACGAAAAAAAAATACACCAAATATTATTAATTTTATGAAATTCACAATTTCTATTAATTTTTTTTTCCCTTCAATTTTCCATTTGATGAATTATGAATGAAAAAAAAAATCAGAATGCCCGAAAAATTAACTATTTCAATAAGCTCACAATCAAAAGCTCAAAAAAAATTAATTTAACAAAAATTATGATTTCCATCGAATCGTTTTTTTCCCCGTTCACGTTTAAAATAACAATAAACCGAAAATGATTAATTCAATGAAGCTCACAATTTTTATTTTCGTTTCTCTTTTGTTTTTTATTTAATGTATTTTGAAAAGATAATGAATTTTAACTGTTTAATTGTTCTCTGTTAAAAAAATAAACTGAAAAGACGTAAATTCTCTGTTACATGGAAATTTATTATTTTCCTTCATTACCATGTGGGAATGAGATTGGAAAATGGCGATGTTTACGAATTTTCGAAATGTTGGACGTGCAAAATAAAATTGCAAATGAAAAAAAAAACGAGTGCTCGAAGCCGTACCGCGGTATCGACTGTCGGAATAATTTCTCGAGCAGCTTCGAAACGAGCCTTGAAATGTGCTTGCGTATGATTCGCGCGTCGCAACAACAGGCAATTCGATACCTGGTTTCTAGAATATCACTGATAAACGTACGCATTGCAACCGCCTCGACACATCTGCGACACTCTCGCCATATGCATTTAAATATTTTCGCTACTCAACAATTGTGCAGCATCTAAAACAATTTTATTGTTTTCTTATACAAATTTCTCATTCAATTATGTAAAAAATTGTACTTTTAATCAAAATTAATTCTTTCCGAATTAATCGAAGAATTTATTTTTTTTGTTTTTATTTGATACTAAGTTGTTTGAAAATTTTCGTGGAAACGAAAAAATTTTAGATAAATTATAAATTTAAACGAAATAAAAAACTATTTTATCATAGTAACTTTTTTTAAATTATTCGATTTTTTTTGTTTTAACTTAATGCTGCATCGTTTGAAAATTTCCGTAACAACAGAGAGAAGTCTGAGATGACTTAAATTTAAAGAAAAAGGAAAATTATGGAGGCCTTATATACGCAACAAATTTCAAAATATATTTTTTTTAATTTTTCATCCATTAGCCTGAACGATTAGGAATATTTTATGCTTTGCAGAATTGAAAAAAATCTAAAAAATTGCTAAAGTTACAGCATTTGGAGCGTAACATAAATACAGCGCGGCGCGCTTGGCCGCCAACTTCAAAGCCGTTCCTACACAATTTACTTTTTTGAACCTTGTGAAAGTTCCAACTTTTAAACGAAGCTTCAGATCGCTTTGGAATTTTTACGACATATTTTTAGTATTATCGCCTATCGTGTGAACCACAGAAACAAAAATTTTAATGGCACAAAAAAATATATAAAAAATAAAAAACCGACAGAAAATTGAGTAAAAAATTGTTCAAATTTCCACTTTTTATCATTATAATTTTTTTATATTATCGTTGGTTCACACTGAAGATACATTCGTTATGCAGTTATAAACATGTTCATTTTTTTCACACACCCACATCGATGCCGAGAAGTTTCACCATCAACGCGCGCGCAAAAAATAATACATTGCTTTATTATGTAATATCTCCGCCATTTGTCAATATTTCTAATTTTATTTACGTATACGTATTTTTTCACGTATTTAACCCTGTGCATAAATAAACGGTAATAACGGTATGCGTCATTTTTTTTAACCACGTCTAGAAAAGTACCTTCGAAATCGGCGAAATCACGTATATAAGGCCCCAAAGTTTTTTATGAAATTCTAATACAATTTTTAAGAATAGATTTTTTTCGTTCTTTCGTATGAAAAAAATGTTGTCAATATATGCGTCATTGTATTTTCAACTGCGACTAAAAAAAGTTGCTTCGAAAATCGGCGAAATCGCGTATAGAAGGCCCCAAAGTTTTTAATGAAATTCGAATAGAATTTTTTTTTTTTTTTTTTTCGTGACTCACCTCAAAAGATCGAAACCGCAAACGGTTTGTTTGAATGCCAAACAAACCTTTCGGCTTATGAGCTTCTCGGCGTTGCTGAGAATAACCGGGTAACGTATTTCCTTGCCCTCGGAGTCGCGCTCGACTTTGCCATCGAGGGCCGGACTCTTTCGCGCCTCAGCGTGCGCGTAATCCGGTCCGACCGTGTAAACCTTCACGTCCGTACCGTCCGTCGGCATGAAATCCTCGTAAATGTACGAACCGGTTTTTCGAACTCTCGACTCGGGCGAATAAACGCTACTCCGGCTTCCTATCTATAAGGGGCAACGAATTTTACAAAACGGACGAAATTGTTTTTTTTTTCAATAAAAAATTTATGAAATTTGTGGGTATGGGATTCCATGGCAAGTAGCATTGATTTTCATCGATTTTTCGATCGAATATTTCGTACAGTCGATCAAAATTACACACTTCGCGTGTGCGGAATTAAATAGATCACGTGATAATTGTTCAATTTGAAAATGGAAAAAAAATAATTTAACTTCTTTGCATAATATTTGAATTATGTGTTTCATTGAATTTTTAATGAAAAGCAATATTTTCGAATTTTCTTTTTTTATTCGATTAAGATGGAAAAAAATATGCAAGCTTACCCGATGTAAATAAATATGAGTTCAGTATCAATGGTCATACATTTCATGAATAATTAATCATTTGAATAACACCAGAAGAAAAAAAATATAGTATTTGCACGAAAAAAATAATAATTTATCACATCCATGAAGAATTAAAATGAATAAAGTAAAAATGCTAAAACACCTTCCTTTTTTTAAAAATTATTTTCGGAATCTTACCGAATCAAAATATACATCGTCGGAACATAGACAGTCAAATATATATATATTGACAATGTGAGGATAACATTTCTCTTTTTTTAATTTTGCAAACTGCGAGATATCGAATTGTATGATTTTTTGTTTGGTTTGTTCTTTTTTCTTTTCTTGATTTTTTCTTGTTTAATTTCTCTATCGAGAATAATTATTCGCTTACTCCGGTCATCGGATAGAGTTCGAGACGGTCATCGGTTGAGATTGATTTTCCGGCGATCACGGTGAACCCTGGCGAACTGTAAAACAAAACGATGGAATGTCTCTTTCGTACCTTTCGAAATAATCTCTGACTACCACCACCCGCGGAGGTTGGATAGTAGATGTAAATGTTGTGATCCTCAGCGGAAACGGGTTTCTCGACGAAGGGCTTGTTGAAGGTGACACCGTTGACCTCCACGTGATCCTCGGACTCGACGAGCTCGTGATCTGAAATAGATTCTTAGTTCTTCGCATGTCAAAAATTGAACATTCAACACAGGAGTTAAGCGAATATTCAACCGTCTTCGGGCTTTCGAACGAGAGATATTTCGTTTCGACGGGAAAAGAAGAAAAAAAAAAGACGATGAGATGCAAAACACTAAGACATCGAGGGAAACAAGAACGAAATAAAATAGAAGTGAAAAGAAGAATGAAAATATCGAAGCATTGCAGGCGTGTTTTAGGTAAGCTTTTGAGACAGAAAACAAAAAACGTGCCATGGATTGAAAGAGATTCAAATGAGCATATGTAAGAAAGGATGCAAAGTAGAACCTTGCACATTGCTTCCTCATAATTTTCTACCGTTTGAAACTTATTAAGATGTAAAGTTAATATTAAAATTTATATTAAATTAAATTATATTGAAAATATTCTTGCATTATTCATGCATCATGAATAATGCAAGAATATTTTACCGTGAGTGTGATGTCAATCGAAATCAATATATATCGGGTTTAACTTCAAATTTAAACAATTCGAATTCGCATAAAATCTGAACGTCTGAATGGAATTCGATCAAATTCAATACGAAACGCCTTTCGATGATAGTGCATCTTTGTGCCAAATTTTAGTGCGATATCTCGAAAATTGCGCGAGCTAGAGAGCGCAAGTCGATTTTTTGAAGAATTTCGAAATCACGTGAGAACAAAAAATGTGTAGTAGTGAACGTTAAACCAATGCTACACACACACACACACACATACGGACATTTTTTCCAAATGTGATTTTAAGACGTTTTGGGACATTCTGAACACGTTTTCATGAAAATCTGGAAAAAAAATGTTTCACCGAAACAAAGCTTTCTCTATGAGGAAGCAAAAAGAGGAAGAAAAGTGAATTAAGCGTTTGCTGGTTTTTAATTGATACTTAAGAATCTCATATATACATGAGGTGTTATTTCTGAACTGTCTGAATTTTAAAAGTCATCTATTTTTATCATCTTCAAATTTACAGGTTTTTTCGTCTATATAGTAAACAGTTACCCGCCCCAATTCAATTCAAGCCCTTTACAATCATCCCTTCTCGAAGTACAGGGAATTAAAACGGACAGTTCCGAAAATATCATTTTTTTACGCCTGCACCGGGACCTTCGTGTGGTAACTCTGTTTGTGGGAAAACAAAATGAACTTTCAACGGGTGATTTGAAAATCAGTTTTTTGGCTTTTGCAGACTATTCAATTAAATTTTTTTTCCAAATTTTTATAAATAAATCACGAATTGAAATGTTTAACTTTTTCTTTGTACTTGAGCCACTTTTTTTGAAATATTTTTCAAAAAAAGTTTGGCGTTTTTGCATTGAAAACATATTTTTTGATCAACTCCTATTCTAACAAAGTACAATGAACTTTCAGGAAGCTAAATGATTTGGGAAGCGATTTTAATACTGTTTCATGCTATTAAGGGGACTGAGTCACCTGAGGAGTATAAAAAATCGATTTTTTTTACATTTTTTTAAATCTCCATACGATTTTCTACCTACGTACCAAATTTTAGACCGCGATCTTCAAAAATAAAAAAGTTATGAGCATTTGAATAGAGTCGTAAATTTTAAAAAATTATTCAATATTCACATCTGTACTCAAGTACTTATAACTTCTTTAGTTTCGACCTTAAATTTGTTACGTAGGTAGTAAGGAGTGTGATTAAAAAAAAAAAACCTTTTTTAAAAATTAAGAACTTTTTTTTATAACGTTTTTTTTTCGTAATAATTCTCAGCCTAAATTCATGAAGAATCGTGCTTGAGTCTCGATACTCTATTAAAAACAAAGGTGTTGCTGTTGTTTTTTTGAGTTTAACCGCGATCCCGCAATATCAAACGATATGGCGATGCCAGCGCTGGCGACTGAGTTGTGTAGTACAACGCTGCGGCGCTTAGGGGGGTTAATGACTTTACCGACCGTACGATCGATGATACTTCTAAGAAACATAGTGCAGATTGTGGCCGCAGAGATGAGTTGGGAGATGTCTGGAGGAGGCCTTTTTAGTGGTTCCGCTGGAAGACGTGCGAACCTGGTGGCGAAACCCGAAAGTTGGAGGTTAACAATGGTAATCAACCAAGCAATCTCGGGCGCTCGTCGGATTGCGTTCGCGCGCACGCAGTGGGCGTGGATAAGCGCCACAGACGTGGTGCGGCGAAATTGGAAAGTTGGAGGTTAACAAGGGTACTCAACCAAGCAATCTCGGGCGCTCGTCGAATTGCGCTCGCGCGCACACAGTCAGCGTGTATAATCCAACCGGCAAATTACCGACGGAGTCGATCGATACTTGATATAGCACGCGCGCACGTAAATGCTTGTGGATGACGGCTTCGGTTCGGAGAATTTTTTCGCCGTTTGCGTCTCGTTCGCGACAATCCAGTCGCGCGTTTCGCTTACATTGTAGCTATGTTTACCAGGCTCTCTCTTGCACCACCGTTATCTTCAATTAGCACCTGCTCACTTGGATTCCGTCTTTCTCATTGCATGAGGTCTACTGCATATATATACATATACATATATATATATATATATATATATATATATATATCTTTGAGGCATGAACCGTTATATCATATCGCGGAGATATGGCAACGATGTGATCTCATGGTTGCCGAATCTCCGCACCATCCGAACAGCTGTCGGCGAGAATCCGCAAAATCGTGTTTCGCTCGTTTCGCTGAGAAATACATACGGGGGAGAGCACGGGTTTATCGGAAATGCTCGGGACAACTCGGCTTTCTACGCCGAGATAGCAGACGTATGTGCGTTGAGACTGGCTCGGGCCGGTAATGAACGTAGCCTTCTGATTGGCCCGCTCTGCGCATGATCGGACCGGAGGCGGGAGATGCGAATGTGACAGAAAGAGCTTATAACTTTCTGACACTGCGTTTGAGGTTATTCGTCTATATGTTCACATTCGCATCTCCCGCCTCCGGTCCGATCATGCGCAGAGCGGGCCAATCAGAAGGCTACGTTCATTACCGGCCCGAGCCAGTCTCAACGCACATACGTCTGCTATCTCGGCGTAGAAAGCCGAGTTGTCCCGAGCATTTCCGATAAACCCGTGCTCTCCCCCGTATGTATTTCTCAGCGAAACGAGCGAAACACGATTTTGCGGATTCTCGCCGACAGCTGTTCGGATGGTGCGGAGATTCGGCAACCATGAGATCACATCGTTGCCATATCTCCGCGATATGATATAACGGTTCATGCCTCAAAGATATATATATATATATATATATATATATATATATATGTATATGTATATATATGCAGTAGACCTCATGCAATGAGAAAGACGGAATCCAAGTGAGCAGGTGCTAATTGAAGATAACGGTGGTGCAAGAGAGAGCCTGGTAAACATAGCTACAATGTAAGCGAAACGCGCGACTGGATTGTCGCGAACGAGACGCAAACGGCGAAAAAATTCTCCGAACCGAAGCCGTCATCCACAAGCATTTACGTGCGCGCGTGCTATATCAAGTATCGATCGACTCCGTCGGTAATTTGCCGGTTGGATTATACACGCTGACTGTGTGCGCGCGAGCGCAATTCGACGAGCGCCCGAGATTGCTTGGTTGAGTACCCTTGTTAACCTCCAACTTTCCAATTTCGCCGCACCACGTCTGTGGCGCTTATCCACGCCCACTGCGTGCGCGCGAACGCAATCCGACGAGCGCCCGAGATTGCTTGGTTGATTACCATTGTTAACCTCCAACTTTCGGGTTTCGCCACCAGGTTCGCACGTCTTCCAGCGGAACCACTAAAAAGGCCTCCTCCAGACATCTCCCAACTCATCTCTGGTGGCCGCTACCAAAGAAGATAGATTACATGGAACCGTATTCAGGATAGGCGAGAGAGCCTCGAGATCGGGGGGCACTACTGCCCCAGCGTGGCGCTGCTAACGCTGGGGCAGCTCGTCCGTGTGCACGCACACAGAACATTCTCGCCTGACTCCGCCCCATTTCCGTGTCTCTCTTTTACTCACGGTTTGCATTGACGAGGGGCAGTCGGATGGCTCACTCTTTCTTATATGCCCCAGCTATGGTTACGCGGTCTCTTTCCTCCTTACGGTCTACGTTGTGGGGCACTCGGACGGCCCACTCTTTCTCATGTGCCCCAGCTCAGATCGAGCGGGCTCATCCCCACTACCCCACTCGAGCTCTGTATTAGCGAGGGGCGCCTATATATCTGTCATTCAAGCAGCTCGTTCTTCGAGAAATCAGAAAGGATCAAATTATTGTTGTTGTCGTTGTTGTTGTTGTTATTATTATTGTTAATAATGATAATAATTATTATCAATATTAGTATCATTAGTATTATTATTATTATGATTCGAGTCAAATCAAAAAAGAAGTTACACGTGTTTTTTCTTTTGCCAATTAACAATTTGTTTAAATAGTTTCTTATAAACAATTACAATTGGCAAAAGAAAAAACACGTGTAACTTCTTTTTTGGTTTGCCTATGAATCCGATAGTAACTTCAACGTTATATGCTCTAGGCTTGGCATGGGATCTGATGGGGTCAATTTGTTTATAACGGTTTTACACTAATAAATTGGACTCTGACGGAAAAATGCGTCATACATTGTTTGCATATTTTTTTGCGTAGAATCGATTGGCATACTCATTTTATTGAATTAATGATTTTCAGAACAATTCGTTTAAATAATCTTATAAACAATTGCAATTGACAAAAGAAAAAACACGTGTGTGATTTCTATTTTAATTTGCCTATAAATCCGATAGTTACTTTGTCGCTATATGCTTTAGGTTTGGCATGGGTTTTAATTGGTTAAAGAGAGTGGTTAACGCTCTATGGTCAAAGGGTCGAAAACTTTAATTTGCTCTCCTATAGACCCCAACCAACGATAAGAAGAAAATTGTGGATTATAGTTTTTTCGATTTCAGCTACAAGACAATGGACGACATCAACTCTCTCCTTCTCTCTCGCTACGCAGCGAGCACCGATAGCGCGGACTCTCTCGCACTTGAAGATGTCGTCCATCGCCTTAAGGTGATGGAAGACCTATCCGAGTGCGAGCGAGACAGCGCCAGCGGCGCTCACTGCCGAGTGAGGGAGACGGATAAAGTTTATGTCTTCCATCATCTTAAGGGGATCCCGAACGTTCGGAGCTCATTCTCTCTCGCTCCGCCACGAGCGCCTATGGCGCTATCTCTCGAACTCGTGGCGGATGCGAACGGTCCGGGATCCCCTTAACGTGAACTCCAGCGAGACCACAATCGTATCCGAGGATTGAAAACGCGATTCTCGGCGCCTAGCATGAAGCTGATGACGCAATCGCACGGTCTCGCGCGAGCATGGATATAGGACTAGTCAGCACTAGTGCGAGAGGGCAAGTGTTATCGCGCGGCCGCGATGGTACGAAAGAGATGCCTGCGTGGGGCGGGGCTTCGGGTCTCTTCCATGTGTCTGTCACACGGATATATCAGCGCGCCAACTATCGCCAAAAGTCGGAACTCTATTCCTCGTGCTAAACGCTAACACGGCGAATACGGTTCCATGTAATCTATCTTCTTTGCCGCTACCGATCGACGCTCCATCGCGTAAGCACGGCCGATTGCGAATGCACGTATGCATTCGCATCGGCATGAAATATCTCGAAAACGTCACAAAAACACGGGTCACCGTAAACTGTTTGTTATTTTTTGAATGTGGAATATATATTTTTTGTGTGCTTACAGTTTTTGTGTGCCACCGAAATCGAAAATATATATTGGGAAATTGTCATTCACTGGTGTACTTCAACGAGGATATGGAAATTTCATGTTGGGACACCTAACCTCAATTTTTGACATCATCTAGTAAAAGCTATTTTTCTAGTTTTAGGAATAAGAATTTGATAACGAACTTCGATTCTCTGGATATTCGACAATTTTTTTTTTTTTTTTCATCTTCATTTTATTTTTTCAAATTTCAAAGTTTTTTTTTTGGGTAATTTTTTCTTCAAAAATAGGAGATGAGATGTTTTACTTGATCCTTGTCCCCAAAGATCAAGTAAAACAAAAAGCAGGAAAGAAGTACCATGAATAGGCCAGCGAAGTGATTTTTTCTCAACTTCATCTTTGAAATTCGTTTCCCGACACTGCATTTTTCTTCGCTTGTTGTAGCTTTCGGACCGTACCGATGAACGGATTTTGGATTCCGACGTCTCATTTTTTTCCTAATCGCAGTCATTCTCAGATGAGTGTGGGAATTTTGGATGCGAGGTAAAACGAATTTTTGGTAACCTATTATTCAACCGTTTTTTCAAAAAGTTACAAAGAAATTGTTTTTTTTTCACATTATAGGTCGCCATAATTTCCAGAAAGCAGATAAAAAAAAATCCCACACATCTGAGAATGGGGTCTGTTACGAAGAAAATGAAACATCAGAATTGAAAATCCATTGAGTCGCAGGGTCCGAAAGCTACGACAAGTGAAAAATTTTGTGAAAAATCTCACAGCATTTAGATAACTCATACGGCTATGGAAAAATTTAAAATCATAGCTAAGTATAGGTACTTTATGAGGGTAAAATCGATTTCCAATTTGGATTGGCCGTGTCGCAAAGAAAAAAATGTATTTTTCCAATTTTTTAGGTGACTCAGTCCCCTTAAATGTACTTGCAAAATTTGTTTTCATAAACATTTTACTTCGTAATTTGTTTGTGAAAGAAAAAATTTGGCAAATACATTTTTATGCTCATACATTTGATAGTACGAAAGAGTATAGAAATCGTTTCCCAAATCACTCCTTGAAAGTTAATTTTACTTCGTTAGAATGGGAGTTACAGCCCGCTCGGGCGGGCAAACACGACCTTTTCGTGGATTGAACCGTATAACTCCCACTTCTACGGAGCCCATAATAAAAAAATATGTTTTCGGTGTAAGAAAGCCAAGCTTAAAAAAAAATTTATATTTCTTTCCAAAGTGCAGGGGGCTGAGTCACCTGAAAAATTGGCAATGTTTTTTTTGTGACCCGATCAATCCAAATAAAAAATCGATTTTACCATTATAAAATACCTATATTCAGCTATCAATTCAATTTTTTCACAGCCATATAAAGCATCCGACGCTGTAAGATTAATCACAATTTTTTCACTTGTCGTAGCTTTTGGACCATACGACTCAACAGATTTTCAATTCTGACGTCTCATTTTATCCGTAACAGAGCTCATTTTTAGATTAGTGTGGGATTTTTCCTTCTGCGCTCTCTGGATATTGTGGCAACGTATAATGTGAATGAAAAACAAGTTTTCTGTAATTTTTTGGATGAACAGTCGGATAATCGGTTACCATAAATGCATTTAACCACGCATCCCATATTCCTACACTCATCCGAGAATGTAGTCTGTTGCGAACAAAATGAGACGGCAGAATTGAAAATCCGTTGAGTCGGATGGGCTAAAAGCTACGACAAGTAAAAAATGTTGTGATAAATCTTACAGCATTCAGATGCTTTATATGGTTATGAAAAAATTGTAAATGATAGCTGAGTATAAATACTTTCTCATATAGGTAAAATCGATTTTTAACTTCGATTGATCAGGTCACAAAAAAAATAGTTTTTCAATTTTTTTTGTGACTCAGCCTTCTTAAGAGCAAAAAACTCTAAATAAACATTTCACTTCTTAATTTGTTCACAAAAATATGAATAAAATCAAAAAAATAAATTCAATAGTCCGAAAGAGCCGAAAAACTACTTTCCGAATCGCCTCTTGAAAGTTTATTTTGTTTTCTCACAAAGAGATTTTTTGAGATTTTTTGATAAATGAGAGAAATTGCTGTTTGTGAATCTTTTATCTCCTGTCGGATGATCGTGGAGGTCAAAAAATTGGTGGGTAACTCTTTGTTACATAGACAAAGAAGCCCTGTAAATTTGAAGAAAAAAAAAATATCACTCTTCTAATTCGGACGGTTCAGGAATATCGTCTCATTTAACAGATGCAGAATTGAACCACGCATAAAACAAATTTCAATAGTTCAAACAAAGCGATTTAAGATTAAAAAAAAATAATAATAAAAAGAGAAATTAAGACTTACGTTTTGGATCGGCCGAGTCTCGATCTAGAACCGCGTAACGCGGTATCTCAATGCCCTCGCTGTCCAATATTGCGTAGACTCTTCGTCTGTCCTGAAATTTAAAAAAAAAGAAGACAGAAAGTTATCAATGAATTTATATCGATTTTTCAGCGAAAAAAACATTCTCGTCTTGTGAATTGACTGTCGATCACGTTCACAAGGATGTCAATTTAAAAATGCGTATTCGAGGATTTACTTCTCTGTTCAATCCCTTGAAAAGCGTTTGTGATTTCACAACCCAAACATTCGAATAACATTGAAAAATAATTTATATTTGCTGAAGAATAAATAAAAATGTTGTTTATATTCACCTGAATGTCATACTGCATTGGAAGATTGTTGATGATGAATGGATTCCGGAGATTGGCGTAGTGAATCGCTTTGTCGAGGGGAAAGCCCTTGCTGTGAAAACTGATAAGGCAATCAACGATCGGCCAGTCTTCCACCGGTTCCTGCAATCATTCAAAAAATATATACAATACTCGTGAAGCTCTGGATTTGTCATAAAATTTTATTTTGACAATTATTAAGTTTAATAAATAGTATCCTAGAAAAATATCACTTCAATAACGGTTGCCTTTTTTTATTATAATATTCACTTCAACTATGTAATTTCAATTAGCAATTGTTTTTTTTCGGTATTGTTTATTCGTTGAAATTTCAGAATGCATTGATTGTCATCATGTTCAGAATGTGCCAAAACGTCGAGAAAACACATTCGGAGAGAATGTCTGGATGTGTGTCTGTAATGGCTTCCCGAAATTCAAACGTGTATAACTCGAGAATGGTTTCAGTTAGAGCCCCAAAATTCCACGCATGTGCATCTCTATAATCCCTCCATTAAGGGGACACATTTAGCGAAAAATCGATTTTCATTTTTTTTTTTTTGCATTTTCGGAAAGAAGAACTATTCGGAAGTATTTCCTGGAAATCGCATCGAGGAATTCCAAAAGTTAAGTCATAGCTAATTTCGTCGCGCCACTTCCGCCAGCCGCGGCTCTGCGGGAGAGATCTTATTTTCTACTTTGTTGATAAATAAACGAAATTCAGCTTTTTTTTCATGAAACCTGTAATATTACTCATGGGCGAAATTTTATAAGCTTTTATTGGAAAAGAGAAGAGTTTAAATCGGTTCCAAATTGTAGTCTACAACTCATTTTATCCACATGCATGTGTCTCGATGCCTTCGGCAGCGAAAACTTTGTCAAAACTTTGAACGCGTTTATTTCGAAAATACATTTTGGAATCGGTAGTCAAGATATCTCGAGGTCCACTGGACCGATTTTGCTCAAATTTGAAGGGCTTTTGTAAAAAAGCATTCTCTTCAGAGTAAGAAACGCTTTTTTGAAAGAAAATCTTATTCTTGTTTTATTTATAAAAAACTAACGGAAAATCAGGCCAAGAACGTCAAAAAACGTTCAAATACCTGCCAATCCTCAAAAAAAATCCTTTCCTTGCTCTCAAGATTAACTCTTCTAGAACGATCTGCAATCACCCGTTTTTATGTCAGACCTTTATTTTGGGAAATACCGTGACTAACGCAAAAAAAAATGGCGCCGGAAGAACCAGTATAACTCCGCCATTTTGTGATATTTTTACCTCAAGATTTTATTTAAGCTTCTCTAATCAATTCACTAAAATTTAAAAGAACAAATTATTGCATTTTGGGACCCTCTCGCGAGATATGTCCCCTTAACTATAATTTCCGTCATGATACAAACTGCGGCTTGGATTTTATGTCGTTTTTAAATCCCCAAGAAAAGAGGACGTTATCACTCGAGCCATCGTAAATTTTGATTTCATGATATTTTGAATATTTCGAAAAATCAAATTCATCAAAATGAACTCCCATCAACGCTGACCAATTGACCTCGAACTTTTCAAAAGTACAGAATATCATTCAGCCGTGATACGTATCAAAATTATCGAATATCGACTGAATGGTTTGGCTTCGACAGAAATTGAAGTTTTTCAATTTTGACCCTTTGACGATTCGAAAATATTTGACTCGTCATGCTCAATCTCACGGATTCTCATAAATGAACTTTAGGGTTATTTAGCATTAAATTTAGCGGAACCCCACTTAGACGTTAAATTTGAGAAATTCAAATTTTATACACCCACTGACGAATATTCCAATAGCCGAACAAGCAGCAAGTTGAAAGTTGCAATTTTCTTCGTCTGAATCTTAGGTAGAGAACGAAAGTTTCTCCATGGGGAAGCTAAAGATTTGAAAAAAGTGCTTCCTCGTAGAGAAATGATCTTCGTTCACTACCTACGATTCAGAAGGAGCAAAGTGCAAGTTTCAACTTGTTTTAAAATTCCATTTGCAACGAATAATCAATGCCAATAAAAAATAAGTATATGTATATACATCATATCAGGAAAATAATTGACGCAATGAAAAATTACTTTGAGTATGACATCTTCGGGAAATACGATAATTTTTATGTACTCGAATTCTTCGAGCCTGGTGAGTATTTCTTTCATGGGTTTGCTCTGTGATTTTTTGGCCATCGCGCATATTCCCACCAATACTTGTTTCCCCTCTCCCTCGAGGTCGCTTCCTCCCATGGACCCATCCTCGTTGCTGCACCCGTCCGACAGTTCGCCCTGAGAACATTGCAAAACAACAATTCAAATTTCATACAAATAGTCTTGACACACGAAAAAAATAAATAAATTGAACGAATTATGGAATTTACAACTCGCCTATATCGATTATCCAAAAACAAGTCGAACAATTAATTGTCAAGCTGACTCGTGAAGTTTCTATACAGTAAAACTTTGGGGTTCCCGCCACGAATCCAAACTGTTGACTGATTTTTCAACGATTCGTTTTTCATAATAAATCGTTAATTGCGCTTGCTCCTTTGATTATTCGATTAATTGAGCGAGTAGACTTAACAACAAAAAGTTATATACGCATTAAACAATGTTAAATGTAATATATACACTAAAATTGTGCTATCCAGTAACATCGGGAATGTGGGACTCTCGCACTCTCATCCAGAGTGGAAATATTCTAAAAAACATTATTATAAAGTATAACACGCGAGACTCTGAATTTGGTTGAGGGCCACGCTAGAATTTTCGGAAAAATCGATTTCTGTTTTTATTCTTTTAACGGTCTCTTAGAACCTCAAAAATGATGTCCCAAAAGATCCCGACCGGGAAAAAATCTCTTAGTACTCGGTTTTTGAATTTTAATACAAGGCCGCCTGGCCCGCAGCGAGCTCATTTTGTGAGCTTTCCCAGTTGGCCGGCAACATAACTCAGACACTTTTCAACCGATTCACTTGAAATTTCGAATATATCTTTCAGAATACATTGTCTATGGAACTACGTAGGATTTTTTTTATATCGCATAGTTCATTACCTATTAACAATTTTCTGACGATTTTTTTTGGCAAATTTTTCGCTTTTCAGTTTAGAAGTGCGCCATTTGGCTAAAAATAATTACATCGAAAAAATCCTTCGTTCTTCTTTAGCTGTTGTTATATTTAATCGAAAAAAGTTCATTGGCTCATCATAATTCAAAAATTACAGGAGCTGTTTGTCCTGACGTGGACCCTGGAAAAACGGAGACGTCATCGCAAAAAAGCTGCACAGTCGCCATTTTGAAATTGATGGCTTCAAAAAAATCCTTGTATGTAGTCACTAATATGCATGATAAACACATTTTTTTGTAATCTCAATTTTCGTCGTAGTTTTACTGAAAAAAAATCGCCAGAAAAAAACCTATTTCTTCGGTCTCTAGAGTGGCCTAACCCCTTAAGAGATCGTCCTAGTGTAAAATTTTCTAATAATCGTTTTTTTTTTTCATTATCCGAGAGGATAAACTGAAATAAACATTCTCACCAATTTTCAAATCGAAATTCAAATTATTTCGGTCGCTACAGCTTTTCTTAGCAAAAAGGATTGTAGCGTAACCTGGCGCGTCCGTCCGCCGTTACACCGTTTTCGCTTTCGATATCCAGTATGGATATGCCTAAAAAATTTGTGCCGATGAATAGAAAAGGCTCGAGGAGCAGACCTACACCGCAGGAAACAAAAAGGTCCGTAGGGTTCCTTGTATGGACCTGGAATTGCCGATTGATCGTAAGTAGACGATTTATATGAAAATTCCTCGCTCCAAACTTTAATCGCGTTTTGCTCGGAATGGTGTTTTTAAAAACGGTGGCCACTCTCAAAGGAACTGTTTCCGAGCTATCTCTTTGAAATTTGGACTGAACATTCTTCACGTCATTCTTTATGTCTCCATGGAAGCTTTTTTTTCAAATCTTCTATTTTTTTACGAATAGTCGTTGAAAAAATAGGCTAAATTCGATACTTTTTTGCCAAACCGCCGCCATTTTTTTAAATTTCATTAAAAAAAGCTTCCATGGAGACATAGAGGCTTTCCTACAGATGAATGATCTTCTTGAAATTTTTGTTTCAGATTAAAATGGCGTCCGCAATCATGGCCACCGTTTGGGTCCTTTTTTTTCAAAGCCATTTTGAAAAAATAAAAACAATGTTAAAAATAAATAAATCAATTTTGAAAAAAATATTTTGTATTCTCCATTAGTGATGTAATTTGTAAAAAAAAATCAGACCGATTAGTTCAACCAGCAAAAAAAAAAAAAAATCGCGAAAATCTGCTATTTTTCGGGGGGTCACACTAGGACGATCCCTTAATCATTGTCGTAGTCACAAATCAAGTACCAAAAACTACGAATGAAAAATCTTATTATAATAAATTACGTCGCATAAGTTACTAAACTTGATTCGATTGGTATCGAATCAAGTTTAGTAACTTATGCTTTTGTAACTACAATAACGAGGTTCAACTTGATGAATTAGCACTTAAGTTTAACTATAAATCGGGTTTGAAATAGTCACAAATAAAATATCAACATTGACAAACGAATAATCTCAATGAAATAAATGATGACATTACAAGTTACTCGACTTGGAATATTGTTTTGTAACTTCAAAAATAAGTGCCAATTTGATAAATGAGAATGATTCAAAATCGAGTTTAAGTCAAGCTCAATTTAGAATCATTCTTTAACTCCAACAAAAAACCATTCAAATTTATTTATTCAAATAATTTAAATAATTCTGTTCTAGTGATAAAATAAACTTCAGAATATTCAATAAACTACCCGACAAAGAAACCCGGCATAATTTGACAGGCTCCAACGATAAAGCTTCATCATTTTATATTCGACACAAACGACTCACAAATTAACAAGCGAATCAAAACATCGCGTCACAGAAACGTTCAAGAATAATTTGATGAATTTCAAACGTGTCAGATCAACAGCTGCAACAATTTTCATTGACTTCCCAAGCTGCCAAAAACTAAAAAAAAAAAACCTCCCGGTCGGCCTTAACAAATCCCGCCCCACTTTATTTATTTTCTGCCACCCTGACAAACGCTTGTTTACAATTTTCTATTCGCAAAATTTTCAGCTACAAAGAAAAAATCAAAAATCGAAGCAATGGGTGATCATAAAATTTTATGCCAATCGATTCGACTTCGAAATTGTGACGCGAACAACGATCGTATCGTACGATAATCACCGACGTCGTCATTACGTACAAACGTGTATATAACTCGAATAGTGGCAATTGTGTTGGACGGAATTGCGTATCGCGAAATGAATTACGATCCCGCGATACTATAATACGTCCGGAGATGGGAGTACGAAGCGTAGGCAGTTCGTCGACGAGTTGTCCTCGTGGCTACGCGAAATAGCTGCGGATATTTATATCCAGTTGTAACAAGACGCGATAAAGTGAAATTACGGAAGCCCTAATTTCGACACTAATAATAATAATAATCATAATAATAATAATAATAATAATAATAATAATAATAATGACAACAGCAACAAAAACAATAATAATAATAATAATTATTATTAAGAATCTTTATAAAATAATATAGTATATCAGTTGAATTGCTAATATATTAATTATTCCAATAGAAATATAATATATAGCTACAATTCCATATACATAAATATTATATTATATTATTTATGTATATAAATCCATATATTTATATAGATGTGATTTATACTTATTGGATATAATGATAATAATTTTATTATTATTATTATTATCATCATGATTATGATTATTATTATTATCGATAGTAGTGGTGTCGTTATTGTTGTGCCAATTAAAAATCGCGAGTTTCATCACCGAACCATAAATCCCATAATTCGACGCGTTTATTATCGCATTATTCGAAATTAGTCGTATTACAATAATAATTGTCATCGCGGATTTGTCGATGGCCGATAAAACGTGTTGTCCCGGCTAATGAGACAACGATGATATATGTTGAACCAACCGTGACGATTGTCGTTAAAATGCCAATTGGCCCGTGGGTAGGGGAAGCAGTGTCGTTGATAAAAATCCATTCGTCTGAATTAACAAGACAAGCTCGAAGCAGAGTGAGATTCGGTGGTACGAGGTGGATCATGAAAACAGGCACATGAATTGACGTAGTACCCGGAACGAGAGTGATGTATGAGCTTGACATAGGGGACCGGAGAGAGGAGAAGAATTTTGAATTTCGACACGATTATCGTCATTGTCATTCACTCGCGATAACGGAGGTTTGTAATTTCGTAGTAAGAGCGTGTGAGAAACGTCGCCACGAGAACACAAGTCGATTAGTCGAACGATACATGAACGTTTGGAAATTCGTTTCCGGAGGCATTGTGCTCGGGGCAAGGACGTAAGACGAGGACAGAGACAACGAAGGACACGAACGGGCGTTGGAAAATTGATAGTCTCGCGTGAAAATAACCGCGAGTACCGCGCGCGTGACCATCACGCGCATGTAACGACTAATTTGAAATATTTGACTCAATTTTAGACACGCGGTTCATATTTTCTTCAAATCAATGGAATCGAACTTCCAAAATTGATTTCAGATAGAATTTAGAATTTTAACTTCGAATCCGGTTTTTTCTTTATATTAGAATTGAAATTCTAGGTTTGATCTAAAACCAGATTCAAGCCTAGAATTATACTATCTACACAAGATTTTACCTGTGATACTACTTTCGGACTAAGATTTAGATTAGAACTTTTAGGTTGAGGATTTACATATCCCAATCTACTTTTTTTCGTATGCGTCACTTAGAATGCTACTTTGTATTAAAAACTTTAGCGAGCACTGTGTTTCGCAGATACGACGATCTCTAGAATCATTATTACTAGTTGGTTCTATTTTTTTGGAATTATACATATTTAATAGGACTTCGCCTGGAATGCTACACTTCAGATATGACTCAATCTAAGACCTCCCATCTGGGATAGAACTTCTAGAATCCTGATCAGCAGATGCGGCTCAGTTTAGTGAGACTGGGACTTCGCCTAAAAGGCTCAGTTTAGTGGGACTGGGAATTAAGCGACTTGGCAATTGTAAGTCTACTCTAATTCATTTTCCTTGAGAAAAAAGTATTTCTATCTCAAATACTTTTTTCTAGAATATACTCGAATCAGAATTCTACTTCCAAGGCCCAATTCTACCTGGAAGTGGCGATATCTAAAACGCCTAGAATCCCATTTAGATGTTATCCAGAAGATAAAATTCTCTGGACACGAAGGCTAACTTGGTCATTCGATAACTTGGCATATCGAAAATACGATAGCTATGACGATCGAAGGGTACTGATTCATTAGAGTTCTAAGTCCAAAAAATCAATAGGTTGCCCAATTTGCACTCGATTTGAATTCTACCCGAAAAATAGAATTCGAAGGAACATAAGACTGTCCTTCCGATTCAGCAAGAACGTTCAAACGTCTAGCGCTTAATTAGCATTCTAAAATACCGGCAAGTTATTCGTTTCCAAGGGACCCTAATTGGAAACAAGACACTTCGAGCAAGACTTAAATATCAACGGCGAACGTTATTTTTCTCGTTGTTTTGGAATAAAAATCTGAGGATTGAATTTTAATTGATACAATCTTTTTCCGTTGAATATTTCGTTTTGCTGTGCAATCTGATTGTCTCGAAACGATCGATATGAAACATATCTTACATAGCACTCGTCACAATAGCAGCAATCATCCAATATCTCGATATCAGCAATGTCCTCGATATTCGCCGGACTGGAACCGTGATTTCGGTGACGCCACTTTTTCAAACGCCACCAATCTTTCCACCAGCTCCACTCCAAGGCCATCGTTGAGTTTATCCAGAAAATTAATTACAAACTATGTTCTCGCATCTATGACACACGCAAAACACAAGTTTCGGCGGAATTGTCGCATCGTTGGTCGTTTGATTGTCGAATTGCACTTTGTCCACAATTTCCTTGAACTTTTGTGAAATAGGGAGATCATTTTTTTCTTTCTTCACGACAGTCGAAAATGTAATGAGTTTCCGTCGATTGCCGCGAATCGGGTCAACCAATAAAAATCTTTTTTCTCGGGCTCAATGCTTGTTTCACTAAATCGTTAAAAAAAAAAATTCAACTTCACACCTAATGATGTTTTTTTATAATTTTACAAATCACATATTTAGCCAATTAGGTAATTTTCTTTTTTCCGAAATCACTGTCATTTGAATATTTCTATAATCTTTTTGGCGAATTCACCAAAATTGAAACGAATCTCATGATCGCGCAACGCGCAAGCGTCGAGAATCAATGAGTTGGCGAATCATGGCTCGGTTAATATTCGCGAAACTTCACTTTTCCACTGTTTTCACGTTCTTTCGAAGTGTCACAATTTTTCGTTTGAAAAAAACACTTTCTTTTCACTACTGTCTCCACTCAAACCGGAAAAACTTTTTACTTCGAAAAAAAACGAATAAACAATTTTTTAAAACTCTCGTTAAAAAAAATGGAAATCGAGATGAAAGATAAAAATTTGAAAAAAAAAAAAAATTGAGAAATAAATTCAAGAATATCAAAAATGTGATGAGTCGTGTAAGAGTTTAATGAGCGAGTTGAGTGAGTGTTCGAATGAGAATGTGGATAAATTGTGAGTGGTTTGTCGCGCTAGTGCAGTCGATGCGGTAAAATTCTTTGGTCGAACGTCGCACTCGAGAGTTTCAAAACGCGTTTGCTTTCGTGTATATCGAGAGACCGAGGGTTCCCGGGGTTGCACGACTAACGCGAGCGCTGAAGAACGAAGATTATTCCCGTTTCGACCGGATCGTATTGAAGAAGCTGAAGTTTTTTTTTTCTCGCGTACAACAATGTTTAACGCACGCGCGCACGTCTCGAGCTACTCCGATAAACTGGAATCACTCGTTCGTGAAAATTAATAGCGTTGCAATTGCGTCGATGTTCGTTTGATCGTTGACGCGTTATCGTCTTCATCGTCATCGAGCCCATTCGTCATCCCCGCTACAATCCATTCAATCACGAATTTCCTGATTTTTCATCAAATTTTTTTTTTATCGAAATTTGAAAATTGAATTTTTTCGATTTTTTTTTCATTGTCGATTGAATTTCCATTTGATTGTGAAAATTAATTTGAAGAATATTTGTTGCTGTGAAAATGCGAGAGGGATGATTCTGCGTTACTGGGGTGGGCATGGATAAGACGCGTTAGATTTTTAACTAGTTACTGATATATTTGGAAAAACCAAATAGAACCTTGCACATGGATTCCACATCATTTTACACATTTGCCAAAGATTCCTCTATGAGGAACTATGTGTCGATCAGTTTTGGCTCCCTCATAGAGAAATCTTAGGCAAATGTGTAAAATGATGAGGAAGCCATGTGCAAGGTTCTACTTTGCACCCTTTTTTTACATTTGTGACGTTAAGAGCATTATGTGAGTGTGTTGTAATTCGAAATCAACAATTTGTGGCAATTCATGTCAAATTCCGAAAAACAATAATTCCCGTTCCCTCTGAACGTGTCGATGGATTTTGCTCAAATTCAATACGAAACCGCTTTCGATGATCGTGCAATTTCGTATCAAATTTTAGCCGGATATCGAAAAAATTACGCAAGCTAGAGATCGCGCGAAACTCTTTAACCAATTTCAAAATCCTCTGAAAACAAAAGCACTTTATGGACTTCGCTCAAATTCAGTACCAAGCACTTTCCTGAAGGAGTATCTCGAAAATTGCGCCAGCTAGAGAAAAAAAAATCGATTTTTGACGAATTTTAAAATCACGTAAAAAAGAAAAAACTGTATAGATTTTTCCGAAAATTGAATCAAGCAAGACGCCTAGAACCCTTCATATGTGAGATAAGTTTCAGCTTGATATCTCAAGCCGTTCTCAAATAGTGAACGTTAAACCAATGCTACATACATACATACACACACACACACACACACACACACACACACACACACACACACACACACACACACACACACACACACACACACACACACACACACACACACACACACACACACACACACACACACACACACACACATACATCCGGACATTTTTTCTAAATGTGATTTTTAGATATTTTGGGACATTCTGAACACGTTTTCATGAACATCTCGAAAAAAAAGTTTTTCACGAAAACAAAGCATCCTCTATGAAGAAGCAAAAATGTATCCATTAAAAATTAATTCTGAAAATTGATTGCTATTGTTATTATTACTATTTTTATTGCAAATCGTATTCGGGCGAATGAAGCTTTTTAGTGGAAAAAAAGAAAAACTGTACAGCATGTTCGATAGGATGAGGCAAATGTAATTTGCGGATTATGTATTGTCGATCGTTGAATTTGGCGATTCAAGTCGGACCGATAGAAACCAGAATGGCTCTGGTGTGTCGTTGTAACGACAAAACCGGGGCAATCGTTATCTCCAACGGTGCAGATGACCCGGCAATAAAATCATGCGGAATCCAGTCGGCTGCCAGAGAATAACGCTTTCGATAATATCGAGCCAGAACTTTCAGCGTTTACTGTTTTTCGTTTTTTCCCACTTTTTTTTAACGCACCCTGTGATTGATTTTGATCGAGTGCCAAGTTACAATCTAGGATCTTCACAGATAAAACACCTTCGACGAGATAAAATCGCTAATGGCAACATCGTCAATTCCAAAATCTAATCCAAGATTAAAAAAAAATAAATAAATAGTTCGATCAATTTTTATTGTATTTTTTTTTAAACTCATTATTCTTCTGTATATTTTTCAAAACGAATCCTGCGGTTTTGCAGAAAACAAATTTATATCATTCACAGCGTTATCTGAAATTAAAAAAATATATAATGAGTAAGATTTATCGTTTTTTGCTTCCTCATAGAGGGAGCTACGTTATTGTGGGCCATTTTTTTCGAGATCTTTTCACCATGTTCAGAATGTGACGAGACGTCGGGAAATCACATCTAGAGAAAAATGTCTCGAGAACGGTTTCAGTTACAGCTCTCAAATTTTTTAGACGTAAAGCTTTATAATCCCTTCATTAGCTATAATTTCCGTCATGATTCAAATTGCGACCTGTGTTTAACGACGTTTTCAAATTCCCAAAAAAAAACGGAGATTATCAGTCTCACGATCGCACATTTTCAGATATTTGTCTGAATAGTACTTCGCAAATAGATTCATGCTCGTGGTTGTTTGATATTGCATTTAGGCCGAATCCATCGAGAAGTTCGGATCTTGTGATGTGTCGAATTTTTTGAAAAATCAACTTTTCAAAAGTATAAAACATCATTCAGCCTCGATGTGTATACGATTTGGCGGAAATCGGATGAATCGTTCGGATTTGACAAAAAATCGAGTTATTGAATTTTGAGTCACTGGCGATTCAAAAATATTCGACTCGCTATGCTCAATCTCATTCGCTCACATAAATTTACGGTTAGGATTGCTTAGTATCAAATTTAGGTGAACCAACTAACGCGTTCATAGTTTGAGAAGAAATTGTACGTTGCAAGTTAAAACTTGCAATTTGCTTCCTTAAAATATTATACATAGTGAACGAAGCTTCTCCATTTAAGAGCGAGCCGAAGATAAAAGAAATATGAAAATGCTTCCTCGTAGAAGGACTTCGTGCACTCTCTCTCTCTGGGATTCACAGGAAGCAAATTGCAAGTTTAAACTTGCAACTTTTTATTATCTATGAGGATGCACAAAGGAAAATGTTTTCATAAATTATTTTCACAAATACAATTTTTCTACCGGATTAACTCCAAAAAAGCATAGCATTTTGGCTGAACGTCATTGAATTTATCGAATTGTCGTGACACGCTGGTCATGGAAAAATAATTTTTTTTATGACACGCTGTGCGTAAAAGGGCGGTTTTGCGCTCACTACGTTCGCTTCAAACCGCATTTACACACCTTGTGCCATAAAAATCTATACGACACTCGTGCAGCAAACATTTTCTTGACTCGTGTGATTGCAACACTCGCCTTCGTTTCGTCAAACTCACATTTGTCAAACAAATTTTTTCGTACTAGTATCATAATGTACCATTATTCGATTTTGTTTTCTTTTCTCAAAAAAATACTTGGTAACTCTTTTTTTTGTTGGTAAAGTTTCGCAGAAAACAGAGTAGCACGACGATTGGAAACAATGGAAGATTGTCGGCGAGCGATAGTAAATGGATAAACAGACGTATGGGAGTCGAGTGTGTGTGTGTATGCCAATTAAAATAAACGACGTTAAAGCTACGAGAAAAAAATTATTTTACGGCCTTGACGATTGAGCAGTGACGTGCGAGAGACACAGACGTGCGGTCTCCAAAGAAAAAATAACAATTTTCCGTCGAGGAGCGGCTGTACGGAAATAAATTTTTATAAATGCAAGTTCATTGAAATCGAATTGAATCTCAATAAAATTTAAATTAAAAATGAAATGTGATCGATGCCTCGGGAAAATTATTTAATTGAATGTAGTTGCGAGTTCAATTTTAATGAGAAATATATATATATATATCATTATATATATATATAATGATTTTTTATGAAAAAGAAAACAAAAATCTCGGTTTCAACTTCAAATTTTAATTAAAAAAATAAACTAATCGCAAATTCATTTGATTCGGATAAAGCGTACGAACAACCTTTATGACACTGAGTCATTGGTATACATATATGACTGAAACAAATTTGCATTGCTATTTGTCGGGTCGAAATCCTTAATTTTGAAAAAAGGATGAAAAAAAAATTCTGTGTACAGTCGCGCAGCACACATTTTACAGTCAAATATTTGATTTTTCCATGTTTGATCAGAAACTTTATCTGCAACGCTTCACATCCATTTTTCTAAATATTTCATGATCGTTTTGGTTCCGTGTTTCTATTGTTTCAGCGGGGACACTAAGATATAACGAATTATTGAACTAATATCGTGAACGAAATTTATCAAGCGTAAAAAAAACAAAGCACTATTTTTTTCCGTTTGGAAATATTTGTAGGATCGCGTGGAAACGTATTAAAATGTTATAGGTCCCGACGATTATTTTACAAATTTCTGCTAGGAATTCTGCGCAAGTGTACAAAAATTCACGTGGGATCAAACTTAAGGTTGTATCAGAGGAAGTGATAAGAGAATCCTGAAAATATCACAGATAGTAGCTTTTATAATATTGAAAGAAACTAGCAGAATTCAAAGTCGATCAACGGACTCGCTGAGAGGTTATTGCTATATATGAAGTTTAACATACACTACCGTCCGAAAGTATCAGGACACTTAGCTCGCGCGGTAGCAAGAGACAGTTCTGTCTTTGAACGCCGACAACTTCGCGACAAAGTGAGCTAGAAGCTCCTTCGAAGAATCATTCTGAAGCTCATGGAATTTCGAATCCAATGATATTTTTTTCATAATATTCTCATCACTGGATACCGAGATACGATGAAAAATAATTTTTTTTTTCAATTCAAATTTTTCCGAAATTTTGTATCTCAACTTCAATTCACCGCTGGACTCAGGGAAAATTTTCCAGGAGTTTCGAATTTTCATATGTTAATCTCTGAAGCTTTACCTTTAATTTGAGTCGAAAAAGTATTGAACATCTCCACGGGTTCTTGAGTTATCACGAAATTTGTGCAGGCGGGCGTTAATCAAGCGCGAGGCGTCGATCTCACGACCGACCGTCGAGCTATTTTGTTTTTTCGCCAAGGCAGGGCCGCAGCGAGTCATGCATGAAGCGAGCGCTTGCACGGGGTGCCCGTCCGAAAGCATATTCTTATTGTGATTCTTTTCCGAGCGAATTACGAGTTGCATTTAAATTTAATAAATCATCATTTTATAATAATTCGTAATACGCAGCTCGTAATACACTGGAAAAAGAATCACAATAAAAATATGCTTTCGGACTGGCACCCCGTGCAAGCGTTCGCTTCATGCATGATTCGCTGCGGCCCTGCCTTGGCGAAAAAACAAGATAGCTCGACGGTCGGTCGTGAGATCGACGCATCGCGCTTGATTAACGCACGCCCGCACAAAATTCGCGATAACTCAAGAACCCGTGAAGATTTTCAATACTTTTTGGACTCAAAATAAAGATAAAGCTTCAGAGATTAACATATGAAAATTCGAAACTCCTGGAAAATTTTCCCTGAGTCCAGCGGTGAATTGAAGTTGAGATACAAAATTTCGGAAAAATTTGAATTGAAAAAAAATTTATTTTTCATCGTATCTCGGTATCCAGTGATGAGAATATTATGAAAAAAATATCATTGGATTCGAAATTCCATGAGCTTCAGAATGATTCTTCGAAGGAGCTTCTAGCTCACTTTGTCGCGAAGTTGTCGGCGTTCAAAGACATAACTGTCTCTTGCTACCGCGCGAGCTTAGTGTCCTGATACTTTCGGACGGTAGTGTACATTCCTCAAAAAAAGTAAACGATCACTTTCAAAGAGCCAAATTTGTCGAAAGTGAAAGTTATATCTCTGCAAAAAATAGTTGGATTCAAAATATTACTATTCCATGCTACTCTGTGCCCAGGGTTGAAAGATATAAAAAAAGATATCCCTTTTTTCCCTAAAACTAATACTTTTTATTTCTATCCCTGTATTCGAGATATCAAATTTTGGACACTCAAAATTCAAATTACGGACTCAAAAAATCATCTCGAAACCTGAACGAGATGTCGAAATCTTTCATCGTTGTTTTTTTGCTTAACACGACGAAATCTTTCGAAATCGATCGCCAGATGGGACACCACCACGGAAATCGTATAGAAAACACGTAAAAATCGATATCAACACAACAAATTCGATATTTCGAAAACTAATCGATATATAAAAATTTGGTATTTATCGTTTATTCGATTTATTCGAGGTGTTCTATAAGAAAAGTAAATTAGAACGCGACGTTACGGAAACCGTACTCTGGAAATAACATCTATTGAAAAATTATCCTTTAATAAAATCAAACACTCGACAGCTGTGGACACGAAAGAAATGCAGCTTGCAATTTTGCATAACTTTTGCGGACACTGTCAGCTAAAAAAAAAGCATCTTCAAGACAAATGAACAAGTTTTTAAACGCTGGATTTGGATTTCTTGTTAAAAATGTTCTGCACCCCGGGCGAGCTCTTAATGTTTTTGAAAATTAAGGAGTAATCTTTTTTATTACTCCCAACCCTTTGAGCAAAGCAGCAAAGAATTATAACGTTATTTCGAGTTTTCAATTAAAAAACTAGAAAGCTCAAGCTTCCGAATGAACGGTGGATCATCTGAATCCAACTATTTTTCGCTGATATATAACGGCCCGAACTTTTTCGCACAAAACTGTTTCGCACTTTTAAAATGATCCTTCAATTTTTCGTTTGAGGAAAAAATTAGCCTACATGATAGTTTTTTCGGCCATCTGTCTGCTGAAACAATTGAAATCAGGGCACAATTTCAGCCAAAAAAAAGATTCCGTAAATGTCATTGATTATACAAGATTAGCGATTAAAAGTGTAAAAAAGAAACATGATACAAGGTGTAATAACATCTACTTGACGAAATTCCGTGCTTGTGATTTTTTTTTAGCATTCACAAAGTTCATGTAATCGAGATTTCTCAGATTAGCGTACATTTGGCTGAACTGTATGTCTAAAGCATCCTCAAATAATCCATCGGCATTTGATCAATGACAATCTATTTCAATCACTTTTGTTAAAAAAACGATTATGATTGATCATCACGCAACAGTTAATGTTGTGACCTTCATGTAACAACTATGAATAATGTACACCAATAATTATTTCACAATGGATTATAATATTCAATAGGTTCTGTATGATCACTCAACCGAAAAAGTATTAAAAATACATTTTCATTGATTGAATGCCCATTTCTGGCTCAAATAATGTTACAAAAATTTCAATTGATAACAATACATCAGTTAAGATTTCGATGTTAAAAATTTAATTCCCTGTCATCGTTACGTACCATGAGCAGTGAAGTGCGAATAGTACTGAAACATTCACACTCTTGTGTTCCTTCGAAGTGCACGTTGCATGAATTATCGTCGTCATTGATAGTGTCGCACTCGGTGTTCATGATTTATTCAGTGAATGCTTCAAGCGTGACCAATGAGTGTCTCTGGATTACCAAAATTTCACGTATTTTTCTTTCGAAATCGCGAACACGATCAAACGCACACATGCACGAAAATCCCGAATTTTGTTTGTTATTGGCAAATTCTTAGACTAAATAAATGAATTTATAAAAATTGTAGAGTGGGAAAAAATGTTGAATGATGTGTTTGAGTAATCACAAAAAGTCTGTTTTTTCCCAACAATTTTAATCGCGAGTCTAATATGAAAAAAAAACTCCAATCAACTTTTTTTCACCAATATAGGAAATTAAAGAAGTATAAACAAATACTAAAAATTCATATATATATATGTAAATATGGGGTGCTTCACGTGAAATGAGATAGGTTTCGGCCGCGGGTGTCAGAATTTTTCGTGCATCAATATATCGTTCCTTATGTCATGCTGAAACATTTTCATGTAGTTATGGACGCCAATTGATTCTGGGTTTTTGTTGAGTTCTAATCGAAAAATAAAAGAATCGAATCTTTAATTGTGTACCTCTTAAGTGTCAATTCAGCAAAGTTGAAATCTGACCAGTGCTTTTTAACTGGAAAAAAGCTCTCTTTTCAATAATGGAATATTAATCCGATATGTAAAAAAAATTAAGTCAAAAAACTGAGAAAAAAAACGTTTTTATTTTTTTCGGCCCTTAGGGTCTACTGAATTTTATCCAAAATTTTACTGAACATAGTTCAACGCGTTAGAAACGTTCGGGAAAATGTTCAGCTTGGGTTTATTTTCTGTACACTGGCAAGACAAATTAATAAATTTTGTCTCGAACAATTGAAAAGCATTAATATTGTGTTGCGAGAGCTCCAATGAAGTAAAAATGTGACTGAATGTGAATACTAATACTGTACCAGTTGAGCATTAGTAAAACGTATAAAATCTATTGTTCCGACATGAAATGCTTCAGGATAACTCCAACGTAGAAGAGGAATACGTTTTGAAATTCATTTTTCCATCTTCAGTTGGTATGACCGCGTTGACTAAAACCGTACCCGGTACACTGAAGTTTCACGCAGCTATACCAACTGAACATGGAAAAATGGACTATCACGAAAGTTATCATGACGCAATGAAAATACCGAAAAAAACGGCCCTTTTCAGGGCCACCATTTACTAACAAAGAGAATATTTATTGTCCGAATAATAGATTCCATACATTATACTAATGCGAAACTGGTACACTATTAATATTCACATGGAGTCACATTTTCACTCCATTGGAGGTCACTCCATTGGCAACACAATATTAATGTAATTCAATTGTTCAAGACAAAACTTATTAATTTTATTGTCAGTGAACAAAAAATAAAGGTAAGCTGAAGATTTTACCGAACCTTTCTAACCTCTTGAACTATGTTCAGTAAAATTTTGGATAAACTCAGTCGACCCTAACGGTCGAAAAAAATAAAAACGTTTTTTTTTCTCAGTTTTTTGACTGTTAATTTTTTTTACATATCGGATTAATATTCCATTATTGAATAGAGAGCTTTTTTCCAGTTAAAAAGGCTGGTCAGATTTCAACTTTGCTGAATTGACACTTAAGAGGTACACAATTAACGATTCGATTCTTTTATTTTTCGATTAGAACTCAACAAAAACCCAGAATCAATTGGCGTCCATAACTCCATGGGAATGATATGAGAAGATCATGTATTGATGGACGAAAAATTCTGAGACTCGCAGCCGAAATCTGTCCCATTTCACGTGGAACACCCCATATATACAGGTTGTCCCATTTGAAAAAATACGGTCGAATAACTCTTCCGGAAAAGGACTGACAACAAAATGGATCAGATGAAAGTTGTAGGGTTCGAAGGGGGACACTCAGTGCTGATGAAATATATGCTCTTACAATTATGTTTTTATGCTGCGAGCATAACGGCATTTTTTCAAAATGCGAACAATACTTCTGAACCACCTGAAGTTGTTTCATTTTTCGAGACGAATTCAACAATACCCTATGTTATGGATTTCTCATCGATCATTTATAAAAGAATGTATCGTATCGAATGGTAAAATTCTGTGTGCCTTATGTGTTAGTTTACGTGATATTGGGACCAATTTGGGTGTTCCATGTGCTACGGCACACAATAATTTACGATTCGATACGATAGATTTTTTCATGAAAAATCGATGAGAAATCCATAAAATAGGGTATCGTTGAATTCGTCTCGAAAAATGCAACAAGTTCAGGAGGTTTAAAAGTATAGTTCCCATTTAGAAAAAAAATGCCGTTATGCTTGCAGCATAAAAACAGGAATTGTAAGAGCATAGATTTCATCAGCACTGAGTGTCCCCCTTCGAACCCAACTTTCATCTGATCCATTTTGTTGTCAGTACTGTTCCTGAAGAGTTATTCGACCGTATTTTATCAAATGGGACATCCTGTATATATAAAATTTATTCATTCAATATTGATTGCTATTTGACAACTATTATTTTAAAAAAATTAATTTTATAGATTCATTCGATGACTCATTTGAAAAGAAAAGAAAATCATTTACCCTTCATCGTTTACTAATTATTATGCTCAACAATATTTATTGACATCGTTGAAAATAATAATAATAATAATATTAATAATGATAATAAAAATAATATAACAATAAAAATAATGTTATTTGATTGAAAAATATTTATTTTTTCGATATCGGAGATAAAATTTATTCTCACACACAGGACAAAGCTCTTTTTGAACTCTTATCACTTATTCGTTCTGACACTCGTATCTGCACAAAACGAGAATAACCATTGTCACAACTGTTAAGCAAAACGAAATGTTAAATACATGTTATAGAATCATTTCTAGCGTTTTGCCCACGTGAGCTTTTTTGCCTGAGGCTTTATCAGCACTGAACAATGTTTTTTCTTTTTTAACGTAACAACGAGCGAGAGCGATAGTGATATCATCGCGAGGACCCCCGGAGAGGCTAAGAAGTGGGATTGAGTGGCCAAAGAGTGGGAATCCATTATCACAATCTATTAATAAATTCGGGAAACGTTCCGACCTCGGATTAATAACGTGACCAAGGAAGTGGCAGCACGAACAACGTACCAACAAAGTTTGGTGTTGAACAATAAAGTATCGTCATGCATAACACATATAAATGAGTTCTCGAATTATTGTAAATCTTTTTTGTTTATATTGATGAGGCACATCACTTCACCCAATAAACAAAAAAAAATGTCTACAAATAATTTGATAAAATTGAGTTATTTTATTGAAATATATTCACCGAGTGCTCAAATAAAAAAAAAAATTCCGACGTTTTTCTCGTTGATTGACTTTTTTTTCGCTTCCTCATAGACAGAGCTCTGTTTCCGTGAAACATTTTTTTTTCGAGATGTCCATTAGAACGTGTTCAAAATGTCTCAACACATCTAAAAACCTCAATTAGAAAAAATGTCCGGATGTATGTATGTGTGTGTGTGTGTAACATTTGTTGAGCGTTCATAACTTGAGAACGGCTCGAGAAATCAAGCTGAAACTTGTCACACATGTACAGGGTTCACGGTGCACAGCACGATTAATTTTTTATAAAATTCCACGCAAATCTTTCGTTTTTACGCGATTTTTAAAAAATTCAAACATGTATTTTCGGTCTCTACCTGCCACAATTTTAGAGATATCAAGCTCAAATTCAGTGTAATGTTGACCGACTACAGGGAGATGCTTGTTACTGATTTTGAAAAATTCATGGAGTGCTTTTGTTTTAAGAAATTTCAAAAGGTGTAAAAAAACGGTGTGCACACTCCAGCTGGCGCAATTTTCTAGATATCGGACTAAAATTTGGCACGAATTTGCACTATTATCGAAATGTGTTTCGGATTGAATTTGGACAAAATTCATCGAGCCATTCATTTTTTACAACGTTTTGAAAATTTTTAAAAGTCGACGTAAGAGCTCTAGCTTCCACAATTTCCGAAATATTTAGCTAAAATTTCGTACACACTTACACTGCTATTGAAAGTTGTTTGGTATTAAATTTGGGCGAAATCCACCCAGCCATTCAGATTTTATGTGAGTTGCAAAAATATATGGGCTCGTTCGAGCTTTCGCAATTTTCGTAATGTCGGGTTCAAAATTGGTACAAAGTTGTACTATCATCGAAAGATGTTTTGTATTGAATTATAACAAAATGCATCCAGACGTTCAGATTTCATGCGATTTGCAATTTTTTTAGATTTGACATGGAATTCCCCGTATATTCATTCCGGACTCGTTATATTTACGAGCGGATTTTATATGAAAACAAGGATGCAAAGTAGAAACTTGCACATTGCTTCCTCATAATTTTGTACCGTATTGAAAGTATTAAGATGTAAAGTAGATTGCTCATGGCTTTCTCATCATTTTACACATTTGTCAAAGCTTCCTCTATGAGGAAGCCAAAATTGATCGGCACATCACACGAAGTTCCTCATACAGAAATCTTTGGCAAATGTGTAAAATGATGAGACAGCCATGAGCAAGGTTCTACTTTACATCATGATAATTTCAATACGGTACAAAATTATGAGGAAGCAACGTGCAAGGTTCGACTTTGTTTCCATTCAAATAGCTGTATCTTTGGCAGGAGCCAAAGATACAGGCATTGTATCTTTGACTCCTGCTCCTGCACAAAAGCCTCCTTGAAAGAGGAATTAATGATAATCAATGCTCGTTGAATCGCGTAAAGCGACTGGAGCACATGAAAAAAAAAAAAAAAAAAAAAAAAAAAAAAAAAAAAAAAAAAAAAAAACAAACAAACTGAAAAAAAACAAACTGAAAAAAGCTATTAATAAAATCGGTAAAATTACGTATTACCGGTTACCGATCCTACAACATAAAAAAATACGAAACATTCTTTTCTCGTATTCAGAATGTGGGGAAATTTTGGAAAATAAACCAACAAGTGCATTTCCATGAGAAAAAAAAATCTTTGCATATTTTGCCCTTTAACGGACGTTCAACTTGCTCCGTAAATCTAAATTAATTTTTTTCTGGAAGGCCATGAAAAGACGCACATTTCCGTTTTTTCCACAAATGTAAATACATCGAATTCTGCCAAAGATGCAGTCATTTAAATGGAAAAATAAAAAAAGTTAATTAACGATAAAAACATCAGCATATTTTTTGAAATTTCGGTACTCGGTGAATATATTTTAATAAAATAACTCAATTTTTTAAAATTATTTTTTTACTGTCTGAAGTGATGTGGAATGCTTCTTGTATATTTTTTCTAATAATTTTTCATCTTATTCGGAATTTATAACAAATTCGATACTTTGATGCATTATAATGAATTATTAATTTCAGACGAGCGAAATATTTGTTTAAAAAATTGATTTCGGTAAATTATTTAGTGACTTTTTGATTTTCATTTGAGAGATAAATTTGAAAAGAATAAAAATTTTTAGTCCAAATAATTGAATCGATATTAACAGTTGTTTGCAACCTAATTTGCGATGAGAATCTTATCTTGTCATGTCTTCGAGCAAGATTCACATCAATTTTCGGACACAAACACTCGAGATTATTACGATAACAGTTTATACGATAAAATAATTTTAAAAAAATCTTTTTCACAGCTTGGAAGCATATAGGTACGGTTGAATTGTTATTCACTCGGTAGTCGAAAATCTAACTAAAACGGTAACCGAATCGATATTGTACAAATATGTTGTTCTTTTCATTGAAAAATGTTGAGGACCAATGTTAGCGGACGATGAAAATTGTTTCATTTATTTATTGTTATTTATTGCTTTTAAACACGAAAACGGTTTGCAATCGTATTCACCATGATTTGCCAGTACGGCTCGGCCTCGTCATCGCAGTCCGTGACACAGACATTGGGAACGACCGTAGAGCCCGTCGACATCGACGAGCTTCGTGATATTTGCGTCACATCCAATGCCTGGTCGATCATTTCGCTAAAATTAATAAATAAATAACAAAATATTTTTCTTTGTCCATTAAAAAAGATTTTTTAAAATACCATTACCATAATTTCGGGCAATTATTATATTTATTTATCGATTTTTATCTCGACTTTTGTTCATTGTCGTGTTCGAGAATATTTCACCGTCACAAGGTAAATATATCATATTGAAAGAGAGATGGAAATATGTGATGCGAAAATTAACAAAATGTTCGTTCTGCAAGAATTGTTTTCCATCCTTAATTAATAAATTTTGACGTACGTGGAAATTTGTCGTTTCGCATGCTTTCCACGATTCCATAATAACATCGATTGTTCGAAGCACCAGCCCCAGAACGCGATAACAATCTGCCAGTATTGCCACCAACAACGAGCCATGCCAACGAATCGATTTTTTTTTTGTCACAAAATTACGTCTGTTGTCATTTTGCAGACAGATCGTCGAGTCACGTTTTAGCAAAAAAAAAAAAAAAAAAAAAAAAAAAAAAAAAATCAATCCGGCCGATGAAAAAATCTAAATTCACTTGTCAAAATTCTCCAGATAAATATAAATATATTTCTTCGTTGTCAAATCGCACAACTTTTCCAATGTATCAAACGATTCCGTGATGTGAATGAATTCTGATGGATAAAATACAGTGTGCAGAACTAAAAATATTTCACAAACTCACTCATCAGCCAAGATAAATAACTCAATTGGTTCGTTGCGGCCAATTCTCATGAAATTCAATTGATCAAAATAATTATATCGAGATTTCGACTGCACAATTCAGAAGAGAGTCGAAGAAAGAGAAAGAGAGAGAGAGAAAAGGAAAAATTATTCAATGGAACGAGTACGATTTATTTGGAAAATCTTAGTCGGAATAATAAATTGGTAATCAGACGCGATTCGACGCATCATTTGCCCGAATTATTCACTTTGGGGGTGATTCAAGAGTGACGAAAATAGCGAGTCACTTGGTAGCGAATAAGACGAAGATGATAATCTGTGAATGAATTAAACCGAGAGAGAAAAAAAAACAACAACAACGGTTTTAAGAAGCAAACACGAACACGCGTTACGGATCGAGAATCCCGTCTCGTTCGGAGCCACGACGTAGACCTTTTCTAATTTCTTTTTCGTTCTTGCTTTTTTTCTTTCTTCTTCTTCTTTTTTTTGCCTCTTTTCAGGCTGTAGGGTATACGCTCGTGGATGAGATAAATTTAGAAAGATGTGGCAACGACCCTGATACATGCGATACAGACCATTCGACACACTAGCGAACGAGATGCAGCAATGCTTTTTGCGTAATACGCGAGTTTCGTAGATTTTTTTTTTTTTCCAAAGGTATTCTAAAAAATCGTCGTTTTGAGGATGATACGAAGAGATTGAAAAAAATAAATAAATAAAAAACGTAAACGATGTATTTTTTTCTATGCTTGAAAATAAAAGGCTAAAAAATTAGAAGAGTGAAAAATACAACACTCTCAAATTTGGGAGTCTCAAGATAATTATAACCTTTCCTGGCTTATCAAATAATTATTTTCTACTCAGATTCGATCATTGCGAGTTCCTAAAGGTTTATGGGGTTTTGCTGTCTCGTGTGTGCTAAATTTTAAGGACCATTATTCCCAGAATATAATGAACTATATATATATATATATATACTAGCGGTTACCCGGCAGCTTCGCCCGCATCTCATCCCGTCCCGTCTTATCCTGTTCTCCCCCGTCCCGTCCCGTCCTGTTCTGCCTCATCTCGCCTTGTCCCATCTCGTCCCGCCTTGTACCGTTTCGTCCTGTCTTTTACCGTCGCGTCCCGCCCCGTCTTGTACCGTTCTATCCCGTATTGTCCCGTCCCTTATTGTCTCGTCCCGTCGCTTACGTATAAATAAAGATTTAACCACATACAGTTGGTTACAAACGCCCACACCCCATTCCACCTACTTAGAGGTTGATTTTCGAAAAAATTCATAGACAATCCTTTTGTTACAAAAAAAAACAGGTGTCTGCTAAATTCACATTCATCAACCGTGAGAACTGTCAAAAGCGCGAATTTAGAATAGTCATTCAGTTTTCTGAAATTATCCAATTTTTTGTGGTATTTTCTTAATTTTTCTTTCCATAAAAACCTTCTACGAAGTATTAGAAAACTTTAGAAAAAAAGATGAACGAAATCGGTAAAGTTTTTTTCAAGTTATGGAGTGACCAAGGAAAACAGGGATTCATTTATATATATATAGATATAGATATATATATATACATTATATGTATATGCATATACAAATACATATATTGCAATAAATATCGCTTTGATCCTTCAATCGCATTAATGATTAGACCCATGAAGCTATATTATTTCCCGTTATTTTCTTTCAGAACTCACTCTTTTGGATGAACGGTAGAGTGAAGCGGCCGCTGAATCGACGTGAGGTTGAACGGTATTCAAGTCTCCTACGTAGAAGATCGGTCGGCTCGTGCTCCGAAGATCCTGAAAATACGTTCCGAAAAATAAGAAAATTTATTTTTTTCATGTTGATCGATGATCAACATGACGATAACCAATTCAATTCATCTCAATTTTGCTAATAGTATCGGCGGATATGCAACAATTCGCAAAAACTTTTTATCCAAACCAATAATGTTCAATTGATGTACAGTAGAACCCCGGTTTACTGGGGTTAGGGTTATCCGGGGAGCGGATTAACCGTGCGTATCTGCGCCTCCTGTGCAAGAGGCGCCGGACCCGTTCAAATTCGCTTACAGACTCGGCGGGTCCTTGCGGACCCTTAATTCGCATTAACCGCGGTTCAGTTATCCGTGGACCTCTCGGTCCCGACCGCCCCGGTTAATCGGGGTACTAGTGTACTTAACACACATTAAGCATCAGTGTCGATCCCCGTAAACCAATACTAGGCTTCTTGTTTCAGGAAGCCAGTACGTCACAGTCTTTCCTCAATTTTTGTTTAGATTTGATTTTTTTGACACGCGGTAATTCTCCACGTGGATGAAATGCCTATCGACAAAAGCTCCACGCATAATGTATCAAGCGCGAATGATCAATTTATTATAAACTACCAATATCAGCTTCGAAACTTTTTTTAAAATTGTCTTTCAATTGGAATACAATTTTTTTCATTACCTGATAGCCATGTTCCAGTTCAGTGTAAGACATGTCAAAACGGCTTTCATTGAGAATGAAAAAATGTGCTGTTTGCGGTGAAGAAATTTTTCGTTTTACACTTCCTCGAGTTCCTGTAATTGCAAATATTTTTTCTCATTCTTTCATTGGTAATCGACGTTGTTCATAATAATTCACAATAAGTCAATGGATGATTGTTGCAGAAATTAAACATGATATTCTGCGCTACGAAAGTTAAAAAAAAAAGAAAAACAAAAATAAACAAATAAATTTATCCATGAATTTGAAGAATGAGTGAATTAATGAATTGATTAATAAACAAACGAATGAATAATAATTATAATTGTAAAATTTGTGCACCTTTGTGGTTGAGTTTCACTCTCAATGGATTACCGACAAACGAAATTGTAGAAATAAATGCGTTATATCGAATATTTTTTACAGTAACGGTTTTGTTTCTAATATGAGAAATGTCAATACGCGTAGTTAACTGACACCTAAGTAGTACCGTGTGTCAGCGACGCATACCGATATAGTGAAATAACGTTTGGGGAATCAATAGTCGACGGGCATAAACGGTATGATGGTAATTTTTTTGTTTTTTTTTCGACGTTCTAACCTCAAAGAAGGAAGAGAAAAAAAAAAGTTTTCGCCGATGGTTCATCCATGGAAACCGGAGTGAAAGAACACCAAAACCATACTGTGGTTAATTTCCCCTGTCACACGATAAGTTTTCATGTTCAACACGTCCCTGCAGGTGGCTCGACGTGTCTCATGACTCTCGTAGATATATAGCTATGAGTGTGCAGCGGAGATAGCTGAATCTTTCGAAAAGCTTTTTTTACGCCCGACTGCTACATTTTAAAACCTATGGTCGACTGTTCTGCTCTTTTTTTAATAGAAAGAGGTGTATTCATCGACACATAGATATGGACTGCTAATGTCGAGAGAAAAAGTGAAATCGCAATAGAAAGGGAGGACAATAAGGTGGCTCTAAGGCTCTCTCTTTCTAAGTTGAAGCTGATTGGTCGCGATCATCGACATATAGAACATTGCGACCACTCAGCTTTAACTCAGAAAGAGAGAGGCTTAGAGCCACCCTAGTCTCCTCTCTTTCTATTGCGATTTCACTCTTTCTCGCGACATTAGCAGTCCATATCTATATGTCGATAGGTGTATTACGGGCCGTACAAGTAACTTTCCGATTCACGAGTTGAAATTTATTATTATCGTTATTGATTGTCGATAATAAAGGGATTATCCGTATTCGGGGAAATTTGATAGTTTTCTACTTATCAACAGTGGCGGATTTACACATTTCCCAAGCGTAGGCCGTTAAAGTTTTGCCGCCCTTACATCAGAAAACCGTCGTGCACAAATCTTTTTCATTTCAGTAAAACGGCTAAAAAAAAAATTCGGTCCCCACATACCCACATTTGCCGCCGCTAAAATCTGCCGCCCCAGGCCCAGGCCTACTCGGCCTGCTGGTAAATCCACCACTGCTTATCAACATTGTTGCTATTTGACGACGCGTTGTTTTGATATTGGACTTTGTGAAATATATATCTTTCTTATTAAATTGCGTTTCTCATAGAGGAATCTTATGGCAAATGTATGAAATGATGAGAAAGCCATGAGCAAGGTTCAACTTTACATCTTAATAATTTAATAACAGTACGTATTTAAATGACTCATTCACGGCAACGGAAAAAAGAGGAAAACACAACACAATAACAAAGAAAATTGGTCGAGAGCGAGAGAGCGTGTTGGACACGCACATGGTTCCGTAGGCATTCTGTAGAAGTCATTGAGATTTGGAATTTTTTTTTTCAAAATTTCAATTTTAGAAAAAGAATTTTTTTTTTCAATAATATTCTTTCTGTTTATAGGTCACCGATCTACGTCTGTGTACTAAATTTCATCTCAATCCGTCCATAACTGAGAGAATGGGATGATTGTGACATAGACGGACGGACAGGCGGACAGGCGGACGGACGGACTTGGCGGTGCCATAAGGGTTTCCCACATTTTTACGGAACCCAGAAAAATCTAACCATCAGCTCCAAGTTTCAGCGAGACACATCAATTGCATCATCAATCATTCCGATCGCGTTATTAGTTTCAGAGAAAACGTTAATGAAAAATTGATCACATACAAAAATTGATCACATACACACAAACATTTTCCTCAAAATAGGCTAAAATGATCCCAGTGATCTCGAAACGTGAAGATCTACCAAAAAAAGATTTTCGATTTTCGTGGTCATTGCAATAACTTCTCTATAATCGGGAAGTTTATAACATTATTTTTTTCATTTGAGTTCATGTAGCTACACACAAATACGAGCGATATTCCAGACACATCGGGCGGAGGCACGATGAGCATCCGGATTCTGTTTTGTTTGAATCAGTTGTGCGTGGGCATCGCTTTCAATGATATTTTTTTTCGAATTCCTGCAGCTCTGAAATCTGTGCCGGCTCTGCATCAAGGCATCGGACTCTCACAACGGCTTTGAAATTTTACTCGCCAGCTTGCCCCTGAAAAAGTTTTACTTACATTTTTTTTATCTCTTCTGAACAAATACCCACACTATTTACACATGAATAAAGCTAAAAATAACGAACACAAAATTTTACATTCGAAATATATATATATATATATATATATATATATATATATATATATTGTAACGTGACTTTTCATCACGTACAAAGCTAAGATCCTCGTGTGCCTTCCCCTTTTATTTTCCTGGGCGCCAGGTGCATGTGCACCGGGGAAAACACACGAAAATCAAGCTGGTTGCCCGACCAACCGCAGCCTTGTTTGATGGTAGAGGGGCGGGGTCATTAATCTGCCGTGCAGGGACAAACACTTCGATATTTTACGTTTGCAAAAAAAACAACTGGAACCAAATTAGAAAAGAAAAATATCTTTACTCTCGGATGTTCAATTTTCCCTCCGGTAGAACGTTTTCCGGTAGGCGTTTTAATATAACAAAAAAAAGAAGATCGAATTCGATTAAACAAAAAAAAAGATACAATTATCCGTATGGAAAATCCACGCTCGTTCGAACACACACTCGCCGAAACACACACACACACTCACCCCTCGCTCTGCTCACTCGTTCGCGGTCCGAACGTGACGATCCTCGATCACTCTTTCTCTCTCACACCGGTACACTCGCGAGCAAAAAATATTACACAATAAAATTCGCGACTCACTCTCTCAACGGGTACGGTTGCTCGGTCCACCGCAATAATAAAAAAACATAAAAACAAATTATTAAAATAAAAATGTTGAACCGCGAAACACTCGACCACTCTCACACGGATCGCCTCGTTCCCCCGCGCAATCACGCGAACACTCGTAGACCCAACGTTTTAGATTTTCGGGAAACGGCAGGAAAAAAACCTAAATATCGAAGATAACTCTATTCGCTCAACCCCGACTCATCCGGTGGCGGTTGACGATAAAAAAAAAACACAACCCGTGACTCTATTCGCTCAACTCCGACTAGTCAGGTGGCAGTTGACGATTATTTGAAACAAAACTAAAACTTGATTTTATTCGTTCAACTCCGACCAGGTCAGGTGGCAGTTGACGATTATTTCGCGTACCCGAGAAAACCATTACGTTCAAATCAAACCGAATGTTCACGCGAGATAACAAAACAGAAAAAAAAACATACAGTATAACAATCATAACAATAAAACAAAGTGACTGTTCCGGGAAATTTTGCAACGGACAAAACCCATGCCGACGGGAAAATCAAAGAGTTCGGCCATGTGGCTGAACCGCTGTCGCGATGACACAATAAAACGATGACTCGAATAAAAATTAAACAATTACATTATTACAATAATATTTCAAATTCGTCCCGAGATAAAAGTTGGACAAAGAGACTCACCGGTACCGACGCAACGATCACGATTCTTCGGGAAAAACGAATTAAAATCGGAATATTATTTTCCAGGGAATGATAACTTTCCTTCTCGTTCTATCTCCATCTCCCTCTCTATCCGATATCAATTTCTCCATTCTCCTGGTACTGCTCGTCACGACGACTCTCCCGAAACAGCCTCGATAATTGTCGTGACGAGTGACTCGTGCCCCTTGGCCCCTACAATCGGACATTACATCGCTGGAGGGGGCAGGCGACCAACTCTGACCCCTCACCTCTCGCACCTCTATTTCGGGTGTCGCGTTCGCGTTATCTGCTTTAGCGCAATTTTGGAAACGGAGAAGTTCTTGCGGCGTCTTGATGGGGGACACCCTGCTTCGCTGACCGGCGGGAGACTACCCCTCTCGTCTCGCTCTATTGCTTCGCCCAATCCGAAGCTCCCGGTAATACTCGTCGTTCGGTAACGTCTCGTCGTTCGGGACGATTACAATATGAAAAAAATTAAATAAAACAAAAAGAATAAATAAAAATGTACAAATGTCCTCTAATAACCATGGGCCTGCCGGTGTCGTCGTGACGAAAGCAGAGGGAGCGAATTTTAGAGGGACGCGAAAATAATTCGCGTTACAATATATATATATATATATATATATATATATATATATATATACATATGAGCGTACCGTGATCATGGGTTAGGCCATAGTCTAGATTTCCAAACAGTCCGCTTCGCTCGAATGCTTAAGGCCGGCTAATGCCAGATGGACAGTGACGTGCAGTGGTTTCAGAAGGAATATATAGAGATTACACAGACAGATGACGGCATATGTTCCAATTCACATTTTTCATAGGGTAAATCGGTCTCGAATATTTGCTGGGGTATTTTATACCCCCAGTGCACAACAAAAGTTAACTAGTAGTGCCCATGCGTATAGCTATTCATGTTTATGTTGTGTGTGATCCCCCTAGCAGATTCGTACACCGAAAAAAGCACCGAAAGAACAAAGGCCGGCCACCGAAAAAGCATCGGTGAGCACTGAGTGCTTTTCTAACGTTTCATCACCAAATTTTGATCAAAAGCACTGAAAAAGCACCGGAAATTTTAGTGTTGGAGCCGTACCAGTGTCGTGCTTCTTCGGTGCCGCCGGTACAAAAAGCACGATACTTGTGTGGCTCCGACACTAAATTTTTTGGTGCTTTTTCAGTGCTTTTGACCAAAATTTCGGTGATTTAAACGTTAGAAAAGCACTCAGTGCTTTTACGGTGCGTCGTCGGTGTTCGAACCTGCTAGGGCCTTCACGGGCCGCACAAGTAACTTCCCGATTCGCGAGTCTAAATCTATTCGAGTTCCTTTAAATTTGGGGGGATGAACATTTTTCAAAGTTCCATAACTTTTTTTCGTTCCTACTAAGAATAAAAATTCGTTCACTACAAACGTTTGCACACCTAAATCTTCAAGGAGGCTCCGTCACAAAGGGGTGGGTTCTGTGGGCGCATAAGCAGGGCCCATTTTTTTTCAGTAATACGCATTCTTATCATAATACGATCGATCATAAACGTATTATTGACAATTTTATGGAAATTTTTGAATTGTACATCGATAAATAAATATCGTAGTATTAGCACAATTTTACGTTACGTTTACCAAGGAAGTACGGCAACGTCACAATTCTCCATTCCCCTCTCACCTCTGATTTGTTTTGACAGCGCGACCTGACCGTTTTATTATTTGTGGTTATTATTGCTGTGCACCGATCACAAACAAAATTAAGGTTAGGTAGTAGTCGTAGTTGTTGGTTTGAGGTTGGCTCTGAGGTTAGATAACTGACAATCTAATTCCCGCGCATGCGCTAATGGCCGAAAGAGCGAGAAAAGACGTCTCCGATGCCAGACCTATCTCTTTCTAGCAGAAGTTCATATCGATATGTCGATGTTTATACATAACAAATGATTTCTGCGATGCTGCCGAATGTTCACATGGTCGCGAAAACTATCGAATATTCAAATATTTCGACATTTTAACATCAAATATCTTTTTAGATGAGTCGATGACCCAAAACTTTTCAATTGTATTTGGAATCGTCATTACCCAATTAACGTTACTGTAGTTTTTCATCAATATCTGTTGGGTGAGTGCAAAAATATCACTCGAAGCAGGTCTTTCGAGGGTGCCTCCTCCATAAGCCCTATGTTAAAAATCCCAAGTTTAACTATTTTTATCTCTTTTATTTAGTCGATGACCTTATCTGAAACTTTGCATACGTGAATATGGGTACTTTATCTATGATATACTGAAAAATTATTTTTTTTCTGTTAGTTAGACGTAAGCGACGGAGCCTCCTTCAGAATGACGAAAGAAAAAATTATTTTTCCCAAGTGTGGTGACAGAATTTTTTTCTTTATTGCATGAATTTTTTCCCCCAAATTTCATCCCTCATTCACGGTAACGGAAAAAAAACAGCAACAACAACAACACCATATTTATATTATTGCCAGTGGCTACTTGCAAGTTGCTACCCTGCAGTGTAAATTCCGTTCTTAAATTATGATTTTTGCTAAAAAACTAAAAAACTCCTTGACCGATCTGGACCAAAATCTAATCAGCTCTAAGATCCGGCGAGACACATCGATTGCATCATCGATCATCCCGATCACGTGATTAGTTTTAGAGAAAACGTTAACGAAAAAATGATCATACACGTACGTACGTACGCACGTACATACGCATACACACACACACAAACATTTTGCTCAAAATAGGCTCAAATGAACCCAATGACCTCGAAACGTGAAGATCAGCAAAAAAAACGATTTCCGATTTTCGGGGTCATCACAATAACTTCCCTATAATCGGGAAGTTAAAAACGAAAAATAGTATATCCTGACACTAGTACGAAAATTTTTTTTCTGATGAGTGTGAGTTTGCAGAACGAGCCGAAGGCGAGTATTGCAATCAAACGAGTCCAGAAAACGTTTTTCGTACGAGTGTGGTACGATTTTTTATGTCACAAGGTCCGTAAATGCGGTTTGAAGCGAACGCAGTGAGCGTAAAACCACACTTTTACGGACAGCGTGACATAAATCTAATTGAAGTGTTATTTGCGAATATGAAGCGAATATTTATTATCACATCGTCTATTTTACTACATCTGTGTCGGATGAATAGCTAAAATATAACGCCTTCGATCGCAAGTCTCCATTCAACTTAACATGTCATCAACCAATTGAACTGTTTGTCATACACAAAAACTATCATTACGATTTTGATTTAAATCTTGAACTCGGACGAACTGTGCCATTTTTATGGAACGACAAATATCCCAAAGAGCAACTTATTCTTACGGCAAACAATGAGATCGTCACAAAAATTCGAGGTATAACTGCCGCCCTATTTTGGGAGCCAATAAGACAGTTGCATCCGGTGCATCTCAAAATCTTTTCGCATTTTCTAAATCTCACACCATGGAAATAACAAGTTAGAACCGGTTCGCCGTTGTGCTACCGCGTCCGGGAGTTGGTCCTCTGGTCCTCTTGTCTTTCCTTCTTTTAGTCGATAGTACGGCCCTCGGAGAAGTTGAATAAAGAAATTTAAACATTGAAGTCGTAGTTGGATTTTTCATAACTCGACTTGTTCGAGGGAGTTCAGCAGTTACCGAACTTGCTCTCTCATCTGTTGACGAGTAATGATAAATGTGACGAGATCCAGTTACTGTGACAATTATAGCGTAATATATTCGATGCATTAAAGGTTTGAAATCTTACTGGAAAATAAATAAGATTGTCTCATTTCCCCGGCCGTAGATTGCGTTGATTCTCTGGTCTTGGAAACTGTAGCACTCGTCGAGGCAAAAGCTTTGGTTCCAGCTGACTTAGAATTCGTGAAAAGTGAATTTTCCATAAAATTCGCACTTTCTTTACGAGGAAATCTGGTGCTCGAAGTCCGTTGCTCATTGATGGAGTTCGTTTTCAGGGATCCCGTTTCATTCGGAAACCCGGACATGTTCGAAACCCGTTCTACGTCGACGGTCGAGATTGTTCGTGTGATTTCGGTTCTGACGATGTCCAAAGCGTCAATCGTCGTGGCCAATGAGACGCTGGACCTTCTGACATCGCCGGGTTCACGGCGGTCCGACAAACCGTAGGCGGCGACTTCAGCGGACGATCCCGAATCGATTTTAACCGCTACATTCGAATCGGCAGCGTGACGACCGAGATATGTGCTTATCCACGTAACGGCGAATATCATTGCAAGAAAAAACGATAGTGATGCGACCCATTTGTAAATTATTTTATCGATCGGTCCACATATCATCATGTTAAATTATTTTCAAATAAAATTAAAGACTTGGTAGTTTTTCGTTTGATGTGGAAAAAAATCGCTAAATAGTTCGCTGAGACGTTAGTACGATTTTGTTTTTCATTATGATTTGAATAGGAAGCGATTCATCGCTGACTTCATCATACGCTCGGGTGGACCTTAAGGGGACTGGCAGCAAAAATATGCCAAAAATGCGATCGAATTTAAATGGCATTTGTGAAGAAACGAAACAACGTACATACATTTCCTTTTTTGCAATGTTTTTATTGTCATTTTGGGAATTAAATTCACAGGTCGCAACTTAATAGTATCGTATACAATTTTATGTCACAACGTGTGTAAATGGGGATTTGCCCACGCGAAGCGTGGGTAAAACCGCATTTTACGCACGGCGTGTCATAAAGATATAAATATTCAAGGGAGATACGGGCTGATAAAGATGGCCACGCGTCTCACGCACTGCTTCCGTTTTATACCACGATTCCGAATGGCCGATTCTAGTTTCGGCGAATTTTGAAACGCCATTGTTTTCGGGAGATGTTCCTCCACAGATTGAACCTAACATTTTTGAAAAACCATGAAAGTTACGAAAATGGCGGCGAAAATTCGAAAAACATCGAAAAACGGACGACATTTGTTGTAACAATAATAACAAATTAATTCTATGACACGCCGTGCGTAAAATGCGATTTCACGCGCGCTTCGCGTGCGCAAATCCCGTTTATGACACGCCGTGCGTAGAATGCGGTTTTACCCACGCTTCGCGTGGGCAAATCCCCATTTACACACGTTGTGACATAAAATTGTATACGATACTATTACACACGTAATAGTATCGTCACATAACATTGTATACGAAACTCATGCGGAAAACGTTTTCTCACTAGAATTCTCACTAGAAAACTGTTTTCGCACTAGTATCGTAATATACTATTTTTACATAGAAGTCGGTTCACTTAGTAGAGAACGTTGATAGCTTCATTAAAAAGAAGACAAGGTTATATCTTTAACCGTTCTTGAGTTATCGAGGTAAAACTAGTGCAAAATGCTGTTTCGAGAAAACCGCGTTCAACGACCTGGCGCCGCCACGGCTTACCTGCTCAGCTGGGCGCGGCGCGCCAGCCGTGTACGGAGTGTTTTCTCTCCTGAGCTTAATTCTGCGCATTTTTTAGTCCACTTTGCCCCAAAATATTCGGAAGAGATTGCAGTAACAGGGGTGGTTATTTAACTTCCACCGAACTACCTCCGCGCAGACTACACAATCCCGGTATGGTTCCTCCCGACTTACCCTCGCTTGGAGATGGCCCGTCATCTGAAGTGATCACGTGACAGCCGTCATCTGAAGCGATCACGTGCACGGTCTTATATACAGGTCTGAAAACGACTCCGATTTGGTAAGCATCGTATACGGCTTCACTATAGTTTACATTTTTCGCCACTACAGGGCACTGACATCGGAGTATGTTAAGCAAGGACAGAGACTCTTTTGTGAGAGGGACAGGCAGAGTAGCTTCTGCCTGTCTCTCTCAATCTCCGGAATAAGGTGCATGCGGCGTCGATCTAACCTCTAGCTTATCGTATATATAGTGATACGAAATAAACCAAATGATAAAATAATAATAATAACAATTACAATAATAATTATTATTATTTTATTATTTTGATTTTTTTTACGTAGCTGAATTGCAAGTGAGTTCTTTATGGAATTTCAGTGTTTATCAATTTAGATGAGTTAAATATTTTTAAATTCAATGTTTTGTTTCATTTATTTGTGCCCATTTTTTTATAGCTTCATCAGCGTGTTCAAATGATTCGAGTTATCAGGTAAGTTATTTATTGACAGCTTCGACAGTCTTCGAGGTTATTTTTTGCATCACCATGCGAAAAACAATAACAATCTTCGATAGCAGCAACGCATGTGGCTGCGAACGGAAATAACAATAAAAAAAACTCCCGATTGCAAAAAAAACAACAATAAAATTAAATGAAAAATTTGAAAAAACTCTCGACTGAAAAAAAACCTCGGATGCAAATAAAAAGGATGAAATAATCCAAGCTATCATCTTAGTTTACTCATAGTTTGAATCATGATCAGTCATTTCGGTGCATACAATATTTTGAATTATAGTAATCCTGTTACTGCCCTCTATGCAGTCGGGAGACGTCATTAATTGGTCAGGAAGATAATATTTAATGTAGATGTTCGAGGATGCGGAAAAGACCGTCTGGTAGTCCGTGGAGTCAATGTCAGCGACGTTTCTGAATGTCGCAGCGGCTATGTGGCGCCAGTGGTCACGCGGCCGGTGCAGGCAAGGTCCGCGACGGTTATATTGGTCGCATGTACACTCGACGTCCTTCGTTTTCGAGTTAGGACTCTGACAGTCACTCGACTAGCAGCGCCACGCTGCGGAACACTTCCGATAGCGACATTCGGCGTCCAAGCTTTTGCATTAGAATAACCCCATGCAAGACCAGGCGACCAAACTCCGGTGGTGTCGGTCAAAACTGGATATTCTTTAAAATGTTATAAATAATCGTATAACATTTTTCCTCTGCAGGATATTAGAAGTTGTCAAGACATTGCATTTCTATGTAGAAGACGAAAATGTTAAACGATCGATAGCTCATGATAATGAAAAAAGAATTTATAAATTTTAAATAAAGAAAATAAAATTCGGTTTATCATTGAATTTTCAAATTTTCATCGATTCTAGCAGTTTTTACAAAGAACTCAACGTGAATTTGACATATATCATGTGAAATTTTCTCAGCTTTCCGAAAAAAATATTGAAAAAAAATTCAGACATGCGCAATGCCTGAAAAATAGCTTTTTATGATTGAAGCTTGATTTTAAGAGGTTTTAGTTAGTCCAAACTGAAAATCAATATTTTTTCCGAAAGGTTGAGATGATTTCACATAGAATTGTACTCTAAGTGTAATTTTTGTTTCGCGATAAAATACTTAGGAATTATATTGAAAAAAAAAGAAAAACGGAATTGTCACGAAATGCCCATAATTACTACAGCAAAAATAATGAAGGAAAAAATCTGAAAAAATTCAGGTACATACAGGTCATCGAGGACTACATCCTAGAAAAAATTGAAAAGATTTTGAGAGGGGGTCATGCAAACCGATGCCTATATTTAGTAGAATGGTCCATATATGAGCGATTCCACGTGACTTCACCCACTGAAAAAAATGTACACAAATAATTTAAAAAAATTGAGTTATTTTATTGCAATATATTCACCAAGTGCCTATTTTTTTCAAATTTTGTTGACGGTTCCATCGTTAATTAACTTTTTTTTTATTTTTCCATTCAAATGGATGTATCTTTGGCAAGATTTGACGTAATTTTATTTGTAAAAAACGAAAATAAAGTTCGCGAAAGTAAAGTTCGCGTTAATCATGCCTCTGTGACAAAATTTTTACAAGTAATCGTTGCCGAGCAACGATCTACCGAGTTGATAATCACCCAGATAAAAACCGGTTTAGGTGGTATTAAGAAACGCCGACAGGCATACCGTGATACTGATACCGTGATAAGTCGGGGGGTTATTGATTATCGGGCCGACAATATTCCGGATTATTTAAAAAATATTGCCTGCGTTTTGAAATTATAAATTATTCTTTGTCGATGCCTTTTTGAAATTGTAAATTATTCTTATTGATTAACGTTATCTTGTTGTTGTAATTAATTTTTGCGAATTGCGTTTTGAAATTGTCAATTGGAATTTGTCGATGATAACATATTATTGTTATTAATAATTGAATCATTGTTATTTATCATCAATTCGATATTGCAATATATTGTAGAATGCGTTTTGAAATTTGAAATTATTGTGTCATTGTTATTCATTATTAATACGATAATTATGAATAAACTTAATCGATGTCAATTCATCGTTGTTATTCATTATTAATTCGCAATATCATATGAAAATACATTATTTTTTATGATATTTTATTCTAATAATTAATTTTTATTTTAGGTTTTCTGCGGTTATTTTGTCTTTCGGTTGTTTTGTCTGTCGATTGTTCAATCGTTTGGTTGTTATGTCTTGCGGTTGTGGTTATTGTGTTGCGGTGATTATGCCCCCGGTTGGACAGTCAGAGAACCGTGTATCAGGCAGGGATGGGCATAATGTATTTAAAATAGTATATTATGACACTAGGACGAAAATGTTTTTTCTGACGAGTGTGAGTTTGCAGAACGAGCCGAAGGCGAGTATTGCAATCACACGAGTCCAGAAAACGTTTTTCGTACGAGTGTCGTACGAATTTTTATGTCACAAGGTCCGTAAATGCGGTTTGAAGCGAACGAAGTGAGCGTGAAACCGCACTTTTACGGACAGCGTGACATAAAAAAATTAAATACAAAATTCTTTTCCACTCAGTTTTTATTTTCGATTTAAATAACGAATGAATTTTCACTCATTATTTTGTCGAGTCTAAATACTGAGTGAAAAACCACTCGTTATTTAAATCGAAAATAAATACCGAGTGAAAAAGAATTTAGTATTTATTCTGAAAATAAATACTGAATGAAAAAGAATTGTATTTATTTCGGAAATGAATACAGAGTGAAAAAGAATTTTGTATTTATTCTGGAAATAAATGCTGAAAAAAAAAATTTGTATTTATTTCGGAAATAAATACAGAGTGATAAGCTCCAAAACATTAATATTATTATTATAAATGTTCTTTCATCTGTAAATTTGAGAAAAACAATTCGGGAGATTATGATTTCCCATAATAATGGATTTTTCTAAAAAAAATTCAATAAATATTATTAATAAACCAAGGCATAGCTTTGGAACAACTAATCGAGCCATAACAAAAAAAATTAAGTGTGTGGGAATCACACACGATGGAAGTGAATACTTGTATGCATTTCGCTGGCGCGGTAAATTATTTCTGCCGATGATTCCAGAGAGAAAGAGAAAGAGAGAGAGAAGGGGAGGAGAGGAAGAGTCAGTGATCGAATTATGAATTGACAAGGAAGTCGAAAGTAGCCTGCACGTTGATATTTGTGTTTTCAAAAATGTTTTTTATTTATTAACGGCGGGGGGGCATAAGGGCTGGAGGGTAGACATCTTTTTTTATAAATATGGATAGAGCAAATTTACCCAAACCTTTTGAACATTATTAAGTATTATTTCGATAACATCCTGTAATCTTTTAATAAGAAAATATCGACAAACAAGCCGGTGACGAAGCTTTTCCAAAAACGTCTTTGGAAAAAAAACGATTTGCAGTGTTGACTATATCTCAGCTGAAAATTATCTAAAATCAAAGACCATTTAAATGTAGTCAAAATATCATGAAATCCTCCCCCCTACGTTCTCTGATTATTATTTTTTAATTTTTAAATTGTTGGTGGTCATTGAAAGTCAGAACTGCTATTTTTCATGAAAAATGACCACCGAAAATTCAAGAATGAGAAAAAAAAATCAGAGACCGTAACGGGGAGGATTTGATGATACTTCGACTAAATTTAGATGATCGTTGATTTGAGATAATTTTCAGCTGAGATACAGTTATTACTAGTTTTTATCCAAAGACATTGTTGGAAAAGCTTTGTCACCGGCTTGTTCTTCGATATTTTCGCATAAAATAATCACAGAATGTTATCGAAATGATACTTGATGATGGGTAAAAGGTTTGAATGAATTATCTCTATTTATTTATTTATGAAAAAAATCGCAGAAGTGTTTTTTCTTACGCTCCAGCCCTTACCCGCCATTTGAGAGGATCCCAAACGTTTCGCGTCCGCAACAAGTGCGAGAGAGATACCGCCATGGGCGCTCGCGGCGGAGCGAGAGAGAAGGTGGCCTAAACGTTCGGGATCCTCTTAAGATCCACGTTCTCTCTCGCTCCGCCGCGAGCGCCTATGGCGCTATCTCTCTCGCACGAGGTCTGTCCGTACTATCGCACGTATACTCCAGGCATACTGCCGATGACGAGGCACGCGATCCTGCCCCCTCTCTGCATTGACTCGGCCGCTCTCACTCGCATACCCACAGCTCACGCATCATTCTCGTCCCCTCTCTCTCTTCTTTCATTCCTTCATTCTCTTGTCCCGTCCTACAACGCGCCGGCTGGCGAGCCGATCCTGTGTCGTTTAAGAAGTATTCACTTCAAAAATACGTGTCTATTTTACACATTTCAGAGTATTTTCAGGAATTTTTTGAGATAAATCGAAGGTGACATTCCGACCGAAAAAAATTATTTTCGTATATTTTTTATGAAAATGGTCATTTTTTGAACTCGAAAAATTCCAAGAAAAATGTTTTCACAAAGTTTATGAATATATATATATATATATGAGGTGTTCCACCCCATTTCGAACGGTCAAAAAGTTTTGCATTCCCGAAAAAATTGAAATTTGGTCAAATTATTCAATTAGACGAAAAAAAGTAGTGTGAATTTTTTCAGATTTTTTGGATCGCATTTTTTTGAGTTTTTCAACATTTCAAAATTTTCTAAATAACGTTGTATATTGAAAGCATACGATTAAACAGAAAAATGTTTCAGACAAAAAAGTTGCAGTTTTCCATAAACTTTGTGAAAACATTTTTCTTGGAATTTTTCGAGTTCAAAAAATGACCATTTTCATCAAAAATATACGAAAATAATTTTTTTCGGTCGGTATGTCACCTTCGATTTATCTCAAAAAATTCCTGAAAATACTCTGAAACGTGTAAAATACACACGTATTTTTTTTGTCATGGCTCGATTAGTTGTTCCTAAGCTATGCTTTGGTTTATTAATAATATTTATTAAAGTTTTTTTAGAAAAATCCATTATTATGGAAAATCATAATCTCCCGAATTGTTTTTCTCAAATTTACAGATGAAAGAACATTTACAATGATGATATTAATGTTTTGGAGCTTATTGGAGCATAGATAATCGATAAAGTAGATGGAATCGAGATTTAAGCGAGTGAAAGCTGTACCGAAGACCCAAAAACACCTTTGCATTATACCAGGACCGGATGGGATTCTCCAATGCAAAATATATTCGCTCGCCACGGACTTCATAACTCACCGAGTCTGGAAAAATAAATAACTCGAAACGATTCGTTTATGCTTCACTTTTTCCCAGTTCTTACGTTGTGATTCATTTACACAACAATAATAAAAAAATATGATGTTAGGACAGAAAATTATTCACTTAATCATTGAATTTTTTGAACGAGTGATTATAGAGCGTAGCTTTCGAACGAGTTCAATGGAGTTCCATCTACGTTATCGATTATCCAATAAGCTCAAAAACATTAATATTATTATTGTAAATGTTCTTTCATCTGTAAATTTGAGAAAAACAATTCGGGAGATTATGATTTTCCATAATAATGGATTTTTCTAAAAAAACTTTTAAAAATATTATTAATAAACTAAAGCATAGCTTAGGAACAACTAATCGAGCCATGACAAAAAAAATACGTGTATATTTTACACATTTCAGAGTATTTTCAGGAATTTTTTGAGATAAATCGAAGGTGACATACCGACCGAAAAAAATTATTTTCGTATATTTTTGATGAAAATGGTCATTTTTTGAACTCGAAAAATTACAAGAAAAATGTTTTCACAAAGTTTATGGAAAACTGCAACTTTTTTGTCTGAAACATTTTTCTGTTTAATCGTATGCTTTCAATATATAACGTTATTTAGAAAATTTTGAAATGTTGAAAAACTCAAAAAAATGCGATCCAAAAAATCTGAAAAAATTCACACTACTTTTTTTCGTCTAAATGAATAATTTGACCAAATTTCAATTTTTTCGGGAATGCAAAACTTTTTGACCGTTCGAAATGGGGTGGAACACCTCATATATATATATATATATGAGGTATTCCACCCCATTTCGAACGGTCAAAAAGTTATGCACTCCCAAAAAAATTGAAATTTGGTCAAATTATTCAATTATATGAAAAAGAGTAGTGTGAATTTTTTCAAATTTTTTGGATCGCATTTTTTTGAGTTTTTCAACATTTCAAAATTTTCTACATAAACTTTGTGAAAACATTTTTCTTGGAATTTTTCGAGTTCAAAAAATGACCATTTATATATATATATATATATATATATATATATATATATATATATATATGAGGTATTCCACCCCATTTCGAACGGTCAAAAAGTTTTGCACTCCCAAAAAAATTGAAATTTGGTCAAATTATTCAATTATATGAAAAAGAGTAGTGTGCATTTTTTCAAATTTTTTGGATCGCATTTTTTTGAGTTTTTCAACATTTCAAAATTTTCTAAATAACGTTATATATTGAAAGCATAAGTATATATATATACATATATATATATATATATATATATATATATATATATATATATATATTGTAACGGTGTTTCTTTGTTACTTAATTTTTTATAGGGTCTTGAGCACGCAAAGAAATGTTTTTACACGGGAAATAGGTAAAAGTAGGGTTTATTCTCCAAACAGATGAAATTACAGATAATTATTCTCGTTCTTCTCGCATTCATATGTTGCGCCGTAGAAATTCGACAGATCGTCGCGCTCTCTTTCGGATATTTTTGCGTACAATTTGCCGTACTTCGCTCACACGGGCTTTTCGCGCTTACCCTCGCAATATCGTCGCGCGCTCACGTGGGTTCGTATTCCCGGCAGAGATGACTCTCGATACGCTCGGCGGAGCTTGCGCGCGCGTGCTCTCGACCCCGTACGGTGCACCTACATAAAGTTAGCCGATCGAGGGAACCGATATGAACTTGGAAAATTTTAAATAATTGTTGGTAAATTGTCGGAAACTGTTGGCACAAAACCAAAAACTGTCGGTGCGTCGTTAATTTTATAATAAATAAACAAATTTGACCGTCAAGTTAGCCGACATTTTTTCAAATGTGGCCGGATTTCGATGGTTGGGGGCTCAATCGATGCGGATTGTATTGTCGGTCACGAATATATCAATAAAAAAAACTGTCGGCCCTGATTTTCCAAGAAAATCGAAGTTTTTCAATTTTCGAAAAATTTCGAAGCTCGCCGCCAGGTGGCAAAGCGTCGTAAATGAAATCTCAACCGATTTTGATAAATAAAGGGTTAAATCGATACAAAATTTACCGTTTAACAAGAATATAGTGATAGGAGAAACTGTCGATGGTAAAGTTTCTATTAAACCGAATAAAACTACAGGCACCAGCGTTACGGCAACGGTGTGCAACAACGAGCGCTGTGATTGGCCGACAAGCGGGACGTCGAGCGCTGTGATTGGTCGACGATTCCGCTTGATGTTTTTTCGAACAAACGATCATAAATCCGAAGATACTCAACGGATTTCGACGTAACTGGTCTCGATCGATTCAGAAACAATCCAGGAACATTATTATCAAACTGTCGGACGAGTTGCGTTGATGCTGGGACATTGACAGCAGCCATCAAGATACCCATGGACGTCGAGCACTATGATTGTTAGGTGCACGTTGATCTGCGAAGTATCATCGGAAATTCGACCTGTTATTGTTTGTCAGATAAATGGAGCGGCATCAATGCCCAAATTATCACCTATGAATGCCCAATGCAGTCATAGGTGAGAATTTTGTTTATCGTTGATCAGGCGTTCTTTTTTTATTCGCTTTCCGTTAGTCATAATTCTAAGCGTATTTACATTTTTCATTCTGGTGGTGCTGACGCGCTGAAAAAAACCTGTTTAACTGCGAAGAAGATTTTGTTTTAATTACCAACACATTTCGGAGCACCAGTCACAACTGAACCACTGATATATATATATATATATATATATATATATATATATATATCAGTGGTTCAGTTATATATATGTGTATATATATATATATATATATATATATATATATATATATATATATACACACACACACTATTTTGTGTAGTACAACTCGTAACCACTGGGGGAGCAGATGTGTATTTCTGCTTTAACTTGCTCGAGCTTGAGTGCGGTTGGCATACGGCAATCCCGTATCCGTAGTATATATATATGTAAGTTTGAGACGTCCAAACTATAGTGCGACCCGTCAGAGGGCGCCCGCTCGACACTCATACCAAGCCCGAGGCGCGCGGCCGTCGCGCGCGTCAGTCGTAACTGCGTGATATGAGCAGAAACCACGTTAAAATACACGTGGGATTCATGGCGCTTGTCGCTAAACATTATAATTAAGAGAAATTAATAATTATAATAAAGTCAAGCTGTACTTGTTGTTGATTCAGGTAACCTGTGTACAATCTTGTATTATAATTATTGAAGCATCCTGAATAGGTGTATATAGTGTAAATATATTTCCAGTTATTACAAGCATCAACCGCCGTACAATTTATTGGTGACATAGTCACCAAACTACCAAGACATCAGAATTGTCTTATAAATCAACAACAGAAAATGGCTGTTGTTCGAGCAAAATTCTGCTTCGTCTCTGAGGCATTAGACACAAAAACCACCATTGCGAGAGTCCGCACCATTCAATTAGAAGGAGAGGACACGACGTACGAATTCCCGGAACACTTTTCAACGAAAGAGAATCATCCAAACCTTTTCGAAACAAAGATAGCGAAAAATATAGTCAAGAGTATAAAAACACGTGGAAAGTTCCGGAAGGTGTGGATTTCGCTAGTAGATGAACTTGAAAGTCAATACTTGGATGAAGAGGGAAACGTATGTTACGACGGTATGTATTTGGATGAGTGTCGGGCGTATGTTGATCCGAGTTCCGGTCCCACCCATAACCTTGAAACCTTTCCGCATGAAAAGATAACGTCGCGAGTGAAAAACATGATTCTAGATAAATTTTCTGGAAAAAACCAGAACGCGGCTATTTTCATGGATCTTTTCGTGAGTGAATGCACGCGCTTAAACTGTAAAGAAGAAAATTACGCAGAGACGTTGAGATTTTTTTTGGAGGGATCGGCCCTTGACTGGTTTCAGAGTTTCTTAAAAATAAATAAAATCACACGGCCATGGGAGCATTGGAAAAATTCTTTCATAGATACGTTTGCCGGGATAGGGTGGCAAGAAATAAATTATGCATACGAATTTCGTTTTTTAAATGGGTCGCTCTTAGAGTACGCGCTAAAAAAGAGAAATCTGCTTCTAGACACAGATCCTAAAATATCAGAAAATACTCAAATAAATTTAATTGTTTTGGGTTTACCAGCAAAAATTTAATCACACATAAATAGAAAAGATTTGAATACAATTGATAATTTGATGTCACTCATACATCAGTCAGACGGTCTGATAGAAGAAGAAAAAAAAATAATAAAAAAATCCCAGAGGAAAGTAAATCAGAAAAAAGACCATGCTCCTACTGCAATAAAAAAGGATTTCCAAACAGGTATCACTCAGAGGATGTGTGCAGGTTGAAACTCTCGGATAGAGAGAAAACAAAAAACGATAAAATAAAAATAATAAATAACACGAATATTGAAGAGAGCGTAGCGTCTTCTGCAGAATCAAAAAACGGATTGCGACCCCACTTATCAGATTAAGAATAGGTATCGAGGATACTCCAGTCGTTGCGGTATATGACTCGGGAGCAAATGTATCAATAATAAACTATGATACAGTGGTAAAATTAAAGTTAAACAAAAAAAAAAGTGGGGTAAATAAACTAAACACATTTGCAGGCGCTACAAATACAATATGTTTTTATATTGTAAAAAGTGACTCTTTTCATGATGACATTCTGTTAGGTTTAGATGCAATTAAAGAATTTAAACTTTGTCAGGATGAAAATTTGAAAATTTTTCAAAATGATACAAAGAAATGTCGTTTACATGAGAATATGAAAACAGAGTCTATTTCAACAAACACAGTTGTAAACAGTGAGAGCTCTCTGGAAGGTGTGTGGAATGAACACAAAAAGCTGTTTACAGAAGACAAATTCGAAGTAGGCAAAGTAAAAGGCTACGAGGCGTCAGTAAAGCTTACTGAAAATAATCATATTGCGCGTAAACCGTACAAGTGCTCTATAGCGGACAACGAAGAAATAAATTCACAAATAAAATCGTTATTGAAAGTAGGTTTAGTTGAACGCTCTACTAGTCCGTTCGCATCTCCGGTAACTCTTGTTTTAAAGAAGGAAGAAGGGAGAAAGTCAAGGTTGTGCGTAGACTATAGCGAACTAAATAAAATAATCATACCAGAATGCCACCCATTCCCAATTATTGATGATCTATTAATTCGAGTACGGGATTGCAAAATTTTTTCAAAATTGGACGTAAACTCGGCTTTCTGGTCAATCTCGATTAGAGAAAAAGATAGATATAAAACCGCGTTTATAACCCAAAACGGGCATTGGCAATGGAAATGTTTGCCTTTTGGCTTAAAATCGTCCCCGGCAATTTTTCAGAGAATTCTGAGTGACGTATTAGTAAAAAATAATCTCGAGACTTTCGCGATAAATTACATCGATGATATTTTGATTTTCTCAGAAAATTATTCAGATCATTTACGTCACATTAACAAAGTTCTCACCGCCATAGAAAAAGAGGGTTTTAAATTAAACAAGAAAAAATGCACATTTGCAAAAAAATCAGTTATCTATTTAGGACACGAAATCAAAGAAAATGAGATAAGACCTCTAAATGATAACTTAATTGCAATCAAAGATTTTCCTACACCGCAAAATCAAAAAAATGTTAGGCAACTTTTGGGCAAAATAAATTTCTACTTAAAATATATACCACAAGCATCGATAGAGTTAGAACCATTACATAATTTGCTTAGAAAAAATGTAAAATTTGAATGGACACAAGAATGTGAAGACAGCTTCAAAAAAATAAAAAACTATCTCAGTTCTGAGCCGATACTGGCAATTTTCGACCCAAAACTTCCTATATACATTTTTACAGATGCATCTAAAAAAGGAGTAGCGGCAATATTAAAACAACCTCAAAAAGACAACTCCATAAAACCAGTCTTTTTCTTCTCGAAAAAATTAACACAATCACAAGAAAATAAACGCGCTATTTTCTTGGAAGTCCTGGCGATAAAAGAGTGTATTTTATATTGGCAATATAAACTTATAGGAAATAAATTCACGATTTTTACAGACCACAAACCGCTTGAAAATTTTAATGTAAAAAAGAGCAAAGACCCTGAATTATTAGCATTATTAAACTACATCTCAAATTTTGAATTTGAAATTAAGTATAACCCAGGCAAAAATAATGCAGAAGCAGATAGCCTTTCTCGAAACCCAGTACTAGATGAAAACACAAGCAGTGAAACGGCAATAAAAATAGTAAATTTTGTATCAATGGAAGAATTGATGAACGACCAAAAACGATTAAATATAAAAAAAGAGGATAAAATAGTAAAAAAAATAACATTTATTACAAAATTCTAAATAACAAAGAAAAAATATGGGCCTCGGAAAATTTAGGTATTCAAATGATAAAAAACATTCACAACGAAAGTCATATTGGAGTAAAGCAGTTGACTCTGACTTTAACTCGAAAATACTATTTTAAAAACATGCATAAACATATAAAACTTATTTGGCGAGCATGCGACACTTGTGTAAGAAATAAATCGAGGTTCGGTAATTTTATTCAACCCCTTCCACAATTAGGTCCAGCGTCGGAGCCCTTTCAAATAATATCCTTGGATACAATAGGAGGGTTCAGCGGAAATAAGTCACCAAAAAAATACTTGCATTTAGTCGTAGACCATTTCACGGAATACGCTTTTGTAGTGACCTCAAAAACACAGACAGCAAAAGATTTCATAAACCTGGTAAAAAAAGTTCAGAAAAAAGGAAAAATAGAATTACTTCTAACTGATCAATACGCGGGAATAAACTCAAAAGAATTTAAAAATTTCCTAAAAGCAGAAAACATAACAAACATTTTCACCGCGGTAGATTGCCCCTTTTCAAACGGGCAAAATGAACGGACAAATCAAACATTAGTTAATTTGATTCGGTGTAAAATTTATGAAAATAAAGACAGGCCGTGGTCAGTCATAGCTGAACAGTGTGTAGAAAACTACAATAACACAATACACAGCACAACAAAATTTACACCGAATTATCTTCTAAACGGAATTGATAAATCCTTTTTCCCCTCGGAACTTAACGAAAACAATTTAGAAAATCAGAAAAAAAACAGAAAGATAGCATTTTTAAATGCAGAAAAAATTCATAATCAAAATAAAGTTTATTATGATAAACATAAACGTGAAATAACATATAAAGTCGGTGATCTTGTTTATATTCAAAACGGAAATCGTTTGAATAGGAAAAAACTGGATCCGGTCAGGGTGGGTCCGTTTAAAATAAAACATAAAATTTCGGATTTATTGTATGTTATTGACTCGGGATTTAAAACATCAGAATCAAATGTTTATCATGCGAGTAAAATGATTCCCTATTTCCAGACTCCTGACTCCTGAAACATATGTCCGGGGGGGTGGGGGAGGGGGGGATGTAAGTTTGAGACGTCCAAACTATAGTGCGACCCGTCAGAGGGCGCCCGCTCGACACTCATACCAAGCCCGAGGCGCGCGGCCGTCGCGCGCGTCAGTCGTAACTGCGTGATATGAGCAGAAACCACGTGAAAATACACGTGGGATTCATGGCGCTTGTCGCTAAACATTATAATTAAGAGAAATTAATAATTATAATAAAGTCAAGCTGTACTTGTTGTTGATTCAGGTAACCTGTGTACAATCTTGTATTATAATTATTGAAGCATCCTGAATAGGTGTATATAGTGTAAATATATTTCCAGTTATTACAAGCATCAACCGTCGTACAATTTATTGGTGACATAGTCACCAAACTACCAAGACATCACAATTGTCTTATATATATATATCAGTGGTTCAGTTTTCAGCTGTGACTCGTGCTCCGAAATGTGTTGGTAATTAAAACGAAATCTTCTTCGCAGCTAAACACGTTTCTTTTGTGACTGATGGAATCTCTAATATTGTCGGCATAAGTATAATAATCAATTTGTTTCTACTTGTCTGTTATTACTTATAATTTTTTCGCGTTTTACGGGCTACTCCATTTTGGAGTAAACAGTCGATTCATTCTGTCATTATCACAAATACAATTTATTGCAAGTTTTCGTAAATTGTAATATATATATATATATATATATATATATATATATACATATATACTATTTTGTGTAGTACAACTCGTAACCACTGGGGGAGCAGATGTGTATTTCTGCTTTTAACTTGCTCCAGCTTGAGTGCGGTTGGCATATGGCAATCCCGTATCCATAGTATATATATATCAGTGGTTCAGTTGTGACTCGTGCTCCGAAATGTGTTGGAAATTAAAACAAAATCTTCTTCGCAGCTGAACACGTTTATTTGTGTCTGTTGGAATCTCTCATATTGTCGGCATAAGTATAATAATTAATTTGTTTCTACTTGTCTGTTATTACTTATAATTCTTCGCGTTTTACGGGCTACTCCATTTTGGAGTAAACAGTCTTTTCATCCTGTCATCCCCACAAATACAATTTATTGCAAGTTTTTGTGAATGTTTCAATGTTTTAAAATATTATTGTACTGAGTAGTTAGCTTTGTGGAGAATTCCATACAATTGAAAACAAGTCACATGAGAGTATGTTCACGGTCCTAAGAGGTTATTTTAAAATCATCATTGTCATTTCTGCAGATTGAAGCATATATCTCGTACTTTTGCTGTATCTATTCAAAACATTTCTCAATGCTTGGATGGGAGACAATATAGACAAAATGAAATTCATCAAAGCTTTTAAGAAACAAGCTAACTTAACCTGCCGATTCCCCGCCGAATTCAATCACTGTAAAATGTTCGAAATCGGCATCGAAGACCTACCACCTTAGGTGGAAAATGTGCGGAGTTCCGGATTCCTCGGTGCAATACTGCGGAAGGAAGAAAATATAAACTATCAAGTGTTAAAAACTATCATATGTTAATTAAATAGCAAAATTCGAGGGGCTTTGGGGACGTACTTAGAATTGGTCTACGAGGCTGGGCCTTCGGCTACTTTGAAATTTATTTTTTTCAAGACATTTGAGCCCATGGGAGGGCAAAAAAATGTTATTACCCCAAATAAGGACCACTCTAATGTATCAGATACAATGAAAAAAGGTCTATTTAACAAGCTGAACCACTTTATCGAATTTTAGATATCGTTACGTGATATATGTATTTTGATGCTTTCGTATCGGATTTGCTGCCCCTGATTAGAACCGAACAATTATAGAGTTGGAACATAGCACTGACGATGTACCATAACATGAGAACATTGAAAGCAGGAAGTCGATTGCTTTCAATTCTCATTCTTGCTACGTGTCAATACATAGCAACCATGTAAGTTATCTTTCTTAACATTTCTCAGCAGTAGAGGGTGATAAAGACAATGTACTTAGAATGTTTCAGTTTCACATAAAAGACAGGGCCGATGATTGGTCTGTTAAATGTACAGAAATAAGCTTTGATCAATGTCGACTTCTCAGTGAGTGCAAGAGATTACCGAAAAGTCTTCTGAGGTTTTTTATCGACAGAATAATTTGAAAAATCTTTAACTTTCCAGCGACCATTCTTTCCATCATGCTACATACTATGAGAGACCCCTGCCATATTTTGGCAGGGGTCCACCACCATTGAAAATTGGTCATCACGTTAGCAGCGCCACTCTCACAAAAGGACAGTGCTGCAACTTTCAACCTGCATTTAGGCATCTATGATAGTAATGATAATCAATGTATAATCATTATTATCGCCGTAACATTTTTTTTTATTTGACATTATTTAATAATCATCCAAGGAAGACTGATTTTCCGTTATACTTTATCGATTTTAACTATCATAAAGTATTCGGTAGTAAGCGTTCAGAGACTGGCATTGGCTGAAAAGCTAGTCAAGCGCTCTACATAATGCAAAATAATCGATCGATTGTGAGTGGAATATAACATATTCTCTGGTGAAGATAGAAGCTGATAGTCTATTTTACCATCGTTTATATAATTCGAATGCGTTTCTTTAGTTTCAAGCTTTTTAAAAAAAGCTAAATGTACACAATGTACACATGCCTACTTGACTTCAACCCAAAACTCATATATACCTCAAGGTAAAAAAAAAAAAAAATTTCCCTGCGACGTGTTTCCTATGCGCCCACGTTTTTGTTGAAGCCATTAATCGACAACGCCTCGACCGATTTGGACGACCAAACTCTAAAGAAGGCGAATAAGGTAAATCAGACTTACAATATTCGAATATTAAAAGATTGTCCATATTCAAATTCTGACCTACATTTTTAATCTAGATTTCATTTGATTATGCGTTTTTAATTTTCGTCAAACTTTTGTTACAGCAATTATGAACCCGATCGTACTCAATCGCGAGCTGGCCATCAACGCTTGGCTCACGAATAGGCTGCAAGAACAAGAAATCGAAAGCTTAAAAAGACAGCTCGCGGTATCTTATCAAGCGTACGAGTGCTTACGGCAGCAACTCCTGGCGCAGCAGCAGCAGCAACAACAGCAGCAACAGCAGCAGCACGAAGAAATGCTGCAGAAAGAGAAGCAGGAGAAGGAGGAGAAGGAGAAGAAGGAGAAAGACGGGCAGCCAAAACTCTTGTCTAAGCGGCAACAGAAGCGATATAACAAAAAGAACCAGAACAACAAGAACAACAACAAACAAAAAAATCAGGGTAACGTCGGCGATCGGCGAGATAGATCGGCCAGCCGCGATCGGCGGGTGCGATCGGTCAGCCGTGATCGGCGGGCCCGATCCTCCCGCCGTGATCGGCGAGCCCGATCCTACAGCCGCGATCGGCGGGATCAATCCGTCAGGCGTTATCAGTGGGTTCGATGCGACAGCTGCGATCGGCGCGGGCGATATTATTCGTCAGGCCACGGCGGTCAGACGTCGGGTCGGTCTCGTGGCTACTCACACCGCGGTTAAAAAAATTCGACATTGATCTCATTTTATTGTACCTTACCATCAGTTTCGAAATAAATGATTTTTAAAAATTATTCTAAGAACATGGTGTATTTTAATGCTTTTTAATATTGACACTTACATGGTATCATATAAATAGAATAATAGATGATTAATACATCTTATCGATAAATAAATGTCACTTGTCGCAGTCGTCAATGTTAGTCCAGCGCAACTCCTCTAAACGAAACTCAATCAATCAGCGGCCGATGAGAGTCGCCAACCTAGACAGCAGTGTGCCAATTGCCAGCGAAGATAGTGGACCTGCAATGGCCTTTGTCGGTCTGTGGATGTCATTGCGAAATTCATGGAGAACATGGCGTTCAAGGTTTTAACATTATTGTTTATGATTTTTTGGGAACGTACATGATTGAATGAGATTTATTTTTGGTAAATTTCAGAAAACTCGATGGCAAAAAAAAATTGTATGAGATAGAAACTTCCTTTAAGACACGCTGTACGTAAAAGTGCGGTTTTACACACCTTGTGACATAAAAATTGCACGACACTTGTACGAAAAACGTTTTCTGGACTCGTGTGATTGCAACACTCGCCTTCGGCTCGTTCCGCAAACTCACACTAGTCAGGAATTTTTTTTTGTACCAGTGTCATAATGTACTATTGTTCTCTCATCTTGATTATTATTTCTATATGCAACAACAAGCATATTATTTTTTCATGGATGAACAGTAAGAATTTATCATTTTCAATGTAAATCCAATTCTCCAGTCCCAGAATACTTGCATGGCCCGATAAACCCAATGAATTTGAAATGTACAAAAAAAAAATTATGTTAAAAAAATTGAGCGTTACGTGTTTGCAGGGCACTAAACTTTTAAGTCTCAAATCTGTTTGTGAACTGCCAAGCGTTTGCAAACAGAATTGAAGCTTCAAATTGTGAACATGGGAGCTCATTTGAACGCTTATTAGACAAGTCGCGACCACACTATGTTCTACGCACAGTGTCTGGCTTAAGACATTCCCAAAGACATTGACATTCAATCTCAGCGACATAATTGAAACTTTTAAATTATGTGATAGCAAAATGGAAGGCGAGCGTGGTATTAGTGTACGAGATATGCAGGACGTTGAATTGAATCTTCACGATGGTGGTTTCCATCATTTGCACGCTATCGCTCATCAGGACACTCCACTGGGCAAAAGTATCCTGGAAGCGACTCAAAATATGGAAACTTCTTCGGCGACATCGGTACGGGACCGACGTCAAATAATCAAGATGGCAGTTAATGTGGCCCGAATTATTTTATTCAATTTATATTAGCGAATATCGATATAGTATAATCATTAATTACGCCTACAATTAAGCAGATACAATTGCCCGTTCCCGGCTTGATAATGCACCGATGGAGGCTACCGGCCTCTTCTTTAGTCGACCTACTCGACCTACTCGACTCCGGGATCGTCCGGCGGTTTTCCGGAGCACGTTTCCCGGCACGTGTCGCGTCTTTGCAATCTAACGTGATGCTTTCTCGTACACCACTTTCTTCCGTGACTTTCGCTCTATCACTAACGTTCGATTAGCGCCGATACGGGCGTTTCTGTCGCTCGATCGCTCACACACGTAATATCCCTCGCGGGAATTTCAAATCGGTTTACATGGCTTTAACAGATCGAAGAGGGCCACCATTCCCCTGAAATAATAACGGTAGATTTTTGGGACGCACAACATGACAATGTACCGGACTACCTTAATGACAAGAAATCAACCGAGGATCAGAGAACTAAACAGCAAAAAAGTACACCAAAATATACGTTTTCTCCTCTCACATCGAAAACCGTGCAACAACCGCTATCTCCACCTGTTTCGACGCGATTCACCACGCGTACACCACGACAAGCACCGTCAAAGAAAAATTCCGACTTCCCAGACCGTGGTACACCTTATGAACCATCGAATTATCACAGAAAAAGATTGACACTAAACAACACACCACGACCGACTCGAAACGCGACAATCACAGAAGATACAATGATACACGACAACATAACAATCACACAGTCGAACCTTCTGGCAAAGGAAAAGACAACATCGCATATTTCATATCAGCCGATTGTGAAATGCACACCATGGTTGCAAGGATATTAGTAAAAAAGAACAAAATCAACCAAAAATCACTGCTAAAAACAACCCGCAGATCGGAGACATACTCGTGACTCGTAGCGGAGACACCTGCTATATTGGAATGGTCTGTAAACAACAACATACAGACACCAACATGCGCACGATAAGGGAATACTTGGAAGGCCTTGTCAGCATTCTGGACGAGGGAGAGATCGATTCTTGCACGATTTCAAAAGACCCGAAGATTATCGACACGGCGTTGTGGAGCTACATAAAAATACAGTTGAGATTACTTACAATCAAATCTCAAAAAAAAAAAACACATTCTGTGAAGGACTTCTTACTATCCCAGCTCCAGAAATCAGACAAGACATTATCAAAGAGTTACGCGGATTAACGATCGGAGGACACAAAGAAGTTTCGAAAACTTACCAACGCGTACTCTCGCAATATTATAGGAAAGGTCTGAAAGACGACGTTCTTCAGTTTATCAGATACTGTTACGATTGCCAGAAAACCAAGCCGGTATGTGTAAAAGCCAAAGCTTCCATGGTCATCACAGATTCTCCGTCCGAGACGTTTGACAAAGTTGCGATAGACATAGCAGGACTCTTACGCGAAAAAAACAGTGGTTTTATATATATCTTGACAATCCTTGATCTGTTTAGCAAATTCGCTATAGCGGTACCACTGAAAAGTCAGACGACAACGGAAGTAGCGAAAGCACTTTGCACAACGCTAATATTAACCTTTGGCGCACCTCGTGCAATTTTGTCCGACCAAGGCCGAAATTTTATGTGGGAAACCGTCAAAGAATTTGCAAATTTGTTTCAAATTCGCCATTACCGAACATCACATCCACAGTCGAATGGAGCCTTGGAACGTAGTCATCACGGACTGATAGAATATCTCAAACACTTCATCAGCAAACACCGTGACTGGTACGAACTACTCACTTGTGCAACGCTATCGTACAACACCAGCGTACACGAAACTACAGGCTTTACGCCCTACGAACTAGTTATTGGTAGAACAGCCCGTATCCCTTCCGAATTCCAACCACCGGAAAAACTCATCACGTACGACGACTACCTAACTCGCTTAGTTCAAAATCTCAAAGACGTACAACAGTTTCCATTCGAAAAACAAACCCGTTTTAAACAAAAAACAAAAGAATACTATGACAGGAAAACATGAACACCCAATTACAAACCAGGACATAATGTTTGGCTTGAAAATAAAGCCAAGGGAAACAAACTTGACGTACACTACGTAGGCCCGTACGAAATTCTCCAAATCCTAGATAAAAACAACATAGAAATTCAGATCTCAGAAATGAAGACGAAAATAGTACACATTGATGACATTAAAACGCCATATGTTGCAGATGCCATACGGCGGCTTTACTCCGAGAAGAAGTAAAAATCTTACCACTCACGGAAAATCCCGGACTCTACACCAAGCTACTAGGGAAACTCCGTTCGTACCATACAACGTGGACGCTCGTAACGTACATCAATACCGATGGGCTCTCGACCAGACGATTGCGGATACGAGAGAACATCCTAGCAACAGCTGAATTCTGCTTGAGAATAAGAAAACATTGCCTTGTTAAAGGATAATTATCATCCATGCTGTCACGACTTAACATGTTTAAAAACACAGAAACCTTCCTGGAAGAGCTAATACCATCAATTCGAAGTAATCCTACGCAACACCGCAAAAGACGTGGACTTTTTAACTTCGTTGGAAAAATTAACAAAATACTTTTCGGAACTATGGACAGTGAAGACGCAGGAAAAATCAATTATCAAATAGAGGTAACAGCGAACAATACCGCTGATTTAGCCGAATTGCTACAAAACCAGTCACACATAATTAAATCAGGCTTCGATATAACGCAAAAAGAAATTGAATCACTAGCACAAGCGTTAAACAAAGAAATTCACAACATTATTCTAATACAAATGGTACTCGGAAGTGAAGTTTACGTTATTGAATTGAACCAAAGAGCGATGCAATTTGTCACACAAATAGCGGAAGCTTTAACCGAATGAGAACTAGATATTGAAACATTCGTCAGTGCCGTACTTTTTACCAAAATTGGACAAATACACCCACAACTACTCACTAACAAAAACATACTACTTAGCACAGATGCAGTGAACAAAGCCTTACCAAACACAGAATTCCCGATACCACTCGAAGCCAAATACATACCAGAATTAATGGAAATCACTTAATTAAGCGTTTATGACAACGGTAAAAAATTAATTTATGCAATAAGAATGCCGGTACGAGATCTGACACCATACAAATTATACCAACACATCGCAGCACCAATACGGCAAGCTACAAGTAGTAAAAAACTTACGATTTGCATTCATCGAACCCGCAGTCGAATATACAGTCATATTAGAGGATTTCGAAAATTATTTTAGTGTACAGGAACTAGATAAATGAAAAATCTCAATGTCTAACCGTGTTTGCAAACAGGCCACACCAGTCCGGCGCGTTAACGATCAAACCGAATGCGAAATTCAACTATTAGTTAATCCTCAATTTTTCGATTTGGAATCATGCGATATTCGACTAAAATCATTGAGACAAACCTGTTGGTCTAAAATCAGGGACACTAATGCATGGCTGTATGCCGCACTACATCCGAAAAGTCTTTACATCACTTGTCATTATTCAGAACCAATAATAAAAACGATTGAAAACACCGGACTCTTGGAAATAAGCCCGGAATGCCAAGCCAAAACGAAAAACATAAAACTCACACCATCCGTAGACATAATGACATCGGCACGGACAAACTTTTCAAAAACATTGATCCTAAATATCCCAGAAATCATACAAAAATCAATACAAACAACCGAAAATTTTGATCTAACGGATATCTTAGCAGAAACACAACTTTGCACTATTATTGGAACCGAACACTGTTCACGACGAACTCGGACTAAACGAAGTAACACTAAACGCAATAATTGCAAAAGCTAAAGACATCACTCAGACACACTCCATCAGAAACAGGCTGTCAATGCTGGAATCACTTGTAAAATACTCAGGAATATCGATTGGCTCATCACTCGTTTTGGCGGGCATCTGTTGGAGACTTTCACTAATCGGAAAAATATCACAACTCAGGAGCCTACTAACATGTGTAGCAAGAAAACCTAAAATCAAGCAAAAAAACTTGGAACAACACAACGAACCAGTACAACGCATTGTGCAAACGCGAAACCGCCCATCGAATTGATTGAAGCAACTGAAGCCCCCGCCACATACAGTAGAGACGTTGCAATAATTACAGAACCCCCAATCGAATCAGAACATAGACCACATATTACCCATACAACAATATAATGTGACCCACAACTTACTAACTTGACCAAAACAATTCAAACGAACCACAGATGAGACGAATGTTACGCTTCAAACTTGCGCATGCTACACTCATCAACACTCATCAACACAAACAAAAATCATTTAACATCTAACCAATGTAACCAATACGTCAATAAAATACGATATGACGTTACAACCAACTCAACACACTTAAACCTTCTTTCCACCCTCAGATCCCATATTTATCCATATCATATTCCGTACGAACAATGCCGCATCACAGCTAACAGGTCCACTGTACTAACCCCTCGCCAAGAATAATCATAATCTAGAATTGTTACAGGAAACGCTATCTGATTACATTTTAGAAAAAACGTTTTCCAGATAATTATGACCACACTTCGGAAAAGAACCTTTGGAAAACGACGGCCATTAACGACGTAAAGCACAAATTGGTACAAAAACAGATAACGTCTGGGATTAATAAATGGAACCATATGGATACTGGTCTGAATGTATGTGTGTGTGTATGTGTTGGATGTGTGATAAGGGCGACCGCCCGTGCAGAAATGTCGACAGGGATACCGTATGTCCGGTCAAATCCCGATCAGGATTTGTCATGGATTCCCCAAATCCGGTATCCCGGTTCGAATCCAACTTGTATCGGTATCGGCATGTGCACGATGACGGTGGCATAATTTTGAAAATTTTAGCGTCGCGTGTATTTTTGATTTTACTATTAAATTCCTATCTAAGTCTCTGTTTCTACTCACCGACGTTCGCGGGGTGTAGATAGCGCTTTGGCACCACATGTATTTCTGGCATCCATATCGGATCCCTATCTGAGTCCCTGTTCATGCCCAGCCACATCCGTAGGACGTTAGATGGCGCTTTGGCACTGCATGTATTTCGGGTATACATATCGGATTCCTATCTGAGTCCCTGTTTATGCCCAGCGACATCCGTAGGACGTTAGATGGCGCTATGTACGTGAGCGTGGGGTGTAGTCCCCAGCTGAATCCATTTAGATTCCGTTGAAGTTACACGTCAAGACGCTTGATTTGTTTTAATTTGTCATGGACAAAGCGGGACGTACGCGTGAAAAAAATCGGATATATGTACGTCGTCACCGTCAAGTACAGAGGGAAATTCGTGATGCGTTGCAAAGTTATGCCGAGGCAAACGCTTCAACTTCGAATAAGTAATAATTAAGAATCCCCAATAATTTATATAATCTTCAAAAAGTTTATCGATATTATATGAGCGATTCCACGTGACTTCAGCCACTCGAAAAAAAATTTTCCGCAAATAATTTTAAAAAATTGAATTGTTTTTTGCCATATATTCACCGAGTGCCGATTAAAAAAAAATTTTTTTGACGGTTTTATCGTTAATTAACGTTTTTTTTTTAAATCTTGAAGTGTAGCTGGCTACGATTCGACCGATTGCCGATGTTGATGGGTGTGGGTGGGAAAACTTTGATAATAAATTTTCCACGATTTTTTTACGTTTCGATCCTGTGTGTGGATCCTCTTCAGAAATTTTATTATCTTAAAAGTACAATTTCTAATTTTAACCCAAAATTGACGATTTAAAAAAATTAATATGATCATGCAATTTTTTTATGCAGTTAGGTTCTAATAATGGAGTAGAATATGAATTGTATGCTTTTAGACCAAAATGTATGCTTTTAGACCAAAATTTGCGACGGCGTATCCCTTTTATTTTGGATTTTGCGTTTTCTCGATTTTCAGGCGTATGTTGCGGTTCTCGCTGAAAATGGAAGGGACAACATTTATAGAGAATTGAATTCTCTATCTTTTTTATACAAAGAACATTGTTGTCAAATTATTATTTGTTGTTGATAATAAGCAAAATGTGTGAAAAATTAGGACATTGGCCCAGTTTTTTCAACTTTTGAACCATTTTTATCGAAAATAAGTGACACATTTAAACGGCGAAGGTATAGAGGACAAAATTCTCTACAACTTTTGTAGAAACAATTTTTTCGCAGGACAAATAGTACACGTCTGGGAACGCGGTCAACACAGCGGATTAGGGAAATGAGTTGAGTCGCTTCCGCTAGCCTCTGTGTTGCCTGCGTTCCCAGGCGTGTACTATTCGTCCTACAGTAAAATTGCTCGTACAAAAGTTGTAGAGAATTTTGTCCTCTATAACTTTGCCGTTTAAATGTGTTACTTATTTCCGGGAAAAATGGTCCAAAAGTTGAAAAAACTGTGCCAATGTCCTAATTTTTTACACTTTTTGCTAATTATTAACAATAAATAATTATTTTACACTTAAATTGTTCCGATAAAAAAGATCGACAATTCAATTCTCTATCAATTTTGTTTTCACCATTTTCAGCGAGAAATTCAAAATACGCCTGCAAATCGACAAAACGCAAAATCCAAAATTAAAGGTATACGCCGACGCCAATTTTGAAGGGGACTATACGGTCGACGCATTTTTGTAATTTCTTATGCTTATAGTATAAAAAGTTCATTTAATATAAAAATTCTCATGTAAGTGAGATTTGGGTATAGGTGCTGAAAGATTTGAAGAAAAAAAAGTCATCTATGGGACTTGAACCCGCGATCTGATGATTACCAGTATAGTACGCTATCCACCGACCCACGGTTGCCGTTTGAAAATGCTATAACTTTAGCGCACTTCCGTCACTCGTAATTTACCCTCATTTTTCAAAATTCATTTTTACAAAAACTTCTGGATATCGTCGACTATATAGTCCCCGTAAAACCGTACATTCATATTCTAATCCATCATTAGAACCTAACTGCGTCAGAGAATTGCATGATCAAATTAATTTTTTTAAATGCTAATTTTATCGGGCTACAGCGTGTACGGTGCCGTGCCGAAAAAACGGCGTAAAACCACCTGACTCTGCATATCGATGTAAGCAAGGTCGTGACGGTCACTGTGTACACACGTACACAATAATAACGATATTATTATTGTGTACGTGTGGCTTAGTCGAGCTCTCTAGTGTTGGTGCTTCGTGTGATGCCGATTCCCGCGCATTAGCCGGCATTCAACGCGTGGACTTGTTCCGATCCGTAAGTACCTTTCTGTTTCATTGTGCTTATTAGTTTTCGCTCTTCTCTCTTTTCGTTTTTTTTACAAAGTAAATTTCGTGTTTTCAGTTTGTGAAATTCCAATTTGTGGTGACGCGAATACACATTGACAATGGCCGGAAAAAAGGCTAAGCGCAAGAAGTTTCAAACGAGTGGCATGCACTGCAGATCATGCATGATTCATGTTTGTGTCTCTTTTGAGGATATTATTACGATTTCTTTTGTCCGATCTGTAGATTCGCCGAATGACGAATCCGAATACAAATTTCAACTCATACAATTTTGTAAGAGTCAAAAAAAAGGCCTTGATGACCTCGAAATCGTACCGGCAGCATGGTTGTCATGGGACGAAACCAAGAAGAAATGCGTCACGAGATATCCGTCGCCACCGTACACCGCTAAAGTCTGCATGCGGCTACAACGTCTAGTCGAAACCCTGAAATCTCCATTAAATACTTGACCATGGTGAGAGATCGACATAAGAGGCGGTGCACGTAAGTATTATTTCCATTTTTCAGCCTTTTTCTATCGTGGGAAGTTTTTCAGCTTTTTCTTCGCTAAGAAATTTTTTAGTTTTTTTCTCCGCTGAGAAATTTTTCAGTTTTTTCTTCGCTAAGAAATTTTTTAGTTTTTTTCTCCGCTGAGAAATTTCCCACCATAGAAAAATGTGAAAAGTTTCTCAGCGGAGAAGAAAACTGAAAAATTTCTAAGCGAAGAAAAAACTGAAAAATTTCTCAGCGCAGAGTATTGAATCTAGACTCTACGCTACATTTTTTAATGAAATGGAAATTTCTCCGCTGAGAAATTTTTCAGCTTTTTCTTCGCTAAGAAATTTTTTAGTTCTCTCCGCTGAGAAATTTTTCAGTTTTTTCTTCGCTAAGAAATTTTTTCTTTTTTTTCTCCACTGAGAAATTTCCCACCATAGAAAAAGGTGAAAAGTTTCTCAGCGGAGAAAAAAACTGAAAAATTTTTAAGCGAAGGAAGAACTGAAAAATTTCTCAGCGCAGAATATTGAATCTAGACTCTAAGCTACATTTTTTAATGAAATTGAAATTTCTCCGCTGAGAAATTTTTCAGTTTTTCTTCGCTAAGAAATTTTTTAGTTTTCTCCTCCGCTGAGAAATTTCCCACCATAGAAAAAGGTGGAAAGTTTCTCAGCGGAGAAAAAAACTGAAAAGTTTCTAAGCGAAGGAAAAACTGACAAATTTCTCAGCGCAGAATATTGAATCTAGACTCTACGCTACATTTTTTAATGAAATGGAAATTTCTCCGCTGAGAAATTTTTCAGCTTTTTCTTCGCTAAGAAATTTTTTAGTTCTCTCCGCTGAGAAATTTTTCAGTTTTTTCTTCGCTGAGAAATTTTTTAGTTCTTCTCTCCGCTGAGAAATTTTTTAGTTCTTCTCTCCGCTGAGAAATTTTTCAGTTTTTTCTTTGCTAAGAAATTTTTTAGTTTTTTTCTCCGCTGAGAAACTTTTCACCTTTTTCTCAAAACCTTTTCACCTTTTTGAACTCAAAGAAGATAAGGACGTAAATCAAATTTTGGTGAGTTTCTCATATTTTGTTCTTTTATCATTTTTTAATATTTTATATGAAGTTGTTTCTTAAGAGCTTCGCTTCTTTATTGTTACAAAACACAAAAAAAAAAGAAAACGATAAATTTCACCGAAACACAATTAAATACGAAGATTATTAGGGAACTGCAAATGATTGGTCGTTATCAAATTTTTATACATTCTGTAATGTTTTATAGATCTCATCGTTGAAGCAACTCTTAGATCGAAACAACAACGTAACAAAGAGCGTGACGAATATTCTGAGAAGATTTTTCACGCGGGACGTAGTGATCAGGTTTACGGCTAAGAAAAAATGGAAGGGAAGGTATTGTTGAAAGCAACAAATTTCGGGAATTGCATGATAGGTATGTTTTGCAAGCTGTTCAAAATATTTTTTGCTATGTTTTTATGATAGAATACATATAGATATAACAATTTTTCAATTCATTTACAGCTGCGCTCACAAGCGCATACGCAGCAGGATGGAACTCCCATCAACGCCGATGCTGTGTTGAAAGCTTCAGGGAATGCGATATCCAACGCAAAAGATTGGGACGGGCGCAAAGGACGCCAAGCCGTCACAAAAACGACAACCTAGTCGTAGTTTTCTATTTATCATGTTGTTTAATTTTTTCTTGATATTTTGTTCCACCAAAGACATGTTATTTATTTTTAGAATAAATTTAATATGTAATAATTCCATTTTTGACATTTCATGTCAGCCTGTATCTACCCGTGATCCTTCCAAGATTCCTCAATGATACCATGGGGAATCTATTTAGATTCATTAAAGGATCCGATTCTGGATCCCTAATGGAATCCGGTTCTGGATCCCTAACGGAATCCAGTTCTGGATCCCTAACGGAATCCAGTTCTGGATCCCTAACGGAATCCAGTTCTGGATCCCTAACGGAATCCAGTTCTGGATCCCTAACGGAATCCAGTTCTGGATCCCTAACGGAATCCAGTTCTGGATCCCTAATGGAATCCAGTTTACGGATCTTACATTCAGTACTCGAATCTGATCCGATATCGAACTAGATCCCAATCGGGAGCCCGGGATCCAAGTCAGAATCCAGCTGTATCCCTGCCAAAATTTCTGCACGGGCGTTGGAAAGTTGTAACGACTCGCTCTTTGCCGTGAGAATTCTGATGAAGGTGTTTTTGTGTGGAAACGCTTAGAAACCATAAAATATCATATGTGTGACCGTTACACTCCCCCCCCTCTTGAAAAAAAACGATGCTCCTGCATCGATGAGCGTATAATTTGACAACGTTTGTTTTTTGTTATTCTATATAATGAAATAAGAACGTTCGCTTGAAGTATTTTCATAAATCTCGGTAGATGGCTTGAGAGTCGTTGATTCCTGAAGTTCCTAGCTTATGTGAATTATTACGGTCATCGGGTGAGTTACGTTAATTGTTGGGTACTAAAATGTGTATATATATATATATATATATATATATATATATATATACATATTGTAACACGGGCTTTTACCTCCGCGTACCTTCGCCGCTCGTCCGCCGTACGCCGTGGGCGCCTGCCACCAAAAAACGACCCAGATAACAATTTTGATTCGACTCAGATCCGACTATTATTTTGCGGCGACGACGGAGAGACGATGCGGGCTAAACCGCTAGCTCAGCCTTGCTCGGGGTAGAGGGGCGTGGGCCGATCCACGAGGCGGGACAATAATAACACACGCTAATAATCGAATGAGTTCGTCTAATTCATCACCGAAACAAATGGTCGACAACGATAATGCTCTGAGAGTGAGTGACCGAATTACAGAGTTGCTTCGAGGCAATAAAAAATCGCGACAGCAATGATTCACGGATTTTTTATTAGTTTGGTTCGGTTACCCGCGTTCGTGGTACACAGCGTTTGGAGACTATACATTCACACTACATTCACTCGTACCGTTCCACAATTTTCTCTCACACACGGGTATATTCCCCGCCCCACAGACATCTCCGTTGATCTCCCGGTCTTCGATGTTAACGCTAAATTGCCGGACTCGAGGCGAAGACTATTCCGGCACGATTGACACGGAAAATGCACGGGGCGCGGATACTCACTCGCTTACGGCACTACGCCACTTAACATTCATACCCCATTCATACTAATTACACGGCTAACCTAACTAGTTTTGGATCGTACTACTAACCTAAATATTTTATCTAACGCCCGGCGGAACGACAGCTCTTTCTTTCTCGTCGATTCACTCCCCGGGAGTGGTCCTCCCGTCTGCCCACTCGCCTCCGGAATGCGAAAATTTGTGACCCGGCGAGAGTCGCCGTATGGTCTCTGATAGCTCGAATATACTAGATAAATCTCTAACCACTCGATACCTCACTGTTAGTTTCACTAGCGATTCTCGTGAACAATCATATGATCTTGATACTGAATTTTCAATGAAATTAGACCGTGTATCGACTCTAGATTTTAACCTCAGCGGTCATACGGTAACGATAGCTCGGGCATTCCATCGGGTCCCATCCGTGTCGACAGCTCTCACTACGTCGGCCGATAACACGCGACGATTTTTTTCTCAAATCCGGTCGATCGGTGGCACGACGCCCCAGACCTCGTAGCGACAACGTTTCGATAATAATTGCGACAACCCGAGTAAAAATATGCCCACTGGCTAGGGTATGGCTGGGGTCTGGCTACTGTCTGGCTCAGGGTATGGCGGATGCATGGCAAGACACTGACTGCTGTATGGGACGGGTCTGGCTAGTATCTGGCTCTTGTCTGGCCCGGGCTTGGGGAAGGTATGGCGGTGCGCGATGGCGAGGGTCTGGCAGGCCCAAACAGCAGCCAGATAACTGGCTGCTGTATGGGACGGGTCTGTCTAGTATCTGGCTCCAGTGTGGCCCGTGCTTGGGAAAGGTATGGCAGTGCACGATAGCACGGGTCTGGCTGGCCCAAACAGCAGCTAGATAGCTGGCTCGTAGTTGGAAATAGAACATTGGGACCATGGTTTCGATATCTTATAAAATAAATCAACGTTCTACTTTTATGAAGAATTACACAAAATCAATTTATTTCGTACCGTAAATGCTCGATAAATAGATTTGAATTTCCTATAAAATTAAAAAATCATTTGCATGCAGTTATTGTCGACATCTTGTTGGAGACGCATCGTTATCGTTTTCTGAGGATGCATCTCGAGAATATCAATCAATTTTCTCGAAATCCCAGATAGCTTCATCGTCATCATCTCATACGGTCGATTTTCTCATTTAGCCCTCATCACCCAATCCGTTCCTTCTCGGGTTCCTTAACATGGAACACTAGTGTCGGCCTTATTTGACTTTGAAAAAATTCAATTTTTCCACCCGCTATATGGTTCGAAAATATGAAAAACTAATTTCCGTTTTTTTTCGCGATTTTTTGCTCGTTGCCTTGGTTGGCCTGAAAGTAGAAAAAAATTGGAATTATTTGTCATATTTCCGATTTAAATACGAAAAAGCTGAGGAAAGAGCTGAAAAAATTTATATTGTAAAAACTATGTCAAAAAACATCAAAAAATATTAGTATGTGTAAAATATGTAGAAATAACTCAAAAAAAATGAAATGGAATTCGACATTTAATTTTTTTAGGTGCACCCGGGAAAGAAAACCCAGGAGCAATATATAGCGTCAAAAATGATATCAGAAAGTAATGAAATAATGATGGTGATTGTAAAAAAAAATTAAGTAAGCGAGAAAATAATCAATTTTTCAAATTTTTGAAAAACTTCGATCAAATCAGGCAAACCGAGGCAATGAAAGAAAGTTAGGGAAAAAATACGAAAATTAGTTTTCTACATTTTTGAACCATATAGAGAGTAGAGAACGTGCATTTTTTTCGAGGACCAGCCTAATAACACATTGTGCAAGCAATTTATCCATCCTTTGCGGTTCCACGTCTCAAAACCGTTATCCAAATCTTTCCTCGAGCCATCTCACGAGGATCGTCATGACACCCAGTAATCGAACGCCAAATTTTTGTGCAGCGAATCTGCAAAAAATGTATAGTCAAACATGGCAAAATGTTATGTCAAAACTAAAGATGGAAAGATGGAACTATAATGTGGGTGCACATTTCATTTTTTCAAATATATGCTCGTTATAACATGAAACAATCCAGCGTACTTATGAATCAAATTAACAGACAATTTCGAAAACGGTTTAACATAAACAAAAATTGTTCTATTCCGTATTTATTTTTTTTGTACATTTATAATTGTTGGCCCTTGTTTCCGAAATCTAAGGTCCTTACCACGTTAGTTTTTGTTATTATTTGCATTGAAGTTGTTTTTGTGGGGTAGCATTGGATTTGGGTTTGTATTCTCCGGCCGCTTGTAATTTTTTTAGGTTATGTTCGCCTGGGTCAAGTGTCGAGGGATCAATCTTATTCTATTACTTAAGGGGACTGAGTCACCTGAGGGGTATAAAAAATCGATTTTTTTTTATTTTTTCTTCGAATCTCTATACGATTTTCTACCTATGTACCAAATTTTAGACCGCGATCTTCAAAAATAAAAAAGTTGTGAGAATTTGAATAGAGTCCCAAATTTTAAAAAATTATTCAATATTCACAACTGTACTCGAGTACTCATAACTGCTTTAGTTTTTAAGATTTCGACCTCAAATTTGTTATCTAAGTGATAATCAGTGTAAGATTTTAAAAAAAGAAAAAAAAATGAAGAATTTTTTTTTAATAATTTTTTTTGGTATGAATCCTCAGCCTAAATTCATGGAGAATCGTGCTTAAGTCTCGATACTCTATTTAAAAAAAACGGTGTTGCTTTTGTTTTTTTTTAGTTTGACCACGATCTCGCAATATCAAACGATATGGTGATGCCAGCGCTGGCGACTGAGATGTGTATACAACGCTGCGGCGCTTAGGGGGTTTATTGACTTTACCGACCGTACAATCGATTCTTCAAAGAAATATAGTGCAGATTTTCGCCGCTACCGACCGACGCTCCATGGCGTAACCACGGCCGAATTGCGAATGCACGTATGCATTCGCATCGGCATGAAATATCTCGAAAACGTCACAACAACACCGGTCACCGGAAACTGTTTGTTATTTTTTAAATGTAAAATATATATTTTTTGTGTGCTTACAGTTTCTGTTTGAATACAGTTTTTGTGTGCGACCGAAATCGGAAATATATATTGGGAAATTATCATTCACTGGTCTACTTCAACGAGGATATGGAAATTTCATGTTGGGACACCTAACCTTCATTTTTGACATCACCTAGTAAAAGCTATTCTTCTCGTTTTAGGAATAAGAATTTGATAACGAATTTCCATTCTCTGAATATTCGACAATTTTTTTTTTTCATTTTCATTTTATTTTTTTAAATTTCAAAGTTTTTTTTGGGTAATTTTTTCTTCAAAAACACGAGAAATGTCCCCAAGGATCAAGTGAAACAAAAAACAGGAAAAACAGGAGTACCCTGAATAGGCCAGCGAAGTGAATTTTTCTCAACTTCACCTTTGAAATTCGTTTCCGACAGTTTTTGGTTATGTGCCAACAGTTTCCGACAATTTACCAACTATTATTCAAAATTTTCCAAGTTCATATCGGTTCCCTCGATCGGCTAACTTTATGTAGATGTACGGTGCCACCCTCCGGTACCTCGTCGATCAATTAATCGATGTTGGTCGATCTCGCTGACTTTCCCCTCCTCGCGGGAGCTTGCGCGGCGGGTCACGCGTGGCGCGGGGCGCTTTCGACGTGATATTGGACGTCGCGGTAACTGCCCGTGGGTGACCGGTGACGAGCAGATTCGACAGTCGCCACTGTGGCGGGGGCTGTGTCGGGTCGGATCCTCGTCGTCCGTGCGCCTAGACCGGAAGTTCGCGTTTTCTCGGATTTTCGCACCCCTTTTGGGTGTTTTTTCGGTCGGTCGGGCTTCTCCGTGTCCCTCCCCGTCTATCTATCGGATTTTTAGAGTTTGTCGGACGTCCAGGACTCCGTAATCAGAAAATCTCGTTCCCGTCGGTCTGCGCATGCGCGGCGTTGTTATGACAGCTCGGTGCCGACGTTTCGATGCTTCAACGGTCGGTGGCCGGTGCTGTCTACGCGACACGATATCGGGCTTCGTGTGAAGTTTCTCTCCTTTTGCCGTTGCGTCTCGTGAAAAGAATCCCTCCCGCTGCCCACGGTTTCGTTATTCGTTCTCTGAAAAAGACGAATAAAAAGAAAACTCGGACTTTGTCCGGCATGCGTGTGGCTCCGGTGGATCTCTCTGCTCCCTCGGCTTCGCGTATCTCCGTTCGTTCTCGTAATGCTCGTGCTTCGTTGCTCGTCGAATCCCCGATGCTTCTCTCTCTGTTTTCCTCCTTGGGTTTTCTAGTTGGCTGCTGGTTGCTGGCTGCTCGCTGGAGATCCTGAGGCTGTGAACAGAGAAAATCTGATGATCGGCTCCTCCGGTGGTGGTTTTTTATACCCCACCGGGAGCTTCCCTCTCTTTCGCTTTTTCAGCGTGACGCCACCAGCACGAGCAGTGATTGGCTCGGGTGCATTGACGACACCGTTCTCATCCGCCATTGATTCTTTTTTTTGAAGTGAATACTTCTTAAACGACACAGGATCGGCTCGCCAGCCGGCGCGTTGTAGGACGGGACAAGAGAATGAAGGAATGAAAGAAGAGAGAGAGGGGGCGAGAATGATGCGTAAGCTGTGGGTATGCGAGTGAGAGCGAGCGAGTCAATGCAGAGAGGGGGCAGGATCGCGTGCCTCGTCATCGGCAGTATACCTGGAGTATACGTGCGATAGTACGGACAGACCTCGTGCGAGAGAGATAGCGCCATGGGCGCTCGCGGCGGATCGAGAGAGAACGTGGATCTTAAGAGGATCCCGAACGTTTGGGCCACCTTCTCTCTCGCTCCGCCGCGAGCGCCCATGGCGCTATCTCTCTCGCACTTGTTGCGGCCGCGAAACGTTTGGGATCCTCTCAAATGGCGGGTAAGGGCTGGAGCGTAAGAAAAAACACTTCTGCGATTTTTTTCATAAATAAATAAATAGAGATAATTCATTCAAACCTTTTACCCATCATTAAGTATCATTTCGATAACATTCTGTGATTGTTTTATGCGAAAATATCGAAGAACAAGCCGGTGACAAAGCTTTTCCAACAATGTCTTTGGATAAGAACTATTTGCGGTAATAACTGTATCTCGGCTGAAAATTATCTCAAATCAACGATCATCTAAATTTAGTCGAAGTATCATCAAATCCTCCCCTTTACGGTCTCTGATTTTTTTTTCATTCTTAAATTTTCGGTGGTCATTTAAAGTGAAAATTTCGTGGTCATTTTTCATAAAAAATAGCAGTTCTCACTTTCGATAACCACCAACAATTTGAAAATTAAAAAATAATAATCAGAGAACGTAGGGGGGAGGATTTCATGATATTTTGACTACATTTAAATGATCTTTGATTTTAGATAATTTTCAGCTGAGATATAGTCAACACTGCAAATCGTTTTTTTTCCAAGGACGTTTTTGGAAAAGCTTTGTCACCGGCTTGTTCGTCGATATTTTCTTATTAAAAGATTACAGGATGTTATCGAAATAATACTTAATATTGTTCAAAAGATTTGGGTAAATTTGCTCTATCCATATTTATAAAAAAATACGTCTACCCTCCAGCCCTTATGCCCCCCCCCCTCCCGTTAATAAATAAAAAACATTTTTGAAAACACAAATATCAACGTGCAGGCTACTTTCGACTTCCTTGTTAATTCATAATTCGATCACTGACTCTTCCTCTCCTCCCCTTCTCTCTCTCTTTCTCTTTCTCTCTTCCTCTCCTGCCCTTCTCTCTCTCTTTCTCTTTCTCTCTGGAATCATCGGCAGAAATAATTTACCGCGCTAGCGAAATGCATACAAGTATTCACTTCCATCGTGTGTGATTCCCACACACTCAATTTTTATGTTTTTCCCGCCACCCGCAGGATCCTGTTTCCTCTTTTTTGTTTCAGGTGTCGCTGTAGTTGCTGTTTGCTGACGGATGCTGAGCAGGATGCTGCGCCTCGTACGCCTGCGCGTTGTTTTACCTCGCTTTTGTAATTTGGGGTGGGGCTTTTGGGCTAGGTGTAACGGCTAACGTTACAATATATATATATATATATATATATATATATATATATATATCATAGAAGAAAATTGAGAGGGCCAACCAATTCAGAGCCCGCGGGTTTGCTTTGTTAGTAAGCTGCTCTGACCAATAACACAGTCGCAGTGGCGGCCAACTTGGCTGCTTCATCCAACTGCCGTATGGTTGTATCGGTCATCTCGAGATGGACGACGTGACCAACATATCCTTATCTATTAAAAATACCTATCCCAATCAACTAATGGGACGGCTCCCCAGAGTCCAACAAAGTTGGATACCGCAACCAATTCACGGGTGGGCCGACCAATTCTTTCTTTCACTGCGGCCACGAGCCTTTCGGTATTAATTTCCACAACTTTGCAACCAATCGTTTTCATTTCCGTGTCAACATCGCTCGTGAAAAAAGCGACTCTCTCTTCGCAAACCTACGTAGGAATCGAAACACGACCAGATCAATTGTAATGGTTTTCACAAATCCATTAACGGGAGTGTAAGGTTAATTCGATTCATGAAAATTATATTTTCGATAATTTTTTTTACCACAGTTAATATATAGTAAGTTTATGAATTTTACTTGTACAGAGTGGAAAGAAATTAATGGTCATCCTCTTACCAGGTGAATCTCCAGGTCATGTTTGGCAAAGATCTACAAAAATATCGTGCCGCAAAATTGATTTGACCTTGGCAGTCAAGGTCAAATTTTGTATTGTCTCAAAAAATCTGGCTTGTCAAGAGGAACAAAAGTCTCAATGGGGCCATAGGTTAAAAACGCGATCTTCTATGTGAAAAAGCAGTTCAAAGACGTAAAAAAATCGGAAATTTTTTTTCCCTCGTAATATTGCTTAATCGGACTCACAAATAATCATATAACCATAAAAGAAGCCTTTTATCGCTTAGCCGGAATCTTCTATTGAAATAAATCACGGAAAGTCACCGTTGCCCGACTCTGACCGCGAGGAGGTGAATGGGCGCATGATGGGTAATTTTTTTCCTCGTTCCATCTTTCAAAGTCGTGTGTGTGTGTCTGTGTGTCGTGTGTGTGTGTGTGTGTTGGGGTGGGTGTGCGTGTTTAGATTTTTTTCTTTTGGGGAGCTTTGAAGGCGATTGTTTACCGATCTGGTAGGGCAATAAGGACGGTAGTTGATCTGCGACGCAAGATAGACGGTGGCATAGCAAGGCTGTCAAGAAACCGTGACCTCCTCGCCCCCGTTAGGACGAATTTGGTGGAGAGGCTGTGGACGTACCTACGTGGTGGAGGACGACATGTTGAAGCGGGAGTTCAAGCTCGCATGTTCAGGGCAATAAGAGCCAACGGGTCAATTCTTTGGGTTCCACGTCGGCGTCATCCTCGTCAAAATATCTAGGATCTAGGCAAACGTGCGTAAGAAAACGACTCGGCAAAACGATCGGAAAGCAGCAAGCACATTGACGCACACACCCATACCAACACACACACACACACACACACACACACACACACACACACACACACGACTTTGAAAGATGGAACGAGGAAAAAATGACCCATCATGTGCCTATTCATCTACCTCCTCGCGGTCAGAGTCCGGCAACGGTGACTTTTCTTGATTTATTTGAATAGAAGTTTCAGGCTAAGCGATAAAAGGCTTCTTTTATGGTTATATGATTATTTGTGAGTCCGACTAAGCAATATTACGAGGAAAAAAAATTTTCCGATTTTTTTTCGTCTTTGAACTGCTTTATCACATAGAAGATCGCCTTTTTGACATATGGTCAAATCAATTTTGCGGCACGATATTTTTGTAGATCTTCGCCAAACATGACCTGGAGATTCACCTGGTAGAAGGATGACCATTAATTTCGTTCCACCCTGTACAACTTGAGAAGTTTTTTACAAGGTCTATTCGCCATCAATTCCTTCCGCACACACATATACTTTTACTTCCACGAATTCCCTATAGTGATACTATGACATGGTCAAAGTATCACTGGCCCTACAGTTTTTATACGGTGGGTTCCGAACCACCAGGAGAACACAGAAAAAAACACATAGAAAACATTTTCCATTGGTGTCGGACGCCGGGATTCGAACCTGGGACCCTTGGGTCGGGAACCAGGCACGACACCAACCGAGTCACTGCGTCTCCCAGTTAAAATATATTTATCTCTATAATTACTTAGAAATAAGGTAACATTTAAAGAATATTTTCTAAAGTTTTCAACGATTTTTACGGAGAAATGAGCGATTGACAGTGAATCCACGCTGTATCGTTGTCAATGGCTCATTTCTACAAATAAATTAATAAAAGTTTATCGATTATTCGTCAAATATTACTTTATTCTGTAGTAATTAGAGAATTAAATATAGATATTAACTGTGTCGTGAAAAAAATCGAAATATATGCGTTTTTAGTATCAAATTAACCTTAATCCCCTCTTAATTACCCTGAGAATCGTAATCACCTGTTTCCGCGCTGCAGTGTTCGTTTCAGGAAGCTCGTACTCGGGCCTTAATAATTGTTTCAATTCGTTAAATCCCTCGATATTGGCTACGTTCTATCGCGTAGTCGCCATTTTTTATGCATAGATGAAATATCGAGCTTAGTTTTTTTCGACGCACAAGACCAATAAAATGGATGACATAAAGGCGTAATAACTTACCTCCGAAAGGACGTGATGGTGACTGTGACGAGTGGTTATTACTCTACAGGATCCATCCTCGACAAAGCCAATCAAATCAGAAAACGGCAAGGGAAAAGTTCTTACGGTAAGAAAACTTATCAACTTTGCGGAATACGCTACGTAGACGATAATTCCCGAAACGAATATCGAAAGGTCCCGTGCAGAAATTATGGCAGGGATACAGCTGGATTCTGACTTGGATCCCGGGCTCCCGATCGGGATCTAGTTCGATATCGGATCAGATTCGAGTACTGGATTCTAAGGGAATCCAGAACTGGATTCCGTTAGGGATCCAGAACTGGATTCCATTAGGGATCCAGAATCGGATCCTTTAATGAATCTAAATAGATTCCCCATGGAATCATTGATGAATCTTGGAAGGATCACGGGTAAATACAGGCTGACATGAAATGTCGAAAATGAAATTATTACATATTAAATTTATTCTAAAAATAAATAACATGTCTTTGGTGGAATAAAATATCAAGAAAAAATAAAACAATATGATAAATAGAAAACTACGACTAGGTTGTCGTTTTTGTGATGGCTTGGCGTCCTTTGCGCCCATCCCAATCTTTTGCGTTAGATATTGCATTTCTTGAAGCTTTGAACACAGCATCGAAGTTGATGGGTGTTAAGAAAGAAGGTTTTTCGTATTGACTGTACAACTACTCGATTTGTTGAGTGGCTGTACAAGAAAGAGTCGAGAGCATCGATATGCGCGCGCCGAGAGCTCGAAGTCGGAGTCGGGTATCCTCGGCAGTGTTCGGGTCGCATCTCTCTCTCACACGTATTGTATCGAGATCGAGGCAACCAATTTTTGGTTAGTCTAACGAGATCGACGGCTGTGATAGCACGTACGATAATAAAGAAAACGAATCTATATCTATATCCAACGAAATCTCGTGTATTTAATTTATTTAAAACCAAGTTCCCTCTTCACCATCCTTACTGTACGATTCTCGTGATCTAACAGGTTATGGGCCCAGAATACGTATTCTGGCAAAAGGATTGGTGAAAAGGTGCAAGCGCGTGTTCGTGAGAGAGCCGCGCTGTGAGACACGAGGTCGGTCGGCCATTTTTGTGTGGCGCGTGGGAAGTGATATTGAATCGTGGGTGAAAGTGATTTTCATCCATCATGTCTTTGGGCATCTCGGCGAAAAGCATCAAAAGCTTTGATGGGACGAATTTCCAGGGATGGAAATCCCAAGTTCAAGCATTATTTTTGATGAACGATGTTGCAGACGTCGTGGACGGCACGAGGACCATGCCGTCGGATGATACCGGGAATGCAGCTGAAAGAAAAAGGTTTATCAAGGACGACGCGACAGCCAAGTTCATAATTTTATCATCGATGGATGAAGCTCAGCAAGTGTGTGTATTATCCTGTGGTTGTGCGAAAGCTATATGGGATAAATTAAGTCTGATGCACGAGCAAAAGACAGTTACGAACAAAGTGGGGCTATTGCAACGTTTTCTCGCGCATCGTATGAGTGAAAGTGATTCGGCCATTCAGCACGTAGCAAGAATTCAAAATTTTGCAAGTCAGTTGAACGATATTGGCGCACCGATGGATGACGCAACGATTATTGCAAAAATTTTATCAAGTTTAACTGCAAAATATAGCACGTTGCAAATCGCCTGGGACAGTGTGCATCCTACTTTGCAGACGATGGAGCATCTGCAGGAGAGGCTCATACGCGAAGACATGAGGCTCAGTGTCGACGACGCAGCAGCGAGTGCGCTGGTTGCGACAAAGAAAGGGCGCGAGAAAACGAGTCGTGATAAGAAAGATCGTGACAAAAAGAAATTCGGAAAGTCGCGAAAAGCAATTGAATGCTATCGGTGTCATGAGATGGGACATTTCGCAAGTGAGTGTAAAAACGATCGTAAGAAAAAAAACGAAGAAGGATCGTCTCGTGATTGTGCATTTGTGATCGACCACGTAAAAGTGAATCAAAATGGCGCAAGAGTGAAAATGAGCGGGAAAGCGTGCGCGGGAGATGAGTCGATGGTCGCATGCGAAGCGGTACGTGAGGTGATGAGCGCAGGTATCAGCGAGATCTGGTTGACCGACAGTGGCGCGTCCAAACATTTAACTTACCGACGGGAATGGCTGACTGACTATCGCGAGGTAAAAGATGGCAGTACAGTATCCCTCGGTGATAACGGCGAGTGCAGTGTTATTGGTCGCGGTTCGGTGAAAATTAAAAGGCTCGAGAACGGTATTTGGTGTGACGCTCGCATCGATGACGTGTTCTACGTACCGGAGTTACGGAAAAATTTATTATCTGTCGGCGTATGCACGGAGAAAAATTACAAAGTGAGTTTTTTGGAAAAACAAGTGCTTATCGAGCGCGATGACACAGTGTTCGCGACGGGAATAAAACAAAAGAACGGTTTATATCGTATGTTGTTCAAGGTCGTGTTACCCGGAAGTGACGATGAGGCTAACGTGACAGCAACGGATCTAAACGTTTGCCACGAGCGGTTGGGACATGTGGGCGAGCGTGGGATACGCGAGCTAGTGAAAAAAGGTCTCGTGAGTGGAGTATCGTTGTCCGAAAAATGCGATTTCTTTTGCGAACCGTGCAAATACGGAAAAGCCCATAGATTGGCGTTTACGAAAGATTCGGTGAAAGTGTCAACCGTTCCCGGGGAAGTTGTACACACGGATGTGTGTGGGCCAATGTCGGTTGAGTCTCCAGGTGGCGCGAAGTACTTTTTGACATTTAAAGACGACGCGAGCGGATACAGGCATGTGTACTTTCTGAAACACAAGGCAGACGTGTTTGAGAAATTTAAGCACTACGAGAAGCAGATCGCGAACAAATTCAATAGGTCGATGAAAGTCCTGAGATCGGACAACGGACGTGAATTCTGTAACAAAAATATGAGTGATTATTTAGCATCTCGTGGCATTAAAAAAGAGGACACGGCGCCGTATACCCTACAACAAAATGGCAAAGCCGAACGCGACAACAGAACGATAGTGGAAAGCGCGCGAACAATGATATTAGCGAAGGGATTACCTCTAACATTGTGGGCGGAAGCGGTAAACAGTGCAGTGTATGTGCTTAACAGATCCGCGTGGTCGAGTGAAAATGTGACGCCATACGAACGATGGACTGGAAAGATACCAGATCTGAGGCATCTGAGAATTTTCGGTTCAGAAGCCTACGCACATATACCGAAACAGTTCACCAGAAAGTTCGATGCACGTGCGCGAAAATTAATTTTGGTTGGATACCAAGGAGACTCCGCTAACTATCGTTTGTATGATCCCGTGACAAAAAAAGTGAGCGTTTCTCGAGATGTGTTGTTTCATGAACGGGTCGGGAGTGTGTCATCGGACCAACGAAGGTCAAGAAATGATGACGAAGAGATTTATCTTCCAAGAGAAGAACGAGAAGTCGAAGTACCGCAAGAACAAAATCGAGAAGACAACGAGGAACAAGAAGAGTTCGAAGACGCTGAGACGAGGATGATGGACGAGGACGATGGAGCTCGAGAGAGAAATAGCACCGAAAGTGGTCAGCGAACGCTAAGAGATCGAGTAAATATTAGACCTCCGAGACGTTACGAGGTAGATGTTGCAGAATACATCATACCAAGTTCATACGAGGACGCAACAAGTGGAAGCGATGCCGCACAGTGGGAAAAAGCTATCGAGAAGGAGCTACAGTCGCACGAAGAGAACAAAACATGGACTCTCGTGCCGAGGACTTCCGAAATGAAAACGATCGATTCGAAATGGGTATTTCGAGTAAAATCAGATCCAGACGAAACGACGCATCAATTCAAGGCAAGGCTGGTCGCAAGAGGTTTCTTGCAGAAGTACGGAATTGATTTCGACGAGACGTTCGCACCCGTAGTCAGGTATGACTCCTTGAGAGTTTTTCTTGCCATGGTGGCACAGAGTAACCTGGAAATGATGCAGTTTGATGTGCAGACGGCATTTCTCTACGGAAAACTGGACAAGGATATCTACATGGAGTTACCGCAAGGGCTCAACGTGGAAGAGAGTACAAAGAAACGTGTCGTCTGCAAATTGGAGAAATCGTTGTACGGTTTAAAACAAGCGCCAAGATGTTGGAACCAACGGTTCACAAGTTTTCTCAGTGATTTCGAGTTCGTTGAGTGCAATGCTGACAAGTGCGTTTTTGTTGGGCATTATCGTGGAGAGCGTGTGTTTTTGGCGTTGTTTGTGGATGATGGGTTAATTGCGGCGAATACAATAGAAACATTAGATTTCGTATTGGATCGAATGGGGAAAGCATTTAAAATCACGATAGGAGACGCGAGCGTGTTTGTAGGAATACAAATTGTGCGTAATCGAGAAGAAAAGTCATTGTTTATTCACCAGAGTGCATACGTGATGAAAATGATCGAAAAATTCGGAGTGAAAGACGCGAAAATGGTCAGCGTGCCGGCTGATCCGCACGTTGTACTATCTTCCTCTGAGATAGAGGATGAAAGATCGAATGTTCCTTATCGAGAGGCTGTGGGATCTCTTGTATTTATATCGGCAGTATCTAGACCAGATATTGCTTACGCAGTAAATTCGGTTAGCAAATTTTTGAGTAACCACAGCAGCGAGCATTGGCGAGCGGTCAAACGCATTTTTGCGTATTTAAGTGGTACAATAAATCTCGGAATAAAATATAAAAGCGGCGGTAGCGAGCCGGAGCTCATAGGGTTTTCGGACGCCGATTACGCTGGGGACGTCGAGACGCGTAGGTCGACTACGGGGTACGTTTTCTGTTATGCAAACGGTGCTGTTTCCTGGTCTTCAAAGAGGCAAAAGTTAGTAACATTAAGTACGACTGAATCAGAATACGTTGCTGCATCGACGGCGGCGCGTGAAGTTGTGTGGCTGCGAGCTTTATTAAGTGATATAGGATCTCCATGTGCGAGCGAGACCGTTTTGTACGTCGATAATCAGAGTGCTATTCAACTAGTCAAAAATCCTGTTTATCATAAGCGCACAAAACATATTGATGTGCATTATCATTTCGTTCGCGAGAAAGTTGAAAATTGTGATATCAAAATAAAATACATTCCGTCAGAGTATCAACGAGCCGATATTTTTACAAAGGCTCTACCGCGAGAGCGTTTCAAGAAACTATGCGAAAGTATAAATATGTTAAGAAACAGTCAACGCTCAAACGGCGGTAGTGTTAAGAAAGAAGGTTTTTCGTATTGACTGTACAACTACTCGATTTGTTGAGTGGCTGTACAAGAAAGAGTCGAGAGCATCGATATGCGCGCGCCGAGAGCTCGAAGTCGGAGTCGGGTATCCTCGGCAGTGTTCGGGTCGCATCTCTCTCTCACACGTATTGTATCGAGAGCGAGGCAACCAATTTTTGGTTAGTCTAACGAGATCGACGGCTGTGATAGCACGTACGATAATAAAGAAAACGAATCTATATCTATATCCAACGAAATCTCGTGTATTTAACTTATTTAAAACCAAGTTCCCTCTTCACCATCCTTACTGTACGATTCTCGTGATCTAACAATGGGAGTTCCATCCTGCTGCGTATGTAAGCTTGTGAGCGCAGCTGTAAATGAATCGAAAAATTGTTATATCTATATATATTCTATCATAAAAACATAGCAAAAAATATTTTGAACAGCTTGCAAAACATACCTATCATGCAATTCCCGAAATTTGTTGCTTTCAACAATATTTTTTTTTAGCCGTAAACCTGATCACTACGTCCCGCCCGAAAAATCTTCTCAGAATATTCGTCACGCTCTTTGTTACGTTGTTGTTTCGATCTAAGAGTTGCTTCAACGATGAGATCTGTAAAACATTCCAGAATGTATAAAAATTTGATAACGACCAATCATTTGCAGTTCCCTAATAATCTTCGTATTTAATTGTGTTTCGGTGAAATTTATCGTTTTCTTTTTTTTTTGTGTTTTGTAACAATAAAGAAGCGAAGCTCTTAAGAAATAACTTCATATAAAATATTTAAAAATAATAAAAGAACAAAATATGAGAAACTCACCAAAATTTGATTTACGTCCTTATCTTCTTTGAGTTTGGTATGATACACTTCAAATTTCTCCAAAGATTCAAATAGCAAATCGAGCTCATGTGCTTCGTCGACTTGCTCGACTGTTATTTTCGCCGATTGCACCATATCGTGCACATTTCCCGTCGTGGAGAGCTTGTCGTGGAGAGCATTGATCGCAGCTGTATTTGCCTGTATAGCGGCCGTGAGATCTACGCTAAGACGTTTAAGCTCTCTTAGTATAAAGAGTATCTGAAACATAGGGATGAAATATATAATTTTTTCGATGAGATGAAAATCGATAGAGCGATCAATAAAGTTGTAGATGAAACGGACCGGGTGTAAAGTTGTTCGTCGACTTATCAGCATCTCCGAGCTGCGTCCCCGATTTGAAATTTTTGGTTGGCGTATCGTCACACGCTGTTCGCTTGCAGTTGTTATTTTCGTCATCAACTAAAAAAATATTTTGTAAAAATAAAATACAAACATGGTAAAATACAAATATTGCTCGAGAGGGAGTTTCTATGCTTTTTCTTTATTTCTATGATCTCGCTGATATAAATTCGTAAAATTATGAAAATGAAAAGTTTCAATTGATTCTTACCTATTGATGCGATTACCTCTCGCCGCAGACCCTCTTCATCCGATGACGACGTGTCTCCTATTTTACGGGCCGTGATTGTCCGTTTCGCTGGGACTTTTCGACGAACTTGCTTCGTGATTGAATCTTTTGAAGCAGCTGACTCTAAGTCGTAGGACGAATCAGAAGTATCTATTATATCAGCTGCATTCTTCGCGAATCGTTGGTCCCCGCAAGTTAATTGGCATTCTTCGCGAATCGTTGGTCCCAGCAAGTTAATTTTTGATCTTCGCGAATTGTTAGTCCCGGCGACTTAGTTTTGGTTTTGTACGAGAGTATCCGGTTTAAAAGCAACGAGTCCCGGAAATAAACCCAGGAACCAGGCCAACGAAGCCCATTGGAGAATCAGGGTAAGATCTTTCCCGTGGCAACGCCGTTCGGTCATTATTTTTCGTGGTTCGCAATTTCCATTACCGGATCACGCAAGTTTCGTTTTGGTTTTTGGTGCGTGTCTCTCTCTAGTTTTTTTGTATCCGATCGCCGGGGTTACGTCGTGTGTGACTTGTAAAGCGCGTGCGATATTTGCGATATCATAAGACAGTAGGGTCCCTCAAGAAAGAAACAATTCGCGTTTTAGTTCCGCGTTCGCGAAGTAGTTTGTTCTTTATGTGTTTTTTTTTTGTATGCTTTTTTGTGAACGTTTCGAATAGGGAATCGGCGCTGCGGACAGAGTAGTGGCGCGCGATTATAGTAGGGAAATTGTCATTTGTCGTCCATGAAAATCGCGAGGTGAATTATTTTATTTTTGTATTTTTTTTTGTGAAAATAAATTCGCCGTGAAAATTCCCTGAAATTTGGTAGTGTTCATGTGTGTGTGCAATAATTTTCATTTGTTTCGATCTCACTCAAATCCCCGCAAAAAAAATCACATTTTCCCGAACCGCCCCTCTACCCGTGTGATGGCTGCGGTCTAGTCGAGCAAACCCCCACACGTCTCTCCAATTAACATCTTGAAAATTTATTTTTCTTTCCCGGTCGGGTCACGCTATAAGCGTGGCTGGCGCCCAAATATTTTTTATTAAATATCAAATATACCGGCCGAAGAGGCGTTTTTGTATACGTCCCGGAAAAAGACGTTACACAGTATAACATTAAAATAAATAAAGCGTACCACCAAATTTCGATTTCCAGGCATCCTCCAATTCTTCGACTTCTCCGATATCGAACAATTCCATGACTGATTTTTTCACGATTTTCTGTGTGGCTTTCTCCGCCTTCGTCGACGGGTCCACGTTAGTGTCTGACGTATAAGCTTAAGCAGAGGTTTTCAATTTCTCCATGCGCTCGAGAGCTTTCTCGTAGGTATCTGTAATATAAAAAAAAACTTCATATACGAATGTAGCGTAGAGTCTAGATTCAATATTCTGCGCTGAGACATTTTTCAGCTTTTTCTTCGCTCAGGAATTTATTAGTTAAATAGCATTCGTATGCTATTTTCATTGATCCATGCGTCGGGAATTCACCGAAGTTTTCCTATTTCCAAATCGCAACAGTTTTGGCTATCAATAACGAACAATCCTTACTGGAAAGGCCTTGCTGATTGAATATACCCCATGCGCAGACACAGTTCTCAATGTAGAGAGAGAACGATAATTTTTTACCATATTGAAGTTTCATGGTCGTCAGTAAAAGAGGTGTCGTGATAATCAGCGCGATTATTATCAACTAAATTTTCATTTTAAACACCTCCAAACAGGTGAGGAAAATTCTGTCTAATTCAACAAAATAAACATTATATTTTACAAATTAGCGATAATGTCGGACCTTAAAATATGCGAACCATTGAACGCCCATGTCGTCCGGTACTTTGATATAGAGTTTCGATGACCATGAATCCAACGGATATAACGCTAACGCATTGAGAAAGTTTTCCCGCGCAATTAATACGTATGCGTCAATGGCACGGTCAATCGGTTCGGCGATAGACAAAGTTGTGGAAACTTCCAGCACTTTTGTGAAATTTAAAGGACGTCCCAAATCATCTACGATTTTTACGACGAATCGAAATGCGTGATCGTTAACTTTGATGGGGTTTTCGCTGGGCGTGGCGTGCGCTAGCATATGTGTAAGTTATTATCAAGAGAATTAAGAACGGACATCGACTTACCGGTTGGACGTGGCTTCGTATTTTCTTGCCCTGATAATCACGGTGCCGAGATTTTAATTCGTCAGTCGACACTACTTTTAATCGTTCGTTCGCTGTCCAAGTGCTAAAATGTCCGATTTCGGTCTCATTCGGAAGCACTGACCACCATTCCTCCAGCTCAGGGTTGTCACAACAAACGACGATCATCGGAGGATGATATGACAGACCTAACACGTTGCCGGACGGATGACGACGATATTCGCAAATTGGATCGCCGGAATGTCTGTGAAATATCACCAGCCAGATTTTTATATTTTCCGAGAAAGCTTCATCAAGTATACCAAACTTAAAGATATCATTCAGCGTCTTCATCAGGAACACCATGAGCGGTCGAGATAATTGTTACGTCCGACTTGCATATGGTGACGGATACAAGTCTTAGAGCGTAACACGGTCGATCTCTCTTTTGCGTCAGGGTGTTAAACCTTTACCGCAGGGACGGAGATCTCGCCAATACAGCTAAGAACTTCGGATTTTACCTCGCGATGCTCTATATCTCTCGTGTATCCGGTACCTTAGATATCGCTGTTGTTCTCCCTCTTGGTTGTCGTCTGGCAATCGATGTAGATAAGGAGAGGCGAGTAAATGAATCTTCATGACTCGATGATTAACACGCGCACACGAAAAGTTTATTCTTAAATTGCAAACGTTCTACAATGTCAATTCGTCAAATACTATACAGTGTTACTTTGATTTGTCGCGAACTGATTTTATCTTCGTTACAATTCGTTTGGTTTCTACCGCGATTACACAATTTATTTCTCGTTGATTCATCCGCGATATATTTTAAATAATTTCAATGTTCAATTCATTTCGTAGATTCCTCAAAATATCAATGTCTTAAACTTTATAGCCACAGCTCGTAATAATCTTTATTTATTCTTTGCTTTATTTAATTTCTTTTTGATTTAATTATTTCTTCTACCAGTCCAATTTTCCTGGCATTTCATTTAATGATGCGAATGGTGATCGCTTATTCAAAATATTCAAGGGGCTCATCTGGCCTTTTATAATTATTAATCTTCAAATCGTTTCAACTCCAATATTCTTCTTCATCATTTTTATCTTCAATATTCTTCTTTATTATTTCAATTTTAATATTCTTTCTTATTATTTCAGTTTTAATATTATTCTTTATTTGAATTTAGACTTTACTTATTCTCAGAAATATCAAGAGGCTTAACTGGCCTTTAACTGATGAATACTGACTCTACGTGAAGTTAGTCTGATCTCTTTCCTAACTTGGTTATCAACCATACGTACAGTATGAATCTCGGCGGTGGACTGCCCCGGTGACAAATATTGTCCCCTTTATATAGTGTTTCAGGTGGGGTTTCTGCAAGTGTGACTTTTGTTCTTCTCTCAATATTGTCTCTCTCCCTTTGATAATTTCGCACCCCCTTTTCCGGGAACTCGTATGTGGAAAGGACTAAATCATTCGCCCTATCGGCGAAGGTGGAAATGCGTCACTCTGTTCCACGAATTTTCCGTTATTTTATTTGGATCGATGAGTGGGTTCTAATACTGCGAGTTCTTCATATCGTTAGGTAGGCCCGCTCGAGAGTCTCTGATTTCCGGTGATGTCGTACGGGTAAAAGGTTTGTAATTTATGGCTTGGCTCGTCCGAAGGGATAGAATACAGCCACGGAGGATAGACACCTCTCGGGTATCCTGACATTTTGTTTAGTATTGATTATTTACGAAATAGTCACGTGATATCAAGGATTCGTCATCCGACCAACACCCAGTTACAATATGCGTATGTCTTAATAATATTATATCTATACATAAGAGAACCTCGATTCTTGTTCTGGAATAAATATAATTTCTTTGTTGTTGTACTATTGGGTTGGAAGCAGATCGTAACATAATCGTTCCCGATAGGTATTTATTTGGTGACGCAGATAATAGAAATCCGTTATCAACGACGACACATCCAATTCCGAGAGGGCACGCGTCAGGTCGGGGGCCATCGTCGATCTTTCCATTCCTGTAGGAAGAAACCGTCGACCACACACTAGAAATAATTATCAGCGACAATATAACGGTAGATTGAATTGAACTTACGTGAATCTTTCTCGGAAAATACGATGAATGCACAAAAGGCGCGGTACTCATTGCGAATATCGGATATGAGAGAGGCGTATTTGTCATAATTTGCATTCGCGAAGCTCAACAAACCTGCCGTCAACAGAAAAATCGCGAGTACGTGATGCATTGTAGACACGCGTATTCAATTTCCGTACCGCATGGAAGTTCGTACGACTAACTTCGTAACTTTTACTTTATTCGTGATGTTCGAAGCTGAAACGGAAGACAGTTGTACCGGATAGAAAGTTACAACGCTACTAAAATATAAGCTGCGTACTACCAGTACTATTCAATTGGAAAATCTCCGTTTTCGGTGTTGCTGAAGGGTTAATCCTTGATTGCTTGCAAACAGCCACGAGCTAGACCGTGGAAGATGATAAGGGAGACCGACGCACGCCCGTCACGACAACAACCAAAATATCACTAAACGCACAACTAAACTTCGTCACGAATTCGCGCATTAGTATTATTCGTGTAAACAGTTGAACGAGGTTGAATCGATTTCGTCCATCATGCACTGAATTATTCATCCGCATGTTACGTCGAATTTTCTTTTTCAGTATTGGAAGAAAATATGAATGGGTGCTGGATCACTGTTTGCTATTCGTTTTTACGATGACTTGCAAAGAACCCGTATTATCAATTGCGTAATAAAATATGTATCTACATAGGCTCGTATTTCTAAATAGATTAAATTCACTTGTAGTCAAATACGATTAAATATTATTCAGTATCATTCAGTGGAATTGATTTAATAGTTTCGAATTTTCAAAAATAGGAAACCGGGGCGGCTGCGAGTTGGGAGCTAACCAGCTGCTCAGGCATGTGTCAAGGTTTGCGAACTTATTTTTTGAACATTTCAATTCGTTTTATTGCCCGTCCTGGAATTATAACGTTTGAGAACATTACATTTTTGGAATATTTCCCGTTCTAAAAAACGAAAAATTTCGAGATTCGGTGGTTCGAAATATTCAACTTGGCAGAAAAAAAATGGCGGACTTAATGTACCTTCTGTGAACATTGCCCGTTTCGAATTCCAAGCACCAACCAACGTCACGATTGATTTGTCGTCCATCGATGTTTCTATCTTCGAAAGTGAAACAACTGTCGCATCTTCGTCTTTCGCAATTTAGTCGCGACCGAAAGCTGCCAACTATGATTTTGGTGAAAACGATAAGTCACGAAAAGAAAAACAATAAGCGCGAGAATCATTCCACCAGCCAGAATAACGAATATCGGTGCGACATTAGAAATATCGACGGACAAGTAAGCAATCTCGGTGGGACAACTTATATCAAAATGACTGTTCTTCATACGACGAAGAATACCGATTGCATTCAAACGTATCATGCTAAATTGAAATAAAAAATTTATTAGTAGAAAAATTGAAGACCAAATTGCATGATTTCGGGTCTTATTGTGAGTTCGATATTCTAATCGGGAATCGCTTTAGCTCACTAGTGGTTGACAGCATCAGCGAGTTGCTATTTAGTCGACATTTCCAGTGCGGTCGCGAGTATTCCGGTATTAATTTCCACAACTTTGTACCGAATCGTTTCCACTTCTGTGTCAATACTGGGAGTGAAAAAAGCGACTTTCTCTTCGCAAACCTATATAAAAATCGAGGGACAAACAGATTAACTGCGAATGTTTTTACCAACCCATTAATGACCTGACATTCGTGATCACCTGTTTCCACGCTGCTGTGTTCATTTCAGGAAGGTAGTCCTTAGGTCTTAATAACATACTCAGCCTGTTAAATTTCTTACCACTGTGCAAGTTCTACCGTGTAGTCGCCATTCTTATGGATAAACGAAATATGGAGTTCAATTTCTTCAACACTCGAAACTCTAGCTAATAAAATAAATGACCAAAATTTGTTATAACTTACCTTCAAAATGGAGAGAGAGGGACTATTACGAGTGGCTATAACTGGGTAGTTATCAAGGATTGGTATCCATCCTTGATAAAACTACTTAAATCAGGAAACGGCAAGAGGAAGTCTCTGACGGTGATAAAACTGGTCAACTTGGCGGAATACGCTACGAACGCGAGAATTCCCTAAACAAATATCGAAAGGTATGCTATTCTCATTGGTTCCTGCGTCGGAAATTTTGTAACATCAAATTGTACGAAGTGAAACCGTATTAACCCGTAGACACTTCCTCTGAGGTCACACACTCACCACACTGGTGCAAATTTGCATTTCGACTTTTCAAAACTTTGTATTTGTTCGATGAATGTATGGAATCATTCTCGAAACCATACTTTTTGGGGCTAAAAATTCCTTAGTGATCGATTTCAATCATTTGAAAAATTGAAAAATGAAATTTTATTGTCAAAAAATAGCCAAATTGAAAAAAAAAATTGAAAACCTGTTTTTTTTTGTTTAAATGCCGTTGAAACTCAGATATCGGCATGATTCTTGCCTAAAATGATAGATAAAAAGTCATCCCAACAAAAAGCTTGATGGGTAAAAAAATTGAGACGAGTACATTTACGCGAGCGCGCTTCAACAAAAAGGTGTAAGATCAACTGGAAACATTGAACGCATGTATTCGCATCAAGATGATTTTCAAATTTATAAATTCCAATTTTTTTGAAAATCACAGCAGTACTTGGCGAGTTAATATTTTACAGCTACTATTCAATGATGGAAGATGTAACTTATTTATTTCGTAAAGATAAACAGACTATATCTTTACATTATTATTGAATAATTAAATATCTGTCTTGACTTTGAAAAAAAACCCGTCAAGTACTGCTGTGATTTTCAAAAAAATTCGGAATTTATAAATTTAAAAATCATCTTGATGCGAGTACATGCGTTCAATGTTTCCAGTTGATCTTAAACTTTTTTGTTGGAGCGCGCTCGCGTCAATATACTTGTCTCAATTTTTTTACCCATTGGGCTTTTTGTTGGGATTTAACTACTTTTTGCAAAGAGAATATATAAACTTGTTAAAAACGTTTCATCTTACTACAGCCGACAAACGAATGCGTTTTGAATAATTCGTTATCAGTTTCATATATCATACGTGGTTTTTGGTTAATTCTTCAAAAACACCGCGAACTGTCATATTCGATCGTTTCTATTTTGGAGCTCGTTCTCTATCTGTATCGCTCTCATGTCAGCTGATTTCGTCAGGCAGGCTGGCTGGACCTCAGTGATTGTAACCTGTGAAGACTGCGATGACAGCGATATGTCGGCGAATAGACGCGTCTGATCTGACAAGCTATGACTACTGGAAAGTGTTCGACAGCTCCGAAAACGATTTTGGCGAAAAACGTCGGAAGCATGGTTTTAATCATGAAAATAATTCGATATCTTCCGCATAACAGCATCTACAGCACTGGTGTCGGTTCTAATCGTAATATAAAAAAATTACGCATGGAACTGCACTGAAACATTTATGAATAGCGCGGTCTATCTATAAAAATATTTTAAAGTGGGGTTATAGTTAGCTCGGTTCACAGAATAAGAGAGTGAAGGCCGGTAAGGTAGGTAACTGAATAGGTCAATGTACTTGTCTCGAGACGCTACCGCGTCTCTTGATAAGAGAGTGCAGTCGCGTCTCGAGAGGAGGCCGGTAAGGTAGGTAACTGAATCGGCGAATATACTTGTCTCGAGACGCTACCGCGTCTCTTGATATTTGGGAAAAAAAATAATCCAGAATAGTTGTAAGAAATTAATAGTACATTGTGTAACACGATGTTTCCGAAAAGCGCGCGAAGCTTGAAACGGCTTCCCTCCCAGCTGCACACGATACTTTACATAACCAAGCCGTGTTTCCGAGTTAAAAGCAACTGAAAGCGCACACCTCCCGGGGTCCAGGGGCGAAGCCCTGGTGGGGTCCAGGGGCGTGGCCCCGGTGGGGGATGGGGGGGGGGGGCGAAGCCCCCTCACTGAAAACAAAACAAATTTAAATACATCAAATATTATCAAAACTATTCACGTTTTATTTCCATTTTTTTATTGCACAACACTTAGTTATTTCTCATTGCGTACAAACATAACAAACTCAAGTAAAATCTAATAATATGGTATTAAAAAAAAAATAACTGTTAATATTAGTAATTTATCAGTAACTTTGGTAGAAATATATGTTTCGAAACGTACATAAAAATAGGAGCTAATAATACCGAACTAATGTGTATGTATGCCAATGACTTGCACCGTGCATTTATTCTTTCGATAATTCAGAAAGAATCGATCGGTGGTCACATGGGCTGGGTGAAGGTCCCAATATCTTTGTACAGTTTCCACAAACCGTTCGGCGACGACAAATGTGCGTGGCTTGTTGGTTTTGGTGACGGGTATCTTCACCACTAGCAACTCTTCCTGTCGAGTGATATCAACGGTTTTCACATCAACTAGTTCGTTGCTGCGGCATGCCCCGCTGATCCCAAATATTAAAGCAACCTGGAATATACGGGTCACATTTAGCGATATGAAAAATTATAACAAACTCAAATTGTAAGTAGTAGTATTTTTGAAATTACCTTTGTCGCTGAAAATTCGCTGTCCGAGGCGTTTGCAAAAAATTTGTCGATGTCGTCTGGAGATAGCACTTTTGATTTTTTAGCCACGAAGCCTGTTGATTTTTTCTTCATGAAGGCTTTAAGCTCCATGTAGCTGCCGATGTCAACTTGGTCCTTGATCTTCAAAGTCGATCGAAGCATCGAATAGAGAAACCACAGTGTCGACGGTCTATATTTTTTTGCTAAATGAATGAAATACGCCAGCACTATCGACTCTGAATTCGATTTTGTTTTATGTTCCCTTTTCCAAGAGACGAATGATTCGTTAGTCGATTCGTATTTCGTTCTTGACTTTGATAGCAGGAAATTTTCTCGAGCGTCATCCGCTTCTTGTCGAAGATCGGGTGGTGTGGACGGCAGCCACTCATCGCTACTGTCTTTATCCATTTCGTAAATTTCTATTTTCAACAAAATCACGCACGTTCTACAGCGTCGGTCGTTCGATTGCAAATGAAGGTTAGGTTATGGTACGACGTTACGATGATAAGAACCATGTTTTTTGGGAGGGGCTGGCGTGAGCGTCGCACAGGCTAGCCGCCCGGTGGCGCTGTTGATCCGCTCGAGTTCGGTCTCTTGTTTGCAGGACTATTCATGGGAAAAAATTGTCAAAAAAAATGTCGAAAAAAATCTTGCCGACCGCCCAACAGCGATGAGTCATGGACTTTCCAGTACTAGGACTGGAAAGGGCACTTTCCAGTACTGTTTTCGATACCGACAGTCGATAGTCACGAAAATGCCTACTTCCCCCCACAAACACCCCCCGAAAAGCGAGGAAACCACGGCTGCGTTACATAAAGTTTTTTTTAGCGTTCCTGAAAATGAGGTTATTTTTTAGGGGGAAAAATCGTGTAGTTCGATATTTTCGAACGCATTTGTTGAATTTTATTTGACAAAATGGTTAAATTTTAGACGAAATATTATACTAGTACATGAGTAATATAAAATAGTATAAAAATACTTTAGTTGAAGTATGCACCTGACCGACGATCGTCGCAGATTCGTCGCCGGCAGGTATGGCATCTCATGCGCGTGTGCTTCGCGTTGTCTTTGTTGCAAAGTGCACACCGAGCACGAGATTCATCTCGAATAATTTATTGACCACTCACTAGTAGTGGATCCATTTTCAAAATCTTTCAAATGAGGTGCTTTACAGAAACGCGCAAGGTGCAGCTCTCCAACCATCACCTTAGCTGTGGCTTCATCAAGCTCTATCTTTATCAAGCTTTGCTCAGGACCCTCATCCCCACCTTCTTCCTCGATCGTACCGGCGTCGCTGACTTCATTGTCCGAGACAGCAAACTCGTCCCCACTGTCGTCGGAATTCGAATAGTTTCCATTTTCATTTTCTTTGTCGCCATCGAGCACCTCAACTAATGTTGTGCCATCCTGCATAAAAAATAATTATTATCATACTGAAATCGTTAATATAAGTGAATATTCAATTTCAATGATATTCTACTCGATTATGGTCTGATAAACACTATTCCAATATCAGAACAGATCTCACTGAATTAACGTTGTCACCACACTGGTGCAAATTCGAACCTTTTTGACGTTCGCTCTTCGGAGACAAGTTTCCGACCGGCAACGCTGATCTGCTCGATGGAAACGTACCCATAGACATATTTGTCGTGGAGGGGGAAGGCCGCTAGGCCACGCAGGTAGAAAGTTTTAGACACTTGAAATTTTCGTGGGTGCGAATTTGAACCAGTGTGGTGTCTACGGGTTAACATAATTTTTTTATTCAAATCGTAAAAGTTTTGTTCGTCTGTCGCACAATTCTCACTGGAACGGCCTTGCTAGTGGAATATACCCCACACGCAGAGACAGTTCTCAATGTACAGAGAAAATGATTATTTATCGCCATATTGTAGTCTCATGGTCATGAGTAGAAGGGATGTCGTGATAACCAGCGCAAATATTATCGACCAAATTTTCATTTCAAACACTTTTTAACAGTTAAGGAATCGTGAATGGATGAAAACATTTCCAATCCATGATTCTTTCCAAATCGGCGATATTGTCGAGCCTTGAAATACGCGAAGCAGTCAACCGCCACTTGTCACCGCCGCCTTGTGCCACCGCCAAGTCGTCCGCCACTTGAATATACAGTTTTAATTGCCACGAATCCAATGGATATACCGCATTCCGTTTGATGTATTGTCTCCATGCAATTTATACGTATGCGATAACGGCAAGGTTAACCGATTTGGTGATAGACATAGCTGTTTCATCTCCCAGCACAGTTATGAAATTTGAGGCACGTCCTAACTCATTCGTAATTTCTTTTTTCTGGGGAAGTGCGATGAGGCGCGGTATTCATTGCGAATATCGGATATGAGAGAAGCGTATTTGCCGTAATTCGTATTCGCGAAGCTCAACGAGTCTGCCGTCAACAGAAAAAACCGCTAGTACACGATGCATCGTGGACACGCGTAGTCAATGTCCATACCGCATCAATGTTCGTACGACACTTCGCCGGTTTTCATTTATTTGTGGGTGTGTTTTTCCGTTCGAAGATGAAATGAGAAATCAGAAGGCAGACGTACCGGATAGAAATTCAAAAACGTTACTGAAATATAAGCTGCGCACTACCTGTATTACCCAATTGGAAAATTTCCATTTCCGGTGTTGCTGGAGGGTCAAGCCTGAATCGTTCGCAAACAGCTACAAACCAGTTCGTGGAAGATGATAAGGGAACGGGCACCCGGTCGTGACCAGCTACTGAATTATCACCCAATCCACAAATCAATTTTACCGGGAATTCGCGCATGAAAAATATTCGTGTAAACAGTCAAACGAAGCCCAATCAAGGTTGTCCATCATGCACTGAATTATTCATGCGCATCTAGAGTCGATGAAATGTATTCAGAATTGGAAAAATGATAAATGGATGCTGTATCGATGTTTGATCGTTCGTTCTTACTATGACGCGCACAGCAGCATCCATTGTTAACTGCATAATGGAATATGTATCCGCGTAGTCTTGTCATTCGATTGAGATTGGACCAACTTGTGGTCAAATACGAACTATTCCTCGGCATAATTTATTCCAATCGATTTGGTAGTTGTGAATACTTCAAAAGAGGCCACCGAGGTGGTGACGGGTTTGGAGCTCTCAAGTTGCATGGAAATGTGGAAAGAGGGTTTTTTGAAGTGAATACTTCTTAAACGACACAGGATCGGCTCGCCAGCCGGCGCGTTGTAGGACGGGACAAGAGAATGAAGGAATGAAAGAAGAGAGAGGGGGGACGAGAATGATGCGTGAGCTGTGGGTATGCGAGTGAGAGCGAGCGAGTCAATGCAGAGAGGGGGCAGGATCGCGTGCCTCGTCATCGGCAGTATACCTGGAGTATACGTGTGATAGTACGGACAGACCTCGTGCGAGAGAGATAGCGCCATGGGCGCTCGCGGCGGATCGAGAGAGAACGTGGATCTTAAGAGGATCCCGAACATTTGGGCCACCTTCTCTCTCGCTCCGCCGCGAGCGCCCATGGCGCTATCTCTCTCGCACTCGTTGCGGACGCAAAACGTTTGGGATCCTCTCAAATGGCGAGTAAGGGCTGGAGCGTAAGAAAAAACACTTCTGCGATTTTTTTCATAAATAACTAAATAGAGATAATTCATTCAAACCTTTTACCCATCATTAAGTATCATTTCGATAACATTCTGTGATTGTTTTATGCGAAAATATCGAAGAACAAGCCGGTTACAAAGCTTTTCCAACAATGTCTTTGGATAAAAACTAGTAATAACTGTATCTCAGCTGAAAATTTTCTCAAATCAACGATCATCTAAATTTAGTCGAAGTATCATCAAATCCTCCCCTTTACGGTCTCTGATTTTTTTTTTTCATTCTTAAATTTTCGGTGGTCATTTAATAGTGAAAATTTCGTGGTCATTTCCATAAAAAATATAGCAGTTCTCACTTTCAATGACCACCAACAATTTAAAAATAAAAAAATAATAATCGGAGAACGTAGGGGGGGAGGATTTCATGATATTTAGACTACATTTAAATGGTCTTTGATTTTAGATAATTTTCAGCTGAGATATAGTCAACACTGCAAATCGTTTTTTTTTCCAAGGACGTTTTTGGAAAAGCTTTGTCACCGGCTTGTTCGTCGATATTTTCTTATTAAAAGATTACAGGATGTTATCGAAATAATACTTAATATTGTTCAAAAGATTTGGGTAAATTTGCTCTATCCATATTTATAAAAAAAGACGTCTACCCTCCAGCCCTTATGCCCCCCCCCCCCTCCCGTTAATGAATAAAAAACATTTTTGAAAACACAAATATCAACGTGCAGGCTACTTTCGACTTCCTTGTCAATTCATAATTCGATCACTGACTCTTCCTCTCCTCCCCTTCTCTCTCGCTCTCTTTCTCTTTCTCTCTGGAATCATCGGCAATAACAATAATTCACCGCGCCAGCGAAATGCATACAAGTATTCACTTCCATCGTGTGTGATTCCAACACACACTCAATTTTTTTTTAAGGTTAGCGCAAGTTTTTTGTTTACTTATTACTAAGGTATTCAGAGGATCCGACGTTACGACGGTTTCTTCGATCTTTATTTCTCATGCTCTTTCGGTGACCGGCTTAAATTCAGCAATGCACGCAGGGTGAGTAAAAAATTGGCTATAACATAACTAATTTCGACATTTCATTGATGAAATTTCAACTGCATACGTTTTTTATTGTTTCGAAAAACGAAGATGAGAAAATCGATCTTGAGGTACATGGCCCCTTATCAGCAACGAAAAAAATCAATCATCAATTGAAGCACGTTGTGCAATCGACGAACATTTCATCATCCTATTGTATTTCTGTGTACATTATTTCTGGTTGGACCGTTTGAATATGTGTCGGAAAATTCGTGTCACATACAACATCGGAATCAATTTTTTGTCTATCAATGTTTTTAGCTTCCAGTTAAACAACCGCCGCATCTTCAGCTTTCGCAGTTTGGCCGCGATAGAAAGCCGCCGACGACGATTTTCGTAAAAGTGATACGTCACTTCGCAAAGGAACACGATGAGCGCGAGGATCATTCCACCAGCCAGAATAACGAATATCGGTGCAACGTTGGAAAAATCAACGGAAAAGTGAGCGGTCTCGGTGGTACGACTTTTATCGAACTGTCTGTTCTTAATGCGACGAAAAATACCGATTTCACTCAAACGTTTCCTGCTAAATCGAAATGAAAAAATAATTAGTCGAAAAATGCATGACCAAATTCTATGTTTTCGTGTCTAAGTTTGATGTCCCAATCATAAATCACATTAGCTTACTATTTGAGTGCATCAGCAAATTCAGGTTGAACGATCACGGCCAATGCGGCCACGAGCCTTCCGGCATTGATTTCGAGAACTTTACACCCAATCGTTTCCACTTCTGTGTCAATCCCGCTCGTGAAAAAAGCGACTCTCTCTTCGCAAACCTACATGGGATTCGAGAGACGAACAGATCAATTGTAATTGTTTTTACAAACCCATTGATGTCCCGACATTCGCAATTACCTGTTTCCACGCTGCTGTGTTAGTTTCAGGGAGCTCGTTCTCGGGTCTCAATAACAGATACAGGGAGTAAAATTCGTGATCCCCGGTCGCGTTCTACCGCGGAGTCGCCATTTTTGTGAGTAACGGAATGTGGAGTTCAGTTTCTTCGACGCTCAAAACTCTAGACAACAAAATTACTGACAAAAATCCGTAATAACTTACCAGACCAAATAATTGGTCGAGACCATTACGAGTGACTATGACTGGGTAGGATCCATCCTTGACGAAACCAGATAAATCGGAAAACGGCAAGGGGAAGTCTCTGACGGTGATAAAACTCATCAACTTCGCAGAATACGCTACGTACACGAGGATTCCCGAAACAAATACCGAAAGGTATGCTATTCTCATTGGTCCCTGTGTCGGGAATTCTGCAACATCGAATTATACAAAGTTAAACATTAACAACATTTCCCTATTCAAATCGTGAAAGGTTCGTGCATTAATAACGCGACAATCCTCACTCGAAAGGCCCTGCTGGTTGAATATACCCCACACGCAGAGACAGTTCTCAATGTAGAGAGAAAATGATAATTCATCGCCATATTGTAGTTTCATGGTCGTCAGTAGAAAGGGTGTCATGATAATCAGTGCAATTATTATCAACCAAGTTTTTATTTCGAACACCTTTTAACGGTTGAGGAATTTTGAGTCAGTTTAAAATATTTCCAATTCATTCTTTTTTTCAAATCGGCAATATTGTCAAACCTTGAAATACGCAAACCATTGAACGGCCATCTCGTCTGGTACTTTAATGTACAGTTTTGTTGGCCATGAATACAATGGAGAGAGGTCATATTTTTTTAGAGCTTCTTCCGGCGTAATAAATATGTATGCTTCAACGTCGCACGATACGGGGTCAGACACGGTATCAGACATGGTATCAGACGGCGTTGCGTCATAATCGAGCACAGTTGTAAAATTGTAGGCCCGTTCGAACTCATTCGCAATTTCCTCGGAGAATCGAATTGAGTGGTTCCTCATTTCGACGGGGCCATCGTGGTTATCGAACTGCGCAAGCGTATGCTTCAGTGATTGTCGAGAATTTAGAACGAACATAGAACTTACCGGATGGGGAAGGATTCGTATTTTTCTGCCCTGAAAATTGCGATGCCGATATTTTAATTTGTCGGTCGACACTACTTTCAGTCGTTCGTTCGTTGTCCAAGTGCCGAGATGACCGATTTCGGTCTCATTCGAAAGTACAGACCACCATTCCTTCAGCTCAGGATTTCCGCAACAAACGACGATTACCGGAGTATGATATGACAGACCTAACACGTTGCCCGATGGATGACGACAATTTTCGCAAATTGGATCACCGGAACGGCCGTGAAATATCATCAGCCAAATTTTCATGGTTCTTATGAGTCCTACATCACTTTCACGAAACTCAATGATGTCGTCCATCGTTTCAATGAAAGTCGCCACGAGCGGTCGAGATATTCGTTCCGCATAGGAATTTAGTTGGTGACGCAGATCTGTGGATTTCGTGATCAACAACGACACATCCAGTTCCGAGAGGGCACGCGTCAGCGAGTGAGCCATAGTCAATCTTTCCATTTCTGCAGAAAGGAAAACTGTTGACCGCAAACCAGAAATAAATACAGTCTGTTCAACAAGAAAGGGTGCGCGTTTTCTCGAAAAATTTCAAAGAAAACCCATTTTTCTTTTTTTATCACAAAGCACGCTTCGAGCACTAGGGCGGACTCTCTTCATGACCCGTCCAAACGCCTTTGTTCTGGATTATGACCGGGCACCTTCTGGGCATGCTTTCGACCAGTTTTTCCGCATATCCTGAACGTAGTGAGCACCATACCCCCCTAATTCGTCCAGAGAGCTGCTTCAGGGCGAGTACACGCCTTCCTGCAAGTTTTCTCTTCACGACGATCCACACATTTTCAATTGGATTTGCACCAGGAGATTGTGAAGGCTAGTCTAAAGTCGTCATGCCATTTCCGCTTTCCAGGTCGTGCAGAGGCGACGACTGCGATATTTGGGGTCGTTGACCTCTTGAAGGATCCAATTCTTAATGTTGGTTCCAAACATCTTCTCTATAGACTTCAGAAGACCACGTTTGTAAATTTCGACAATTTTTCGAACGTTGAGATTCTCTGTAAAGAGCTCTGAACAGCCGAAACCGCGTTGTGAGAAGCGACCCCGAACATGGATCTTTATGGGGTTTTCAACAGTTCGCTGGAGGAAACGCTCACCAGTCGCAGACCAGGCACGTTTTATAGGAAACCATGCCCAAAAGGAAGCTTCGTCGGAAAAAATTATACCGGACCAAGCATTTAGCAGCAGCTGAGTATGAAAGACGTGGTCCGTGTGCATTGGTGCGAAGAAAAACGTTTAGCGTAGATAGCACTAATTGCTTAATGTTGTGCAATATGCGACACTTTGAACGAGACTCAAACGAATCGGTGGTTCCGCCGTAGTCCTTCGAACGTACAATCAGGCCCAAAAAGAAAGGAAAAGAAATCTTCAAAACTTCCCGAGAAAACGCGTACCTTTTCTTGTGGAACAGACTGTATCAGCGAGAATATAGCGACAGACTGAATTGGACTTACGTGAGATTTTTCCAGATAATACGATGAATGCACTAGAGGCACGGTATTCGTTGCGAACATCGGATATGAGCGAGGCATATATGTCATAATCCGTATTCGCAAACCTCAACGAGCCTGCCATTAACAAAAAAACCGCGAGTACACGATGCATCGTGGACACGCGCATTCAATGTCCGTACTGCATCAACATTCGTACGACTGACCGTCGGTTTTATTTTATTTGTCTGTGTTTTTCCGTTCGAAGGTGAAATGGGGCATTAGAAGACACGCGTATCGGATATAAAGTTACAATGCTACTGAAATATAAACTGCGTACTACCGGTCTTATCCAATTGGGAAATCTCCGTTTTTGGTGTTGCCGAAGGGTTAATCTTTGATCGCTTGCAAACAGCCACGAGCTTGTTTGTGGAAGATGATAAAAAAGGCCTGATGCACGCCCGTCATGTCAATCAAAATATCGCTCAATACACAAATAAATTTCCTTGCGAATTCTGGCGTTAATGAGATTCGTGTAAATAGTTGAACGAAGCCCAATCGATGTTGTCCATCACGCACTGAATTATTCATCGGCATCTGACGTGGATAAATTGTATTCAGCATTGGAAGAAAAATATAAATGGGTGCTTGATTGATTATTGATTATTCGTGTTTGCGATGACTTGCACAGCAGCACGTACTGTTAATCAGATAATAACATATGTATACACGTAGTCTTGTCGTTCGATTGAGATTTGACCAATCGAACGACAAATATCATTTTATCGTCAAATACGATCAAACGATTCTTCGGCATAATTCATTCGAATTCATTTGGTGGTTGTGACGTTCTTGAAAAGCGGAAACCGATTCAGTGGCGAGTTTGGAGCTCTCAACCTGTGTAGGAATGTGTGGAAAAGGTTGAGTTGAGATTAGCAAAAGACCTTTGTTTACTTATTAATAAGGGATTCAGGGGATCCGATGTTACAATAGTCTGCAGTTTTTTCGAGCCGTATTTTTCATGCTGTTTTGTTAACCAGCTCGAAAAAAGCAACTCTCTCAAACTAAGTGACAAATTGGCTACAACATAACTAATTTCGACAATTTATTCATCGAATTTCAAGTACATTTTTTCTCATAGTTTCGAAAAACGAAGAAAGAGAATCGATCCTTATGTATATACGCCTCCTTAACAGCTACGAAAAATAATAATTCAACGAAAAATTCAAGCCCGTTACCGTTATATTGTAAGCATCTGCAAAGTATCTATCTAGTACGCCATGTGGATACCCTATGAACATGAGCTTTACGACGTCCACTTTCACAACTTTGCACCCAATCGTTTCCACGTTTGTGTCAACATTCCTCATGAGGAAAGCAACTTTCTCTTCGCAAACCTACATGAAAATCAATAGCCGACCATATCAGTTGTAATTGTTTTCACGAACCCATTGTCAACTCGTCATTTGCAATTATCTGTTTCCACGCTGCCGTGTTATTATCAGGAAGCTGATTTTCGGGTTTTAATAACCTTGCACGTTCCTGAGATTCTTCACTCATGAACATTTCGGACTACCGAGTAGTCACTATTTTTGTAAATAAATGAAACATCGAGTTCAGTTTTCTCGACTCGAATAAAATAAATTACAATAATCCGTAATAACTCGACTCCAAAAAGGCGTGATGGTAACCATTACAAGTTACTATAACTCGATAGGATCCACCATCGATAAAATCGGTTCAATTGGAGAACGGTGAGCGATTTTTTTTACGGTGAGACAACTTATCAACTCGGCGGAATACGCTACGTACACGATGATTCCCGAAACGAATATCGATAGGTACACTATTCTTAGTGATCCCTGTGTCCGGGAATTCTGCAACGTATGATTGTACGAAGTGAAGCGGTATCAACGAAGTTTTGCTTTTCAAATCGCAAAAGTTTCGGTTATCAAGAACGAAGAATCCTTACTGAAAGGGCCTTGCTGGTTGAATATACCCCATACGCAGAACGAGTTCTCAATTTAGTGAGAAAACGATAATTTTTCGCCATACCCACACAGCAAAAAGACGTCCAAAGTACGTCTTTCGGACGTCTCGACAGTTGTCTCGTGATGGTATTGGGATGGTCCCATGGGACTCCCATGCGCTTTTAAATGTCCGCTATGTGTTACCGGAATGGGACAATCCCACTGACGTCCCTGCGATGTCCAAAGATTTGCTTATATGCATATCCGTAAAAAAACGCTTGCGAAATAATTATTTATTTGTTAAATCAATTTTTTTTTGGCCGACAGTCGACATATCGTTATATTAATTCAATTATTCGACCAATATGAATTAAAAAAAAAATTTGTCCGGAAATGCAATTTGCATTTCGGAAAGATGGCACTGCGGGGATTCGAACCTACGACCTGACGGACTGACCTATCTACCTAACTAATGACTACCTAACTTAAACCACTACGCTAATCTGACTATTGAGATTGTACCATTACTTTACGCTCATATAACGCACATCTAACAGGAACACAGAGAGTGTTATTTTCCTCACTCAGTGACTGAAATACTCAAGTATAAGACTTTTCTCCTATAAGACCTCATGTTATAGTCTTACTCGTACCTCCCATAGACGTCCATGAGAAAGTGCATTGGGATCGTCTACTAACGGTTACGACAGGACATCCTTAAGTCATCCTATATTAATCCCGGGTAGAACAGTGTCTTACTAGTACCTCCCACAGATGTCTATAAGAGAGTGCAGTGTGATCGTCTACTCATGGTCACGGGAGGATATCCACAAGCCATCCTATATTAATCCCGGGTAGAACAGTGTCCTACTAGTACCTCGAACAGACGTCCATAAGAGAGTGCACAGCGATCGTCTACAAATGGTCACGACAGGACATCCTCAAGCCATCCTATATTAATCCCGGGTGGAACAATTTCTCACTGGCACCTCCCACAGACGTCTATAAGAGAGTGCACAGCGATCGTCTATTAACGGTTACGACAGGACATCCTCAAGCCATCCCATATTAATCCCGGGTAGAACAATGTCTCAGTAGTACCTCTTACAGACGTCTATTGGCGAGTGCATTGAGATCGTCTACTAACGGTTACGACAGGACATCCTCACGCCATCCTATATCAATCCTAAGTAGAACAGTGTCTCACTAGTGCCTCCCACAGACGTCTATAAGCAAGTGCATTGTGATCGTCTACTCATGGTTACGGGAGGATATCCTCAAGCCATCCTATATTAATCCCGGGTAGAACAATGTCTCACTGGCACCTCCCACAGACGTCTATAAGAGAGTGCACTGCGATCGTCTACAAGCGGTCACGACAGGACATCCTCAAGCCATCCTATATTAATCCCGGGTAGAACAATGTCTCACTAGTACCTCCCACAGACGTCTATAGGACGTTCTATCTTGCCGAGACCCGAATAGGACTGTACGGGATGATCCCGGGATCAATTTTGCTGTGTGGGTATTGAAGTTTCATGATCGTCAGTAGAAGCGGTGTCGCGATAATCAGCGCAATTATTATCAACCAAATTTTCATTTTAAACATCTTTGAACAGTTCAAGACTCGGCGGTCAGTCAAAAATATTTCCAATCTAATAAACTTAGCATCGTTTTTCCGAATAGGCAATAAATTCAAACCTTGTAATACGCAAATCATTGAACGCTCATGTCATATGGTACTTTGATGTACAGTTTCGTTGGCCATGAATCCAACGGGAAGGCCGGCACAATGCCCCAGATTTCCGCCCTAATCGGGGTGAATCCGCGAATTCTGAATGATTCGTTCGGCGGGTAAGCTCCCGAGAAATATTGAGTTGTTGCCAACTTCAGTCCCGTTCCACTCAGAATTTTGTTGAATCAACGCTTTGCGCGATCGGCAACTTTTGCCTGCTGAGAAAGTCACAAATTATTTGGGCATTGTTGAGGAAGTCTTGCGCAAGCGTATGGGTGACGAATAATTATCAACAATGATGAATGAACATATACTCAACCCCTTCGATAACGCCGTATACTCCAAAGCCATGAAAATTGCGGTGCCGAGCTTTTATTTCATCGATCGCTACTACTTTTAATCGTTCGTTCGGAGTCCAAGTGCCGTAATGACCGATCTCGCTCTTATCTAAGATCATTGACCACCAATCCTGCAGCACGGGATTTTCGCAACAAACGACGACCCAGTGCTGCCAGATTGAGGGTTAGCAAAGTTTTCGAGGTGACCTCTCCACACGGTTATCGGCGCAACAGCGTGTGAGGAGAGGCACCCGGCAAAAGGCGCTGCGAAATCGTCATAGCCAATCGCGTAACTCTGACGCTCCGCCTCTCTCACGTACGCGGCAGTCAATTTGAATTGAAGATTTCGCTTATAAAAGCCCGTTGCATACCATTGCAGCCGTTATACATAATATACATTTTTGTATAGAAAATGATACTTATATTAGGGAAATGAACTGTAATGCACCATTTATTTCGTCAGTTTTATTTTCGATTTAACCGCAGGTCACTAATTGATAAAAAATAACGAACACTACCTGGTTGACAACGATCAAAGCTAAATCTTACGTGTTTCGACGTCTCGCGCGAGCCTACCTTACCGAATGACAGTGCCACGATGAGCGAATCCCGCGTATCCGCACTTGTAATCGGTAAAATCTCAGTAGATATTGTGAGTGTGCGCCCGCGATCCGGGCACGTACATACAATGTATGCTGGAATTCTCGTGGCCATAACAGTTTCACATCGCACCGTCATTTTAATTTTATTACGTTAATTTATAAAATGATATAACACGGCATTTTTTAAAATATTTTACTACAATATGGAGTTTTCCAACCCTTAATCGATAATTAATCTCCATGACACAATGAAACTCTTGTGATAGTAATCTCGAACTCAAAGATTAAACCATACAACATTTATTGAAATAACGATCTATTTATTTGCAAATAATTGTCCATAAATCGGATTTTAGCAAATTTAATCCAAATCATATCTTGCCGCGCAAACGGAACCGGTCGCAAAAGGCCAGTCGATTGGCGGACAATCAGGGTGACGCTATTGGCTGCGCCCAGCTGATCGAAGCTCAAGACCAAGCCGCCTGGCTCGACGTGGTCTGTGGAGAGGATCGCTAAGCTCCGCCCCTGCAGGACAAATCCTGCAAATCTGGCAGCTCTGTTCGGCGTCCAGAGGAAGCCCCAACCTGGCCACGGTAATAACGTGCTGGCCAAATTTGGGCGGTGTTTTCCGCTTGTTTCTGCGATCCGGTGCCCTCTCCAGAGCTACCGGATTGGGAGGATTTTTTCGGGGTAGAGGCTATTTGACTTCCGCCAAATTACCTCCTCCCGATTTACCGAATCCCAGTTCGGTTCCTCCCGATTTACTCTCGCTTCGAGATGGCCCGGCATCAGAAGCCATCACGTGACACCCGCATTATCTCGGGCGTCACGTGACCGACCCGAGCCGCATCGATGCCCGAGCGCTCACGAATGCGTGTCAGAACAGTAAGCATGGATACTAGAGGTAAGGAGTCCGCACGGACCGCTCAGAAACGTGACGAAAACCGCGTATAATTTCTGGGCACTGAGCACCACGGAAATGGAATAGGTACCGAGATGAAGTTAGCGTCGTGAGGGGCTAGACCAATAACCATGGAGACTACCAACTTATCGCTCACTTCACTTCGGTACCTATTCCATTTCAGTGGTGCTTAGTTCCCAGAAATTGTACACGGTTTGGTGAACACTTTTCAACCACGACTTCCACGGTCGTGCGTACTCCTTACCTCTAGTCTCCATGACAGTGAACCTCAACCCATGTCTCCACATCCCTGCTTGTTGCAATCAGGGACGGGGAGACATGGGTTGATGCTCACTGTTCTGACACGCCTTCGTGAACGCTCGGCAAGAAGACTAGAGACCAGGAGACCGAACTCCACTAGTTCGGGTGAGATTGTACATAGCTGCTATGGCGGCGCTGCGGTCGAGCTGGATCCGACCAATGAGGTACTCGCATGACCCGGCCAGTTCAAGTCATCCGCGAGGGTCTCTACGGTACGTCAAAATAACCCCTAACAATTCGCAATAGTTGTCTCTCCGTGATTCATGAATAATTATCAGGTGCGAAAATGCCCAAACCTTGTTCTATAGTAAATTGCGGAAGCAAATATCTCGGTGGTGGCTTGAGTCAGAAAAAACTGTTTGAGGTTCCAAAGGCAAGTGCATTTTTCAATCGAAGTGAACAAATGATACATATATGTACAAAATTACTTTGAAACGTGTTTTTAGTTAAAAAATATTGAACCTCTAATAATTTTCTAACTTCCCGATTTAGGGAAGTTATTGTGATGACCCCGAAAATCGAAAATCGTTTTTTTTTGCAGATCTTCACGTTTTGCGTTTTTTGGGTTTATTTGAGCTTATTTTGAGCAAAATGTTTGTGTGTGTGTCTGTGTGCGTGCGTGCGTGCGTGCGTGCGTGCGTGCGTGCGTGCGTGTGTGTGTGTGTGTGTGTGTGCGTGCGTGTGTGTGTGTGTGTGTGTGTGTGTGTGTGTATGTGTGTGTGTGTGTGTGTGTGTGTGTGTGTGTGTGTGTGTGTGCGTATGTACGTACGAACGTACGTATGTGATTAATTTTTCGTTAACGTTTTCTCCAAAACTTATGACGCGATCGCGATGACGATAATGCAATCGATGTGTCTCGCCGGAACTTAGAGCTGATTAGATTTTGGTCCAGATCGGTCAAGTAGTTTTTTAGTTTTTTAGCAAAAATCATAATTTAAGAACGGAATTTACACTGGAGGGTAGCAATTTGCAAGTAGCCACTGGCAATAATATAAATATGGTGTTGTTGTTGTTGTTGTTGTTTTTTTTTTTTTTTTTTTCCCGTTACCGTGAATGAGGGATGAAATTTGGGGAAAAAAAATGCTTACAATTTAAATAAAAAACTTTTGGCACCCCACTCGGGGAAAACAATTTTTTCTTCCGTCATTTTCAAAGATTTAGGTGTGCAAACGTTTGTAGTGAGCGAATTTTTATTCTTAGTGGGAACAAAAAAAAGTTATGGGACTTTGGAAAATGTTCATCCCCCCACATTTGAAGGAACTCAAATAGATTTAACCTCGCGAATCGGGAAGTTACTTGTACGGCCCGTGAAGGGTCACACAAAATAAACATGAATAGCTATAGGGATTACTAGCCATGGGCACTACGAACCATTAGCACTACTAACCATGGGCACTACTAGTTCAAAAATGCAATCAATACATATGTACCTCGTTTACTTGGACTTTCACAGTACTCTTTATTCTCTCCATATCAAGGAGGAACATTTCTCGAATTCTCTTATCATACATTTTGATTACAATTTTATATTACTTTCATTTTAATCACAACTTACAGCTTCAACCAATTGCGTATAAAATGCCAGTGCGTCACACACAAGGGTTATGTTCGTTTGCTCTACATGTATGTGACGGCAGCTTAGCAAATAGTGAGCATGATAACAACTTACCGCTTCAACCAATTGCGTATAAAATGCCAGCGCGTCACACACAAAGGTTATGTTTGTTTGTTCTACATGTATGTGAGGGCATCTTAGCAAATAGTGAGCATGATAGCACCGCATTGCTCGGACCCAGCTCGACCGCAGCGCCACCATTGCAGCTATTTTTGGGCTACCCCCACCACCAAATTTGATGTAAGGAGTTCGGTCCCCTCGTCTCTAGTCTTCTTGGCGCTCGGGCATCGACGCGACTCGGGTCGGTCACGTGACGCCCGATATAATGCGGGGGTCACGTGATCGCTTCAGATGACGGGCCATCTCGAAGCGAGGGTAAATCGTGAGGAACCGAACTGGGATTGGGTAAATCCGGAGGAACCGAACTGGGATTAGGTAAATCGGAAGGAGGTAATTCGGCGTGTACGTCTATATTTTTTTTGTGTTCTGTTTCCTTTTTTCTTCATTGTCTCTTTCTTTCGTTCACTTTATTACTTTCTTCTTTCCTTTCCGTCAGGCTCCGTCGTCGACGCGTTCCTTACCTTCGATGTCCCGCTGCGTTCCCTGTCGGGGAGGAGGGGGTAAAGTATCCGCGCGACGGTAATGAACGTACTCGATGATTGGTATAGCAACGATAATTGTATTTGATATGTTACGTAAAGAATAGATTGTGTGTTTTAAATATCACAGAGAGCTGAAGGCACTTATTGAATAATTATGTAAATAGCTAATTAACGATCCACGGGACAACGCGTGGCCGACGCGTTTCCCGCCGCGCACGTACTTTCTCTATAATGACGGCTAATTCGCCGCACTCGTGCTTCTCTCGTCTCGAGACCACTACCCGCCGTCGCTTACGCTCGCTTTCTTCGCCACTCTACGTGATGCTACTCAGGGGGGCGAAACTCAAATGGGCGCTGCGAGGTTCGAGTTACGCCGGACCCAACACCGGGGTGGCGCTTTTGGGCATACTCGGTCTCACTCGCACACTACTTCTATCTTTCTCGCACTAACACCCAATGAATTCATGAATGGAGATCGACGATATGTAATATTTATAACGGAATAAAAACAAGACATATTACAGAGTATTCGATTTATTGTGTAAGAAAATCAACGTTTGTATATGAATAACATGAATACCTATTGCATACAATATACACATATATAGGGAAATTGTGATATTGGCGGCGTCACATAACCTCGTTCAATGTTATTATTGAAAATATTGACGTACTTAGGTTAATCATGTATTGTATATACGAATTAATGCGTTTAGACACAATAAATAATTAGAACTTCATATCTCGTGCTTCTTGAAAGTATATAAATTATCCAAATTTTCCTAAATATTCACACGTAAGCAAACACTTGTAACACCAAACGAGACACCAGAGAAGTAGGCGGAGCCTAAGGCCCAAGATGCTGACTACCGCTGGGATGTACAGAAGTGAGTGCGAGAGCGATAGAAGTAGTGTGCGAGTGAGTCCGAGTATGCCCAGCAGCGCCACCCCGGTGTTGGGTCCGGCGTAACTCGAACCTCGCTCCGACCATTTGAGTTTTACCCCCCTGATGCTACTCTCTCGGCTTTTTTCGACCAAGCCCGACCAACTACTGCTGCTCGATCCCCGCTCGCGCGCCACGCAGCAACGCTCACGCCTGCGTCACCGATAGCGGTGCCGCTTAACGCCCTCGACGTCAACTGACGCGCAATTGACCGTTAACACTCGGCCACCCATTCTCGCTCGTCCTCGAGCGACAGCCGAGGCCATTCTGCATACGCACGCGACGTACAATACAATCAAATATGCACAGAGATTTGAAAATACAAAAGTCACCACTCTTCGACGAGAAAACGGAATAAATATGTTCAAACAAAAAAAAAACAAATACTTAGTCTAATATAGTTTTCTCCCTCGCGTACACACATAACGGCTCGTATACATATACTTATCTATTCAGATAAATGTTTTTTTTTTAATACACAATAATCAACCTTGATTACATAATCTTTGAATTTCGCAGGTCTTCACACACGTCGCGATTTCCTCGCCGACGCATCACACGCATCGCTCGTACGTTCGCTTGCAATCATATGTTTTCGGATACATCAGAATCGTCACCATCGGTATCGGCGCACTCCGGTTCCCATAGCTTAAACTGACTAGCGTGTGCAGTGGATGCATATCGGCGCCCCGCTGTACCGTCGTTTAAATCACTCACGTAATATGTATCATGCGCACCCTTGCGCGTAACGACCAACCGTCCTCGATATTTGCATTGCAGCTTCGTAGACTCCCCCATAGCCACCGGTACAGTCCTCATAAAAACAATATTCCCCACCTCGAATTCGGAATTTTTGACGCGGTTAACGTCCTAACGTAATTTCATCTTCGTCTGACTTGACAATATACGCTGACGTGCCTCGTTCTGCGCATCGATTGGACTCGTATATGAATTAGCATCGTCGACTGTCAACAATCTTGCCACCCCCTCGTCGCGCCTCGGAACGTACCCGTGTACCAGCTCGAACGGACTTTCACCCGTACTTGCATTCCTCGTTTCGTTTAGGTCACTTTGAATGCGTGCGATAGGTCTGTCCCAAGTACGACCGTCGCTCGTGAGACTCGATTGTATCACAAGCAGGAGAACAGCGTCCCAACGCTCGACTTCGCCATTCGCCTGCGGATGGCGCCGGGAATTTACCGTATGTTTTATCCCGTGATGTTCACAAAATTCTTCGAATTTCTTTGACGTGAAACACGTCTCTCGATCGGACACAATTCGTACAGGCGCTCTGTATTCTTGCACGAACGTTTCAAACACGCGTATCACGTTCGACGCTTTTGTATCCCGAACCGCTCGAATTATCGCTAATTCCGTTAGATTGTCCACGATAACGAGAACATATTTGTTCCCACGCGCACTCGTGCCGAAGAAACCCATGTGGTCCGTGTGCACCATTGCGAAGGGCCTGTGCCCCGTCGGGATGGGATGCAATTCTCCCAGTTGACGACCCGGTCTCGATTTCGTAGCTACGCATGACAAACACGCCGGCACGTGTCGCTTCACGGGAGCCGGCATACGCGCGAAATAATAATGCTCACGCATGCGCGCCACCGTACGCTCGACCCCCGGATGTCCTTTCAAATGGTGAAAACGAACCACGAGACTTCAGGATGTTATTTCGCAACTCGAACTTTTCGACCTCACTCCAGTTTCGTACGCGTCGCTACGTTTTTCGTTAATATTCCTTTTTTTCTTTTCAGCTCGACATCTCCGTACTGATACATGCGAACTTCATCCTCCATGCTCGTCAAAACCTCTTACGATCTCCTCCGATCTCTCGACAGGCGCTCAACTTAACGCGTCGACGTGCGCTAGTTTCGCCCCCTCTCTATGTACCACGTCAAAATTGTATTCGCTTAAGAGGCTATTCCATCCAATCAATTGAGGATTCAGCATTTTCTGTGTGCTTAGATAACATAGCGCTTGGCAATCCGTCACGACGGTGAAATGTAGATTCGCCAACATAGACCTCAAATGCGTAATTCCCCATACCATTGCTAATAGCTCCAATTTACTGCTGTGGTACCGACGCTCGACTTCACTAGTCCAACGACTGAGTGCATAAACCAATTCCAATTTCTACTGAGGATCACGTTGCATGAGCATCGCGGCCAGTGACACCGCACTGGCGTCCGTATGTAATTCAGTCTCTGCTTTTGGATTAAACGTCTGCAATATCGGTTGTTTGGTTAGTTTTCTTTTCAACGTATCGAATGACTCCTGTTCGCGCTACCCCCACTTGAATTCAAGCTGCGCCCTCAGTAGATCATTTGACGGTTCGGCTATTTGCGCAAACTCAGGCACGAACTTGCGGAAGTAGCTGGTTAGGCCAAGATAACGCACTTCATGTACGTTAGACGGTTCGGTAAACTCTTCGATCTCCCGAGTTTTATGTTTCCCTGGCTCAATGCCGTTTTCCGATAACTCGTATCCCAAATTCGATACACGACGGTACAAAAACTTGCATTTCGATAATTTAATTGTGAATCCCGCTTTTCTCAACGCATCCAAAACTAATTGTAATTTTTTCTTCAGATCCGCCCAGCTTTTACCCGGAATTAAGATGTCATCCAGATAATACAACACGACCTCGTCCCGTAACGACCCCAGAGCTCCGTGCATGGCTTTCGAAAAGAAGCTGGCCCATTCATGAGCCCGAAAACCATCCGCGTGAACTCTGCAGTTTCTTCCGACGTGATCATTGCGGGTGGGGCTCGAAGTTCAGAATGAGCAATGTTCAGAAAGGCCAAAATTTCGAACGCGCGATGCTTCGAACGACAATGTTACGAATGGTCGCGGCGTAGAATGAAATTGTTTCGAATGGTCAAAATTTCGAATCGGATTGAAGCCTTCCGAACGCCTACCTTTCGAGCTTTCTCACGCGTAAATTATCAAAGTTAGAGATATGCCGTCGCGGACTTTTTTATAGGAAATTTATTTCTCTACAACATTGTTTATGTGAACTTTTTGTCTATATAGCGTTGTTTATCCAGCGTTTGGACAGAAACAAACAAAACGATAAGAAAATCGATGCATTTTTACCTTCCCGTCAAAACGCTGGTTAAACAACGCTATATAGACAAAAAGTTCACATAAACAATATTGTAGAGAAATAAATTTCCTCTAAAAAAGTCCGCGACGGCATATCTCTAACTTTCATAATTGACGCGTGGGGAAGCTCGAAAGGTAGGCGTTCGGAAGGCTACAATGCGATTCGAAATTTTGACCATTCGAAACAATTTCATTCTACGCCGCGACCATTCGTAACATTGTCGTTCGAAGCATCGCGCGTTCGAAATTTTGGCCTTTCTGAACATTGCTCATTCTAAACTTCGAGCCCCACCCATTATTGCCGTTTTCTCCCGCGCTTCGTCCGACAGAGGAGACTGTAGGTACCCGTGAGCAAGGTCGAGGACAATAAATAGCGAGCTGTCCCGCACCTGCGCCACGTGGTCCTCAATATTTGGTAACGGAAAATGTACGCGCTTCTCCTGAGCATTTAGTTTTCGGAAATCCACGCATAGCCTCGATTCACCAGTTTTTTTTCCACCAATAACACCGGACTCGCGTACGGAGACTGGGTATCTGTGATAATCCCCGCTTCTCGCCACTCCGCCAGAATACCTCTGATCGCCACACGCTCCTGCTCCGTCGCTCGATACGGTTTACTGCACACCGGTTTTACGTTTTCGATTTCATTCATTCCCATTTCAATATTTTCGAGGCATCCCAGATCAAATAAATTAGTTGATACGCAATCACGATATTCGTTTAATAAATCGTATAATTCTAATACTACGCATTCGGGTTGCTCGGCTCCCACATCAATCTCGTCGCGCTGTATCTGAGGTAATCCCTTCGTGTCTCTTACCGTCATCGACACCCGCTCGATTTCCCCGCGCAACATAGCCGCCTCGCCTTTGTTTACGTTCTTCTCGCTCGCACCGAAGTTGAGACCGAGGAGATCGTACGTGTCGCCGCTGTTGACCACGCTGACGAAGCTGATCGATTGCGGCGGCAATACTGCCGTCTGCGACGTCGACGGTCTCGATGTTACCGACTCATGCTCGGCAGGGAAGTTGTTCGCTCGTTCAAATGTCAATTTGTTACCGACGTTGTGATACTCGACCTCAGGCTGCTCCGTGTTAGTACGGCCGACTACTGCTTCAGCCGGTTGAACGTCGTCCAGCACTCGTAACGGCACGTCTCGCACTTCGACGCCATCGATTTCGCTCGTCGCCACCACGACACCTGGACTCGAAACCACATATTCCGCGGGCCCGAATCCTTTCAGTTCACTGCACCCAGTTTCATAGTAAAGCCCTCGGCTAACACACGCGTCGCACGTATCGTGCATTCGGAGCTGCCAGTGTCGATAAATACGGGAATCTCCCGCCCATTTATCCGCGCCGTTTTCAAAGACTTTTCAAATATAGTCGACTCGTCACCGTTCACATCACCCACCGTCCGCACCGGACGTTTAGCGCTCGCGACACAATCGCGACTGATGTGCCCCGTTTTCCGGCACTTGTAGCACGTCACATCTTTTTTTGGCGCCGGACACTCGCGCGCAAAATGCCCCGACGCTTGAAAATTGAAACACTTACACACGATTCCCGCTCCCCCCGAAAACTGGACTTTTCGCACCGTCACGGTCCGCGTTTACCGTCGTTACTTGACTCGAGCCACCCTTGTTCGTTCGCGCGTCACTTTGTTTTGGTTTCATTACGAAACTGTCTTTCGCACCTCTCGTACGTCCAATTCCATCAGCAATTATATTTTCGTAAAACTGGATGTCGTGCAGCAACTCCGTTTCCAATTCCTGTCTCGACGGCATGACCGCACTGGTTAACTCCCGGGACCACAAACCGATTAGAACCTCCGCTTTCGTTTCCCGGAACGATAATCGCAGCGCGTTGCACAAACGCATTTTCGCGTCGAAGTACTGCGTAACCGATTCTGTTCGGCCCTGCACACGCTCCTTCATTATCGTTCAACGTGTTGATTGGTCATCTGTCGTTATAAAGGTTTCGCGAAACGATCGTTCAGAACTTTCCCAGTTCATTAGTTCCGACGTACGACCGTACAACCAATCTCTCGACCCCCCCCCCCCCGAAGGTGTGTCCTCGCCGCTTCGAAAAGATATTCAAGAGGCCACTGATGCAGCCGATGCATTACCTTCAAGTTCGTAATCCATTCGCGCGCGCACACACTATCACCGTCGCCCGAAAACATTTCAATCCCGCGTGATAAGTCCGGGATCACGTGGTATAAGGGGATCGTCGATGGCGCGCTCGGTTGCGACAGTTGCGACTGGTTGCTTACGAGCGTTGTGAACAGCTGCGTGGTCGGCTCATTACGGTTCTCATTGGCCAGTATACTTCTGTTATGTCCCCGAAATTAAGACGCGTCTCAGAAAGGATGCGGGTTGGAGGGAATATATGTTTTGTAGGGATCCTTTACCGAAGGAAGAGTTTAACTCAATAAATTATCAATGGGTTTTGAATTTATTTGACGATGGAGAGAATGATCTGATTTTTGATTGTACATGTTATATTTGTAATGGGTGGATGAAAAGAAATATTCTGCCGGGGTCACTTCGTTCGTGCTTTATTTGCGTATTGTTTGGTCGGTATACATTTGGGTAACTGACGAGCGACACGCTTCGCTCCGTCTCGTGTTGTTCTCCTTATCCCCACTCTATTTGCGCGTCTTGCGGACTACACTCTCACACATACAATTCCCTCAACGTACATTCTCGACGCTCTCTAACACTCCCCCCTTCGTGGGAATCGTTCTGCCTAAGGTTGTTATTTTTGGGTATAAGTCCACCTATTCGGCGCCTTACGTACTCTTGCCGATCGCCGGACTGTTGGAGTTTTAGGTGCATCTGTCCTTGTGTCCACCGCAGGCGAGTCTACGATCTTTTCCGTATCTTCCTCGGGTATTTCGTTATCCTTGGTTGTTGGGGCTTCAGTGTAGCGCGGATTTGATTCGTATTGGGTGAATTTCGGTACGTCTCGACTGATTCTTCGTATTTGATCGATATGTCGTTTCTGCACTCTCCCGTCGTCGAGTTCGATCAGGTAATGCAGCGGACCCAGGATGTCATAAATTTTCCCAAATTTCCATTTTTCCGTGTCGTTGTATTCACGACTCATCACCCGATCTCCCTTGAACAGTTTTACCTTATTTGTTATAATCGGGTCCGTTTTAATTGTTTCAGTCGTGAGCAAGGTGTCTAGTCGTGATCGTATTTGTCTCCCGAACATCAACTCGCAGGGTGCTTTGTTTGTAGTACTGTTCGGTGCTTTCCTATATTGCATGAGTAGACATTGTACTGCGCGGTGGTTGTCCTCTGCGTCACCTGGCTTCATTGAGCGCAATGATTTTTTTAGCGTTTGTACGTATCTTTCCGCCAAGCCATTCGTGGCTGGGTGGTATGGTGCGGTTAATTTGTGTTTGATGTTATTGTTCCGTAGGAATTCTTCGAATTCATGCGAAATAAATTGACGACCGTTGTCACTGACAATCTTTTTGGGTATTCCAAATCTCGCGAATACTTCTCGTAGTTTTTTGATCGTCGTGCGCGTAGTCATGTCGGATGTTATAAATACTTCAGGCCAACGAGTGTACGCATCGACGACGATTAGGTAATATGCGTTATTCATGGGCCCGGCATAGTCTATGTGGAGTCTATCAAACGGTGCATCCGGCTCAAGCCATTTATGTGTGGTTATTTTCGGCGGGTTGTTTGCGACCTTCAAACAATTTATGCAGTTTTTACATACGTTATTTATGTCGCTATCTATTCCGTTCCACCAACAATAACTTCGTGCTAATCCTTTCATTTTGCTTGCTCCAAAATGAGCCGAGTGCAATTCGTTTAAGATTTCACGTTTCATCGAGTGTGGTACGACGACTTTTTGATTTCTAAAAATACATTCGTTTTGTAAGGTAAATTCTTCTTGAGGTATGTTCCATCGTAGTTTTTTGTCAATTAGTTTGCCTGATTTTGATGCTTGTGATATTATTTTCAAGTCGTCATCTTTTTGAGTTTCTTCGGATAAGCGAGACACCGTCGTTTGCAAAGTCCCTATCTGGTTTAATTCAAATACGTCAATACTGTCTGTGCTACTCGAGATTAAATGTTCTACGTGTATGGGTAGTCTTGACATTGCGTCGGCGTTCGCATGCAGTTCGCTTCTTTTATATTTTATTTCAAAATCGAAAGTTCGTAAGTATATTGCGTAGTGTTGCATGCGTGTCGTTGTTAATACGGGTAAGGCTTTATCCGGATTAAATATTTGCAGCAACGGCTTGTGATCGGTGTACAGAGTGAATTTCCGTCCGTATAAGTACTGGTAAAATTTTTGCACCCCGAAAATAATACTGTATGCTTCTTTGTCAATCTGTGCGTATTTACGCTGAGTGTTATTCAATGTTTTTGAAGCGAACTGTATCGGTCGTTCAGTCCCGTCCGCGTAACTATGGGATAACACTGCGCCTACGCCATATGGCGAAGCATCAGTTGCCAGTATTAGCGGTAATTTCGGATTAAAATGCGCAAGTACTCTTTCGGAGCCAATAAGTTTTTTAATGCTTTTGAACGCTTCTTCACATTTTCCGTCCCAGGTGAATGTGACGTTTTTCCTTAATAAATTGGTAAGCGGCTGCATTATCTCACTCAAATTTGGTAGAAATCTACCGTAGTAATTAATCAATCCGATAAAAGATTGTACTTGGCTCTTACTCTGTGGTCGCGGTGTGTTTTCGATCGCTTCTACTTTATTTTTCATCTTATGTATCCCCTGCTCATCGATTGTATACCCGCAATAATCAATTTTGTTTGCGAAAAATTTGCATTTATTTTTATTTATTCGTAGGTTATGTTCTGTTAGACGCGAGAGCACCTGTTCCAATCTGTCCAAATGGATTGCATCAGTTTCACCCGTAATTTTTATGTCATCGTAGAAAACTGTTACTCCTGCAATCCCTATGAGTATTTTCTCTATTTCGCGTTGCCAAATTGCGGGCGCTGACGCAATGCCAAACATGAGTCGATTACATGTGTATAATCCTTTGTGTGTATTCAACGTAAGTACATGTTTATCATCGGGATGAACCTCGGTGTTTAGAAAGGCTTTTTTTATATCGATTTTCGAAAAGATTTTCCCTCCTACCATAGCTTTGAATAGCTCTTCGATAGTCGGTACCGGGTAATCATCAATTTTTAAACTTTTATTTACCGTTACTTTAAAGTCTCCGCAAATTCTCACCGTGCCGTCCGCTTTAAGTATGGGTACAATCGGTGTAGCCCAGTCGGAGCGATTTACTTTTGTGATTATCCCTTCCCGTTCTAATTTGTCGAGTTCTTCCTCGACTTCGCCTTGGATTGCGAATGGTACAGTGCGCGCTTTCATATATTTCGGTATTGTGTTTTCTTTCAATTCTAATCGAGCCTGGACTCCGTCAACTCTGCCTATGCCGGTTTCGAATAATTTCTCATATTTTGCTAGTAACTCTCGTTCTTTTATTTCGGTCTTCGTATCGTCTACGGTGTTTACATTCGGATCGAACAGGCCAAGGCCGAGTTGACGTATCCATTCTCTGCCCAGGAGTATGGTCCTGTCCTCTTGAATTACGTACATATTCAAATTGTACACATTCCCGTTATATTTTACGATACATGCGATGTAACCGAGTATTTTTAAATCATGGCCACTGTAGGTGAGCAATTTTAGAGTAGTTTTTTGTAATTCCTCGTCTTTGAACAGAGCTTGATAAACGTTTTTTGGAATTATTGTTACAGCTGCGCCGCTGTCTATTTCGAATTTAGTTAATTTCGTGTTCACGTTCAACGTGATATGAAATTTTTCGCGGTGTTCTCCCTGTTCGTCTTTTGGTTCGACCGCGAGCACGTAAATATTATCGATACCTTCAAACGATTCTTGAACGTTTGACTCTAAATAATTTGTATTACTGTGATTATTCGATTTCGCTTTTAGGCACATTTTTCGTAAATGTCCTTTCTTATTGCAAAAGTGACAAATCGCGTTCAGCTTATCGCATTTATTTGCGTAATGACTCTGACTACCGCATCTGTAGCAATGATTTTCATTGATATTGCCTGCATTGGGTTTTTTTTTTTATATTTCGATTGTAGGTTTGTATGTTTATTTGGAAAATTTTTTCTCGAGTTTGTATTGACCGCGTTTATTGAACTTTTTTGATGTATTTCCGCTGCATCTTTAGTCGATAACTCCATTGCAACGGCAGTTTCAATCGCGGATTGCAAAGTCAACTTTTTGGTTTCTAACAGACGATTTTGTATTCTCTCGCTTCTCAAACCAAACGTAAATGGGTTACGTAACGCAGTATGTAAGTACGTACCAAAATTACAATTTATTGCGAGTTTTTGAAGTGCCGTAAGGAGCCCTTGCGCGGTTTCTCCTTCCTGTTGCTTCCGCTGGTGAAATCTGTAGTTTTCTGCAATTTCCAACGGTGCTGGGCTATAGTATTGTTGCATTAGGTCAACCAGATCCTTGTACGTTTTGCTAGTCGGTTCCTCCGGTGCTAGCTTGTCACACACGATGTCGTACGGCTCCGCTCCCATGTAGTGTAGTAAGTATTGTTTTCTTGCCACTTCGGTCGTAACGTTGAATATCTCGAACGCTCCTTCCAAGCGTTTTACCCATCTGTCCCATCGAAATTTCGTTGTATCGAATGATTCGATCGCGAATACTGTATGCACCGATGGCGTGCTGGCGGCAGCAGCTCCATCATTGGCCATTCTGCCTTGGCCGTATGGTCGTATTGCGAAATGCGAGTTGAGTTTGTAGAGTTACCCTAATAGAAGTGCACTGGTAATTTAGTTTTTTTTTTCCACCATCCTCGTCGCCACTGTTATATTTGTAATGGGTGGATGAAAAGAAATATTCTGCCGGGGTCACTTCGTTCGTGCTTTATTTGCGTATTGTTTGGTCGGTATACATTTGGGTAACTGACGAGCGACACGCTTCGCTCCGTCTCGTGTTGTTCTCCTTATCCCCACTCTATTTGCGCGTCTTGCGGACTACACTCTCACACATACAATTCCCTCAACGTACATTCTCGACGCTCTCTAACAGTACAGGCTCGCGATATCGCTTTAAATGTGTAGCGATGTCGCGTTAATAATGAACTTGATCTTATGAGTATCGTATTTGCCCGTCGCGTGGTACGAGTTATCTACTTGTCGGCGCGCGTCGGGTTATCTCCTCGCGTCGTGTCGCGAGCGGTTATACATGTAAGAAATACAAGTCCAGCGGGTCGCGACGCGAGAGTCTTTCGGAGGAGATCTTCTCGATTCGGTGTTTCAGTTCAGACTGACAATCGATGCTTCCGATCGATCGTCGCGATCGTCGTTCAGCGGTCGCGTGATTCTATGTCAGCAATTTTGATGGTCACTCGCGGCGCGTCTGCACTCGAAATTGCATGGTTAGATCGCGTGATTTTCCTTCGGGTCGTTGCACGATTTAACGTCAGCTTTCTGTCGAAAGAAGGTGTCAAAATGATTGTTGCGGAATTCCGAAGTGTTGAAATAACTTCGCGAGGAATTCCGCTCGAAATTAATTTCTATCCTAATGATATATTCCCAATAATATTTCCCAAGTAAAGTAAAATGTAAAATGTAAAATGTTATGTTATGGTTATAATTAATTTAGTTTAACAATTTTGAATTTTCGGGGCACAACACTTCGGAACGCGTTCACCAGGGGCGCACGAGCCGCGTCCGCCTCGTGCACCGACGAATGAAGCGCCGGCAACGACGGCACCGACTCGCGCGACGCACCACTCGTATTCGGCGTCTGCGCACGATTTCCAGACGTTTGACTATCCAACGGTTCCGACCCCGTCGCTCCCTCGTGCTCGCGGCCATCTTGTGCGAGATTTTGGCGCACATTTACTCCGACGCTACCCACGAGGCCATCCTTTACTCCGACGCTCCACGCGACGCTCATTCCGCGTCCCCGTCCGCCCGTCGGATTCAGTCCCATGGCGACGTTATGCTCTACGGCACATCCCTCGAACAAACGGGCGTCCACCATAAATGTTCTCTTTTTTCCCACAGGTTTACGCTTTTCATCACACTTTCCACGACATATATCCTCTTCGGCGAATAGGAATCCCACTTTTGATTTGTTACGTCTATATTTTTTTGTGTGTTCTGTTTCCTCTTTTCTTTATTGTCTCTTTCTTTCGTTCACTTTATTACTTTCTTCTTTCCTTTCCGTCAGGCTCCGTCGTACGACGCGTTCCTTACCTTCGATGTCCCGCTGCGTTCCCTGTCGGGGAGGAGGAGGTAAGATATCCGCGCGACGGTAATGAACGTACTGGATGATTGGTATAGCAACGATAATTGTATTCGATATGTTACGTGAAGAATAGATTGTTTGTTTCAGATATCACAGAGAGCTGAAGGCACTTATTGAATGATTATGTAAATAGCTAATTAACGATCCACGAGACAACGCGCGGCCGACGCGTCTCCCGCCGCACACGTGCTTTCTCTATAATGGCGGCTAATTTGCCGCGATCGTGCTTCTCTCGTCTCGAGACCGCTACCTGCCGTCTCTTACGCTCGCTTTCTCTGCGACTCTTCGTGATGCTACTCTCTCGGCTTTCTCCGACCAAGCCCGATCAACTACTGCTGCTTGACCCCCGCTCGCGCGCCACGCAGCAACGCTCACGCCCGCGTCACCGATAGCTGCGCCACCTACCGCCCTCGACGTCAACTGACGCACAAGTGACTGTTAACAGGCGGAAAATAAATAGCCACCACCACATTTTTTCCGCCCGTTACCCGATCTGATGCCCCCTCCACCGACCAAATCCGCCACCGGCGACGCGACTTCACGCGGCTTTCAGCAGCTTCAGCTTGGCGCAGCCAATAGCATCATTTGGATTATCCGCCAATCTACTTGTCATTGCCCACCCACCGACTCCGTCTGTGCGGCTAGTTTTCGAAAATATTTCTATCGAAAGCTGAGAAAATTTCATAGGAAATACGTATCCTTCCGGTTAGGTTTTCTGTATGTTTCCTTGAAATTAATCGAAAAATTAAAACTCGATATAAGAATGTAAAAAAAAGAGTTTTTGACGGATCATCGCTTGGAATGGAAGAAACAAATGAGAATGATAACAACGATAGTTAGCTGCGAAGATATATTGGATGTTTGTTCGTGTGTCTATATATATTGCAAGCATGCGTTAGAAGTATATAGTAGTTTCACAGAGTAAAGTGCGGACGGCGGGCGGCGCGTTGTTGTTATCCCGCCAACAAAATTGTTCGGAAATAATAGCGATAAGTGTAGCATCTTTCTTCGTGAAACCTAATCGACGGGTCTCCTAAGCTATAAACGCAATTTGAATTAAGCGCCGCATGCGTCGAAAGAGGCGGAGTATCGGATTTACGCCGTTAGCTGTCAGACGGGGTGGTGGTGGCTATTTAACTCCCGCCAACTACCTCCGCTCAGACTACACAATCCCGGTTCGGTTCCTCCCGATTTACCCTCGCTTCAAGTAGCCTTGCATCTGAAGCGATCCCGTGACACTCGGGCATCGACGCGGTATTGCCGAGTGTCACGTGAACGCTTCAGATGACGGGTGTCACACGATCGCTTCAGATGACGGGCCATCTCGATATGCTATCTCACATGAGTTTGTTAACCGTATTACGGATCTGTCGGGTAAAAGTGTGAAGTAACTCGGCATTTCCGGTATGGGGATCTCCTCTTTCCACGCTGAAACTGGCTAAAGCGCGCGACAGATTGAGTCATTCATGACCATCAAAGTATACATACCTGAAAACCGTGCATAACCGCTAATCATTTCGCTTGGTTTCCCTTTGTCTTGCTTTGATTCGGTTTTCTTTCTCATTTATCCAGCCAGGGATAGGTGTTAGGAGGGTGGGAATCAGTTAATAAAAATTCAGATTATAACCTAAATTTTCTATTGAACAGTAGAATTCACTGGCAAAGCATACGTCATCTGAATTATTTATAATAGTTGCAGAAATACAAAAAGATCAATTGATAAACTGCAAGTTAATGATTGTTATTGGTTTTCATCAAGTAAATTCCTTACCGCTATACCAGCAGATGTAATTGAGCTTGTTAACTCTTCGAATACTACTGTTCAATGTTCCGATCAACGTGAACAAACATTTCATTGTGATGATTATTTCGGCGCGCAAAAAAATTTCGCTCCTGGCCGTCACTTGACACGTTTACGCATGCGCAGCACCGTTCTCGGCATAAACTTTTGTGCCGAGCTGGCTAGCGTGAAGCGTCTCGTACTTTCGACGAGTGAGATTAACCATAATACACTCAGCTACTCACTTCCCTCATTTTCGGTAAAACTGAGAACCATAATAAGCCCCCAGACCGCAGCCCAAGTGTTCCACGCCGGGTCATTTGGCGGCATGGTAGGGATACGACGACTAGGGCACCTTTCGCAAAATGAGGGGCATGAGGGGTGAACGAACCCCTACCATGCTGCTAAATGACCCGTCGTAGAACACTTGCACTGCGAGTGGCAAAATGTGGTACTAATAAAGAGCCGCAAATTTCCATGCAGGTTTTGGCAATCAGCTGGAATGCTGATCAGTTACCTCTTACTTCCTGCTGAGTACCATCAGAACGGCCATGAAGCAAAAAGGGATGGAGTACGCAAAGACCGCTCAGAAACGTGACCGAAACCGCGTACAATTTCTGAGGACTGAGCACCACTGAAATGGAATAGGTACCTAGATGAAGTTAGCGTCATGAGGGGCTAGACCAATGAACTACAGAGACTACCAACTTATCGCTCACTTCACTTCGGTACCTATTCGAAGATTTGGACGTGGTTTGGGGAACACTTTTCAACCACGATTTCCACGGTCGTGCGTCCTCCTTACCTCTAGTCTCCATGAGCACGGCGGTCTCGATGTGGGGGTGGTGGCTATTTATCTTCCGCTGAATGACCTCTTAATTTACACAATCCCAGTTCGGTTTCTCCCTATTTACCCTCGCTTCGAGATGGCCCGTCAGCTAAAGCGATCACGTGACACCCGCTATCTGAAGCGATCACGTGACACTCGGCAATGCCGCGTCAATGCCCGCCGCGCAATCTTTGGGGGGGGGGGCTCGCCCATCCCCCCGCGGCTGCTCCGCCCCTACCCCCACCCCACCCCTCCGGAAGTGGCGACCTTATCTAGACATTTACCTTTAGATGCATTCAAATGATTTTCAAAGTCCAACCTAAAATTTTCAAATTCTCACTTCTCGCTCTGGACCGCCGAATCGATCGATCGGTCGTTCATCGTGCAACCCACGAGGCCCGTATCTCATCAATGGCTTCCTCAAACCGAGCACGACATTTAACAAAATCATTTCTCACCGATTATCGCCGTTTTTCCTTAAAATTATCCGTCCCGTCACGATTCTTCAATTAACAACGAAAAAATAATAATAAAAAGACAGTCGCACAAAAGTTGAAACTTGCAATTTGCTTCCTCTGAATCGTATAAGCAGTAAACGAATATTCATATATGAGCATGTATTTTTCGAAAAATTCTTGACTCCCTCATAGAAGAATTTTCGTTAACTACCTACGATTCGGAAGAATAAGATTGCAAGTTTGACCTTGCAGCGTGTTTTCATATTTGATTATTCATCAGTGGGAAAAATCGAGACGAGTACATTTACCCAAGCGCGCTCCACAACAAGTGCAAGAAGGTGTAATACCAAATGGAAACATCGAGCGCATGTATTCACATAAGCACATATTGCTTCGAAAAAGATTTTAATAATGCATAAATTTGAATTTGAAAAAAATCACAGCAGTACTTGGCGATTTTCTTTTGCTAAGTCGAGGCAGAGACATTTAATTATTCGATAGTGATGTGAGTACCGAGTTATGTAGCTTGTATAGTTTAATGAAATGCAATAAGACGTTATACATCATCGAATAATTGCGATAACTCACTAGCTTGCCAAGTGACGCTGTGATTTTTTTGAAAATTCAGATGCCTGTTGTAAAATTTATATTCACGTATCTTTTACCCAAAATCATCAAAATAAAAGGGTTATGTATGAAAAAAAGCCCTAGACATAGTTTCCATTCAATATGTCAAATAAGTTTCCGTATAATATTGAGTATCAATTGTGTAACATTATAGCCCCGAAAAATCATGATCATGATCTTTCAGTTTTTACACTTCAGTTCAAGGATATTAGTTTAAAAAATATGCCAACCGCAAGTGCATAATAGCCACGGGTTTTATTTTTGTTTCCTCATAGAGAAAGCTTTGTTTTCGTGAAAAAATTTTTTTCGAGATGTTCATTAACACGTGTTCAGAATGTCCTAAAACATCTAAAAATCTCAATTAGAAAAAATGTCCGGATGTATGTGTGTGTGTGTGTGTGTGTGTGTAACATTGGTTGAGCGTTCATAACTTGAGAACGGCTCGAGATATCAAGCTAAACCTTGTCACACATGTACAGGGTTCACGGCGCATAGCACGATTAATTTTTTAGAAAATTCTATGCAGATCGTTCGTTTTTATGCGATTTTTAAAAAATTCAAAAATTTATTTTCGGTCTTTCGCTCCCACAATTTCAGAGATATCGAGCTCAAATTCAGTATAATGTTGAACGACTACAGGGAGATGCTCGTTTCTGAATTGGAGAAAAATCCATGGAGTGCTTTTGTTTTAAGAAATTTTTAAAGGTGTAAAACGTGTGCGCACTCTAGCTGACGCAATTTTTTAGATATCGGACTAAAATTTGGCACGAAGTTGCACTATTATCAAAAGGTGTTTCGTATTGAATTAAATTAAATTTCAAAAGTCAACGTAAGTTCTCTAGCTTCCACAATTTTCAAGATTCCGGGCTGAAATTTAGTACAAAGTTGCACTACTATCGAAAGATGTTTGGTATCGGATTTGAGCGAATTCCATCGTGACTGTTATGTCCCCGAAATTAACACGCGTCTCAGAAAGGATGCGGGTTGGAGGGGATATATGTTTTTGTAGGGATCGTTTACCGAATGAAGAGTTTAACTCAATAAATTAACAATGGCTTTTGAATTTATTTTACGATGGTGAGAATGAACTATTCTTTTGATTGTACAAGCTCGTGATATCGCTTTACAGGTGTAGCGATGTCGCGTTAATAATAAACTTTATCTTATGGGAATCGTATTCGCCCGTCGCGTGGTACGAGTTATCTACATGTCGGCGCGCGTCGGGTTATCTCCTCACGTTGTGTCGCGAGCCGTGATACATGTAAGGAGTACAAGTCCAGCGGATCGCGTCGCGAGAGTCTTTGGAGGAGATCTTTTCGATTTGATGTTTCAGTTCAGACTGACAATCGATGCTTCGGATCGATCGTCGCGATCGTCGTTCAACGGTCGCGTGATTCTATGTCAGCAATTTTGACGGTCACTCGCGGCCCGTGTGCACTCGAAATTGCGTGATTCGGTTGGCGCAATGACCTTCGGGTCATTGCACGATTTAACGTCAGCTTTCTGTTGAAAGAAAGTTTTGAAATGATTTTGCGGCGGAATTCCGCAGTGTTGAAATAGGTTCGCGAGGAATTCCGTTCGAAATAATATTTCAAAATAATATTTCCCAATAATTCCCAAGTAAAGTATAATTAATTATGACAATAGGTTATAATTAATTTAGTTTAACAATTTTGAATTTTTCGGGGCACAACATCCCTCCCCCCTGAAAAGTAAAAATTTACACAGTGAATTTTTACTAGACGATTACATTAAAATTATTTCAAAATTGTAGGCCTTGGTTTCTTTGGCCGGACGCATCGGAAGTACTGGCCCAGCTGACGCGCGGTTTCGAGTTCTTTCTCGTCATCTACATGCGCGCTTCGGCCTTCGCTCGGGGCGATGGCCTCCAGATTGATAGCAACCGTAGCGGAAGGCGACGGCTGCGCGTTCGTTGACGCGAGACGCTTACGTTTTATTTCATACGCAACGTAACTGACCAGTACTGCCGTTGCGGTAAATATGGTCACGTACGTCCCGATCGCAAGGGAGTATCGTACGTGGTGATCGAACTTTTCGTCGATTTTTCTTTTAATATCTCGGATTTTTTCTCCGAGGTTTCGTAGTTCGGAAGGGTTGCGGAATACATTTTTCAAGGTGATTGGGTTTTTACTTTCACTAGCACGGTCCTTTCGATGTCTGTCAGGGAGAGATTTCCAGGCGGTAGGTAGTCCTCGTTGACCGCCTGCGTGATTCGTCTTCCTGTCCGGACGCTGAAACCTTGGGCAGTTACTATGCATACCCCTACCAAAGCCAATACCCCTATACCCGATAGTGACTCGTGGTGATTGATTTCGTTGTCGCATTTAAAGTCAATTGGTTCGATTTCGGGTGCTATATATAACCATTTACCGGGCTTTTCCATAGCTATTATCACTGTTTGCGTTAAGCTAATCGCCCGTTTTTCGCATTTTAACCCGCTATCGGTGTCAAGTTTCGCGTACGTACGCACTTCGCACGGTAAGTCATCGGTTAACGGCAATGTCAATTGTGAGCTGGGACAAACGTACAATGCATCTGTAATTTTACATATCGCGATATCTGTCTTTGTCATGTGTATATAATTTCTGTTTGCTTTGTCCACGACTACGGAATCTTCGGTTGTGTCGATGTACACGAACGTATTCTCGGTTGACCGAAATGGGAGGGGATAGGTTTTACTAACGTTGTATCGGCGTTGGTTGAGGAGTGGGATGTCGATAAACACAACTACCGTGCCGTTACGGTAGTAAGCCATGATGTCCGCATGGTACAAAAGATCGCTCATTTTTCCTCTTTCCAGTTTTGCGGGAAACGAGCAACCTACCGGTAGGTGGGGGAGCGCGTCGGTAAGATACCGTACGAGCTTCCTCGGTGGTAAAATCGCGACGTCGATTTTACCTTGCTCGATTCCTGTAATTAATCGGTTGAGCTCCTTGACGTCATCGAGGAGGGATTCCACGAGCACGCTCAAGGTCATAAGATTTTCGTCGAGCCGCTGTCGTCTCGTAGCCCGACTCCATTCGTTGGAGATCCTCTTACTCATGAGAGAAACGAGATCTCTTAATTTGAATTCGTTTTGCTCGATGGTTCGTGCGGTGGAATTAAATATATCCATCGCACTTTCCACTACCTGTAATTGTTCATTAACCGCGACCTTGAGGGCTTGTTGATCGGCTCTGACCGCGATTATCTGATTATTCATTACTGCAGCATCATTGGCATCCATGTTGCCAGTAATGACCTTGACCGCGGTCCCAAGTCCATTGATCAACCCCCTACGGTTTCGGACGGGGTGAGGTCCCAATAAATCACGGTATGTTTCGATACCGTCCGTGATTTTTTGCATTATCGGCGTTAACGCGTCTTTTACCGTGGTGCAGAATTCGTCGGTTTTTATTTCGTCTCGGCACGAGCGAAGCAAGGTGTCCACATATCGCTGCATCGACTCGGCGCGGTGTGCGAGGGGAGCTACATTCAGGGAGACAGCTAATCTCCACGTGGTTTCGGTTACGGTGAGGCTTCCGATTTCCTCGTAGAAGATGCCAGGGTTGCCGGTAAACTTGGTTTTCACGTAATTTGGCATCGCTGCTTCGCTGTGTCTCCGAGCGAGAGACAGCGCGATTAGCCTGCAACGGAAAAAACCAAGTTACCGTGGGACTGCTGACTAAGGGTTTTTGAGTGAGTTCTCCCACTTTTTGAGAAATTCGTGCGCTTTGCGACGGTGGGTCGAGAACTCGCAGCTCATTAAGCAACCGACTTTTGAATAGTTCGCTTCGCGCAAAAAAAAAATTTTCTTAAAAAAAAAAAAAAATGCGTTCTTTTCGAACACCGACGTCGTCCCGTTTCGTGGTGTTTCCGCCGTCGATGCACGTCCCGTGGATGTATGAAGTAAGTACGCGGTTGTTTAACGTGGTGATATCCATGATGAATGGATGTAATAAAATAATTTTAAAATTTGTTTTGTTTTGTTTTGTCTGTTTCAGCCCTTCGATCTGAGGTCACCCTCCGCGTTGACCCCGGAGGAGTGGGAAGCGGTGTTCGATTGGGAGGTCAATCTTCCTCCGTGGCCCGTCGGCGCGCTTCGGTGGGAGGTGCGGCGGCGACGCGACATCCGCAAGCGCCGTCGCGAGGGGCATGCGGCTGCCGACCACTTTTGGGGCGGCGACCTTGCCCTCGGTCGTCTATTCGGCGACGAATAGAGAGGAAAAAAAAATTAAAAAATTATTTTTTTTTGTATAAAAATTTTGGAAAAAAAAAATTTTTTTGTAAACATTTTTTTTTTTGTTTTTCGAGCGATCTGGCCCCAGTGGGGTCAGGTCGAATAAACACTTGCCGATATATTTGAGTAAAAAAAAATTTTTTTTCTTCCTTTCCCCTCTTTCCCCCCTTTTTTTTCTTTTTGTTTTATGTTTTCGAAAATTTTTCATGTTTTTAGGATTTTTATGTTTTTCAGCAATTTTTTATGTTTTTCAGGTTTTTTATGTTTTTCAGGTTTTTCATGTTTTTCAGCAATTTCTCATGTTTTTCAGGTTTTTTCTTTGTATTCTTTTTCTTATTCTTCTTCTTCTTCATCTTCTTCGCTCGCGGCGGGCGGCCTGGGGCCGACGCACGAGCATCATTTTTTAATCTTTTTCACGCGGCTCGTGTTCGACTCGGTGTCGGTGCACCAGAGCGTTTTTTTTTTTTCTTTTTGCTCGACGCTCGACTGGAGTGTAGGTGCGCGAGGTGATGTGCATGTGTGGGTGTGTGGGTCTCCCACATGTATATATATACACACACACGTATACACATATATATACGTATATACATATAGAATACATATAACATTTTTTTTTTCTTTCTTTAACCGCAGTATATATATATATATATATATATATGTATTTCTACGCGAATATATGCATCCTCATACAGGTGCACATATACCCGCGCATGTGTGTGTGTGTTTTTTCTTTTAGTGATCCACGACCGGTTTGAGTCGGTTTGCGTGGACCACGAGGTCTTTTCGCCCCCGTTTTATCACGTAGGTGACCGGGGTTCGTTTTTCTATTATTTTATATAGGCCTCCCCATTTGGGGGTGAGTTTGGCAGACCGGCCGCGGCGCACGGTTTCTTCGTGTAGCAACACGGAGTCGCCGACGCGGTACTCGGTCTCTCTCGCTCCTTTATCATACGTGTGCTTCGCTGTCTCTTTCGCACTTATTAAGTTGTTGCAGGCGATGCTCCACGACGCTCTCAGTCGCTCTCGCAGCTCGTCGGCGTAATCGTCAAACGAGTAGCTGGTTCGCGGCTCTTGTTTGACCGCAGTCGGTATTGCCGCTGCCTGTCCGAACACGAGTTCGTGAGGCGACAATTTGGTTGCCGTGTGCGGAGTCGTGTTGTACGTAAACATCGCGTATGGGAGCCACTCGTCCCAATCACATTGTTCATCGTCTATGAAATGTCGCAAATATTCGGCGAGAGTGCGGTGCGATCGTTCTAGCGCGCCGTTACTCTCGGGATGATATGCTGTGGTTTGTATTTTCTTTATTTTCAGCAATTTGCACATTTCTTTGAACGTTTTGCTCAAGAAATTCGTTCCTTGGTCGGACAGGATGATTTCCGGCATTCCGAAACGGCATATCACTTCCGTGACAAGCGCTCTAGCGACTGTATTGGCTTCTTGATTCTCTATTGCCATTGGAGCGCTATATTTTGTCAGAGCGTCTTGAAAGGTGAGTATATATTTGTTTCTCCTTGGGGATTCGGGTAGCGGACCGACTATGTCTACGGCCGCTTTCTCGAATGCCCGGGAGGGGGTGTCAGTAATGACCATTGGAGCACGCTCTTTCTTATGGAGTTTGTTCTTCTGGCAGTTCAGGCATCTCGTTACGTGCTCACGCACGTCACCACGGATGCCAGGCCAATCATGTTCGGATCCGAGATAACGTTCGCTTGAGGCCCTGATGGCCGCCGAGGGGCGTGTCGTGATATTCACGCAATATCTGGGCCCGCTCCTCGGGGCGTGGGCACGTTATCTCCAGACGGAGGCCATTTTTCTTTTCAGCATGGCTGTCTTCGTCGTCTCCGGATAGCGAGCTATGCTCGTTATCGCTATTGCTGTCGCTCTCGCTCACCGCCTCCTCTCCATCGCTCGCACTTGGTCGAGCGGGAGGGAGGGCGCGAGGGCCCCGTGTGGCGAGATCGCCTGCCCCGCTTGCTTCTCTCTCGCACGGCGGGACAGTTGCGTTCTCGCTCTTTTCGCCTCTCCTCTTTGTGCCGTGGTTCGTAACACGCACACGGTTGCTACGAGGAGGTTCTTTCTCTGTTTCGCGCGTGGGGGAGATGTCGTTGCTCTCTCTCTTGCTTTTTACTACGCGATCGCACGTGGGGGCCGTAGTATTTTCAGCTGGACGCTGGCATGCCTCTCCGTCCTTTTCTTTCGACGTTTCGCGGCGTTTCTCACTCGCCTTGGCGGTACTCTTTCCGCGGCCATTCCTGTCGTTCTCGGCGAGACGGAGAGGCGCGCTGTTTTGTTGTCGCTCTTTCTCTCTCGCTCTCGTAACGACGCATATGCGACTGAGCGCGTCAGCGTTCGTGTTTCTTTTCCCGCTTTGTATTCGATGTCGAACTCATGCTCGGATAATTTTATTTTCCACCGCATGAGTCGAGATCCGGGGTCTTTAGCAATTCTTTCTCGGTTGTGGTGTAATTCTGTTCCGCCTTGTTCAAGGTACGACTGGCGTAACAGATAGGCAATCTTCACCGAATTTTCCCTGCGACAGGATAGCGCCGATGGCTTTATCGGACGCATCCGTGGTCACAACGAACGGTTTACCGAAATCCGGATATTGTAATATCGGTGCCGTCGTCATGACCGTTTTCAGCTGCTCGAATTCCGCGTCTCGAGCTGCAGTCCATTCGAACTATGCGTCTTTTCGCACGAGTTCGGTTAGAGGCTTCGCGATTTTAGAAAAATCCCGTATGAATTTGCGGTAGTAGCCGGCCAACCCGAGGAAGGATTAAGCCCCTTTCACGTTGACCGGCACCGGGAAGTTTTTTACGGCTGCGACCTTTTCTGGGTCGGCTTGCACTCCGTCTTCGGAAATTATGTGGCCGAGATAATGCGTCTCTTTTCGGAGAAGTCGGCATTTGCTCGGCTGCCGGACCAATTGAGCTTCCCTGAGACGATGAAAAACTTCTTCCAATCGTCCATTGTGCTCCTGCAAGGTCTTACCGTGGATGACAATATCGTCCAGGTAGACGTAGCATTTTATTCCGTCCAGTCCCGCTAATACTGCGTTCATTAGCCTTTGGAATGTCGGAGGAGCATTTTTTAAACCAAAGGGCATTCGATTGTATTCGAAGTGTCCTTGGGGGGTTGAGAAAGCCGTTTTTTCCCTGTCCGCCGTCGCCATCGGTATTTGGTGAAAACCAGAGGCGAGAGGTCGAGCGTGGAAAAATATCGAGCTTTTCCCAACTGATCCAAAATTTCCGTGATATTGGGCAACGGATACGAGTCACCGATTGTGGCTCCATTTAATTTTCGAAAATCCACTACGACTTGCATGCGTCGGACACCGTTTGCGTCCGGTTTATTTGCTACGACGAGTAGCGGAGCATTCCACTGGCTCTTACTCGGTCGTATAATTTCCACGGACAACATTTCTTCCGTCTGCTTTTCAACCTCCTTTTTGTGGGCTTCCGGCAGACGGTGAGGGTGCACCTTCGTGGGTAACGTACCCTCCTTAAGGAGGATATGGTGTTCGACCATGTGAGTGCACGGCAATGTGTCCCCGGGGAGGTGAAATATGTCTTCGAATTCGGAAATAATTCCGTCGAGAGACAATACTTCTTCAGCGTTGAGGTGTGAGAGATCGAGTTCGCCTCGTAATCTCTCAAGGCGCTCGGCCCCGCGCCCCGCGCGCACCGCATTTACGCTCAAGGCCTCGGCCGCGTTATCTCTCAGCGGCTCGAGTACTACGGTTGGTCGTAGTAGCGAGCACGTGCGTTCGCTGATGTTTACCAAGCTGACCGCGCACGTGCTACCTCTCGGCGGGGTGACGCATGCTCCCATAAAAACGTCTTTGTGGATTTCTATTTTTTCGACGAGACCGATTGTTTTACTTTTTGTTTTTCCACGAACGATTGTTTCGCTTCGTGGAGGCAAAGTAATTTTTTCGGTTCCGTCGATGAGGGACATCTCGTGACCATATATTTTTATTTTTTCGCCGCCGAAGATATCGGCTTTATGCTTTTCTATGAAGTCCATGCCGAGTAATCCATTTACTTCGAGCGGTACTTCGTCTTCCACCACGTAAAACCAATGTTTTCCGGTGACGGCTGGAACGTCGATGAGCACTTCCGCTTTGCATATCGGTCGAAACGTCATCTCCGATATGCCCTTAAGCGTCACATCCGTGTCCTCGATAATTGTTTCCAACTGCAAACAGCCGCGTTTAATCACGCAACATTGAGCTCCGGTGTCCGCTTTCAGGGCTATTATCCCGTCGGTGGACCTCGGTGATTCGATATCAAAATCGCTGGCCGCTGACGCAGAAGGAAGCGAAACATTTAGTATTCGCAGCGTGCACTCATCAGCCAGCGCCGGTGCACTTTGCAATTGTTCATTGCCAGCACGCAGTAATCTTGTATCGTTTTCGCCGACCAACGACGCATGTGGCGATCCATTGAGAAATCGCAACATGCGTCGGTTGCCCGGCGGCGGCGCCTGTTGGATTTCTCGATCGATTTCCATTTGATTCTTTATACGATTTTCCAGGCCGTCATCTAGGTTCGATTTCGTCACGAACGACAAGTTCAACAATCGTAACGTACGTCGGTTTCCGGTCGACGTCGCGTTTTCGTTCGGTTTGTTTGCGATGGCCGACAAAGCGCTAATGGTTATGGCTCCCAAAATTCTTTTCTGGGAGCCATCCTGTTCCGATCTTTGCGACTGGCCGGTTTTTTTATTCGGCTTATTCGTCGGCTCGTTTCTCGCGGGACGTGGTGAGTGTTTGCGGGAGGATTGGTTCTTCGAATCTCGTTCTTTTGCGAGTTTCCACCTGCAATCCTTCCACAAATGCCCCTTTTTATGGCAATAACTGCACACGATTTCCACATTGTGGACCGTACGATTGTGATCGGGAGCGGGGAGACTTGCCCGTCCCGATCGTCGTGGACAATTTCTGGAAACGTGTAAGGAGTTGCCGCAGTGGAAACAGCCTCGACCGTCGTGACTCAGTCGCGAGCCACCGCTCCTCCGTTGGGGGACCGTCGAGGTTCCCCCGGAGCCCCTCTGGTGTATCATATTGCTGATTTCCAGGGCTCCATTCACGCACTCGTGCAGCGTTGCATAATTTCGAGCTCGCACAAGTAGCTGCACATCTCCACGCAAACCGTTTTCGAAATTCGCCTGAGCACTGCTTCTAGTCGAATCTTCGATGGTTCGTGCCTCGCCCGGCGTGGAAACGCGTTCGCACAATTTTCCTATCAGTTCGACCGTAATTTTTTCGGCTCAAGCTGCATAGGAAGCTACGCTTTCTCCGTTATTTTGTCGGAGGGAACTAAATTCCATCTGTAAGGCCGCCAGAGATTTTCTCATCCCGTACAGGGCCTCTAGCTCGGCCTTGAGCACGCCGAGCGTTTGGATGTTTTTATGTTTTAGTTCCTGGGCCGGTCGACCAGTGCTATTGCTAGATATAATTAATTCTAGCAATACCTCGTGGTCGTCGTACGCGACCCGGCGGAACACGGTTTCGCACGAGCGTAGAAACTCGTCCAATTGGTCGGGACCACCTCCGGAAAATGATCGAACATGCTTGAGTGCTGTGTTCAGATCGAAAGTCCGGCGTCCGGTGTTTTCCCGCGGATTCTGGTTCGCTCGTTGTAATTCGAGCTGGTCCATCCGTTCTCGTAATTCGCGATTTTGGGCTTGCAAAATCCGAATTAACTCGTACGGGTCGCTGTTTACATCACGGAGCGTTTCGGCCATGTCTCGACGCACCGTCGTGTCATGAGTGGTCGATTGCATGCGCGAACGATCGTCTCCGCGACGGTCGGGACCGGTACTATCTAGCACGTGCCATCGTGGCGAGTTATCTCGTCTCCGAGTGACATTGCGACTTAAATCGCGTCGGCGCGAATCGTCAATATTATCGTATCGACGTGAAGCGTCATTATCTACATCACGCCGGCGTGAGTCGTTATTCTCTAACCTGCGTCGCCGCGATTCATTGTACTCAAAATCCCGACGACGTGCGTCGTCGTCGGGCGAATCGCGGTGGATGGTGTCTTGATCGTCAGAATCACGTTGAGGTATTTCGACATCCTCTAGGTCGTATCGTACCGTGGGGTTCGCGTTGCGATTATTTCTCAATATCTCCCGCGGTATTGCTCCGAGATTTCGCGGCAGGCTGGGTCGAGCTAGTGCATTGCTTGGCCGACAATAATTTGCTCCGCTTCGGAGACTACGAATTTCTTCGTCGATCATGTCCTCCGTTACTGATCGACGCGAATTCCGACTTAATCGAGGGAGATCGAAATCGGATTCGATCGTTTCCGCGCGCGACGTTCCGCGCGCGACGTTCCGCGCTCAGTTGTGCCACCGAGTTGTCGTAGGTTATTCGACAACGCGGCCCTTTGGCCGGGGGGCATCGCTCCGTCCGGTGACACCTGATTCAAAGCCTCGTTCGTACGGAACGCGATGTCGCCGATGGCGGCATCGAGCATGGCCAGGGCGTTAACCTCCTCCCCCGGGAAGGGGGATTCGGTTGAGTGCGCCCTGCGCGAGCTTCGACGGGGGTCGTTCGACATTTTTCGTACAAACATTTTTTTTTTTTTCAAAATTCCAAGATCGATCGGTCGATATGAAATATTTATTGAAATTTTTTTTTTCTATTCATCGCGGACGCGGATTAATTATCGTTAGAATTTTTCGCGACGGTCCGCGACCTCTCAGGTTCGATCTATTTAATCATCTTCGGTCGCGCAAAAATTTTGTTTACCCCCGGCGCGAACTACGCAATAATATAAATTTCTTCTCGACTCGATTTTGGCTTTGGTAGTAAGGTACAATATAACTGCCACTTACAGGTAGATGATCCTTGTTGGCATGATGTCCTTCCGAGCAGGTCCTTCCCTCAGTCCTCGTCCTTGTCCTTGACCCTCTGGAGTTGCTGATGGGCTGCTCGTCGCCTCCTCACGATGTCCTTGTGGTCGTGGGAAGACCAGGCTGGATTTCGACGACTGCGTGTCGAATCGAGCTCTGGGTTTGCTTTCACACAGGCACTGTTTTTTCACTTTAAACGGCACTGTGTACCCAGGTTAATTTCGTGACGTCTGCGTGTCAGAAATTTTTGTAACTCTGGGGTTTTTTCCGCGCGCGTGCTGACGTTGCTACTTGTGCAGCACCGCGTAGCCAGGCCAAAGTAATCGCGACGACTGCGTGTCGGGATTTTTGTTACTTTTGGCTCTGCGTGTTTTCTCGTGTTCAAATTCGTGACCGCACTGAATTTATTTCGGCATATCCCACCGCTGCCACCAATGTTATGTCCCCGAAATTAACACGCGTCTCAGAAAGGATGCGGGTTGGAGGGGATAGATGTTTTTGTAGGGATCGTTTACCGAATGAAGAGTTTAACTCAATAAATTAACAATGGGTTTTGAATTTATTTTACGATGGTGAGAATGAACTGTTCTTTTGATTGTACAAGCTCGTGATATCGCTTTACAGGTGTAGGGATGTCGCGTTAATAATAAACTTTATCTTAAGGGAATCGTATTCGCCCGTCGCGTGGTGCGAGTTATCTGCTTGTCGGCGCGCGTCGGGTTATCTCCTCACGTCGTGTCGCGAGCCGTGATACATGTAAGAAATACAAGTCCAGCGGATCGCGTCGCGAGAGTCTTTTGGAGGAGATCTTTTCGATTTGATGTTTCAGTTCAGACTGACAATCAATGCTTCGGATCGATCGTCGCGATCGTCGTTGAACGGTCGCGTGATTCTATGTCAGCAATTTTGACGGTCACTCGCGGCCCGTGTGCACTCGAAATTGCGTGATTCGGTTGGCGCAATGACCTTCGGGTCATTGCGCGATTTAACGTCAGCTTTCTGTTGAAAGAAAGTTTTGAAATGATTTTGCGGCGGAATTCCGCAGTGTTGAAATAGGTTCGCGAGGAATTCCGTTCGAAATAATATTTCAAAATAATATTTCCCAATAATATTTCCCAAGTAAAGTATAATTAATTATGACAATAGGTTATAATTAATTTAGTTTAACAGTTTCGAATTTTTCGGGGCACAACATGACGTTAAGATTTTATGGGAATTATAATTTTTTAAATTCGACACGGATTTCCCTATAAACATATGTAAATTGATTTCGACTCACATTACACTGACATGGTGCTCTCAACGTCACAAAAGTAAAAAAAAAGGTGCAAAGTAGAACCTTGCACATTGCTTCCCCATAATTTTGTACCGTTTTCAAATGATTAAGATGTGAAGTAGAACCTTGCCCATGCCTTTCTTATCATTTTATTCTTCATTATTAAGATGTAAAGTAGAACCTTGCTCAGGGCTTACTTATCATTTTACACATTTGCCAAAGCTTCCTCTATGAGGAAGCTGAAATTGATCGACACATGGTTCCTAATAGAGGAAGCTTTGGCAAATGTGTAAAATGATAAGTGAGCCATGAGCAAGATTCTATTTTACATCTCAATAATTAAGAATAAAATGATAAGAAAGCCATGAGCGAGGTTTTTAGATTTGACATGGTTTTTCCATTGATTTACGATTTTTTCTGTCTTTATACGCATCGAATACCCACTTATAACGTTTCACAGTCGCTGTTAAAAACATTTGAAGTAACAATTTGAAAGATTCTATCATTACGATTCTAGACAACAAAATCAAGCTCGTTTCATAAAAGCCAATGGTGTTCCGCAATGGCCCTGGTAGACGATGGGTCATTGATGGCTCTGCATGCCTAGGTGCAAGAAGTAGAAATGTATAGGAAACTACAATAACGAGATAACGGCTGTCGTTTGAAGATTTTATTATATTTAAATATGAATCCTGCTTGAATGTATACAGGCCACCATGTGCTTTGAGCGCAACATAAGAAAATATGCGACAAGGATCTGATATCCAGTCACATGTTGGTACTAGATCTGTTACCAAATAGAATAGTGATATTTAACGAATCTTATGCGCAGCCTTAATTGTAACAGCTCTCATAACTGCCTAGAACTTAGAAGACGCAACGTTGAAGCTAATGAGAGACCATCATTAACTTCTGTTGGTTAACGAATGGAATTTGTCTGCGAGTAAGTCTTCGGGGCCGCCCAATCTTTGTCTCGAAGATCGCTACTTCCATAACGAAAATAATGGTAGCACATCCTAGACCAATTACAAGAATTACAAATCTCAAGTGGTTGAAGGTTAGTACTTTCCTGGTCTGTTCCTGGTATTCGATCTCGTGGGATTTGAGTGTCTTTATATCGCTGTCGAGGGCTCGCTTGTGCAAAAGATTCATGACACCACTCTTTACAGCTCTGTGACAGATCACATTGACTCGTTCTTCGATTGGCCAATTCCGTCGCATCAAAAGGACTGAACGAGTGGCCCACACATATCCTTTAGACAGATAGAGTTTAAATTCTGCCGCTTCGCCAATAAGCCAATCCCTGTCCTCTACACGCGCAGCATTGCAATCGTTTAATACACATTCGATACAATCGTTTAGTTCAGTTTAGCTCATAATAAGGTGAAATAACTAAACAGTCTTCCAACCCTGACTTGTTGAAAAAATAAAAGTAGATTTCACTGCTATATATCGTGTGATCAGACCGCTCAAATTCGTCAATGGAATTTACGTTCGATAAGCGCACGTCTTTTGACGAAGCGCCGCGTTACACGTTATGACCACGAGATCCAGAGTTGCCGCGATTATGAATTGGCGCAGATGAAATTTAAAAAACATTAGCGTGATCAAAAGCACTACGACTACACCGAAACGTGAACTTCTGTCAAGGACGGAAATTATCTTGTCGAGTTGTGATTTGTGACCGCGATATTAAGTGAGAACCGCTAGACTAAATTCGAAATGTGGATACGTAGTGGATACGTCGTACCCCATCGAATACACGACCCAGGTGTTTTATCCTATGTCAATCTTGCAACTCCGTTAGTCCTCGGCAAAATCAGAGTCATCATTATTTGCGTGTACCTTCCAGGTTGCATTAAGGGAACTCATCAGAATCTGAGCCATGATGATTTCTATCCGTTCACCACTGTTCGGTTTTATGGTCGGATCCGCATACCACTACTCCTCCTTGCCCACGCCGGCCGCGCGGATATCGTAACGCCAAGCTCTGAAGTCTTGTCGAAATCTAGAGTGCCACATAGTGGCCTCTCTTCTCGAAATTCTTGCACGAACAAGGTCCAAATACGGCCGTTCAGCCCTTTGTACGTGTTCTCCTGCTCCCACGGGAACGGTCCTTTATTCGTCTACGGATTGAATGTGAAAATCAATCTTCCTCTCGTTGGATGGAGACACATGAATTTGGAATTAAGTAGATCCCTTTTCCACGCCAGCCACAAAATTTCGTGGGCGTTTGAACATCCGTTTTCCATCTGAGGCAAGTCAATCAGGAGAAACGAAACCATCTGGTTACACCATTTCGACTCTTTCACTTGTGTGAGAGTGTCAACCAAGGTTCTCGGATTGGATACCGCGACCAAAATAACCTGCAATTTGTGTCGTGATGCGGGATGTACCGAGCGGCCGACCTCTACCTTTGAACTTTGGTCGATTAATGTTACAGGAATAAAGAGGTCTCTCATCGATGTTTTCTTGATGATGCTCCCCTCCGACGGTCCAGCGAGTCCCACGGCACCAAAACTGCCCGAATAGCACGATTCTACGATATCGATCTGTAAACAGGAGTTAATAGTCAATTTCGGCTATAAGTGTAGTGACACCATACTTATCAGTAGTAACGGGGCACTGTACGGCGCCCTCTCAATTAGTCACTGCATCATTTCAAATGGCCAGTTCAAGTAGTCGTCAACTACTGTCGGTGTCACTCTGCCGCTGGTGTCAACTTGCGCCTGTGTCAGACTCCATCGGTTTCAACTTAAACCGAGAACGGTCTGGCGGGTTTGAAGCAGCCTGTTCCTGTGGGATCATTTCTCCGACGAATGAGCCACTGGGAATTTATTGGATCAGGACTCTCGAAATCCGCCTGACCGTCCCCAGTTCGCGTAGAAACCGATAAAGCTCGGCACAGGCGCGAGTTAGCACGAGCGACAATAGACCCCGGAGACAAGCTGGCACGATTTTAGTTCGCACATCAAGATGATTCAGCGAGCAGTTGGCAAGGCGTGGGTTAATATCCGGCTGTCAGTGTCTTATGCGATTACCGATGCGTCAACGAGAAATTCATCCCGCTTAGATGTCTCGCTGATCAATCCAGCGATGGATATTTTCGCAACAAGTGCGGAAAAGCAAATGATCGATTGAGTCAGCTGCATCGTGAACGAAAAAACTTCTCCCGGTGTTGAAACAAAAGTCAATGATACACCTGAGACCAAGGAAGATTGTTCACGTGAACCCTATTTATTCAACAGCCGAATACGAAATTAAGGGTCGTACTCGATGATTTCGTCGGAATCTACGTGTAGGGGAAAACATGTTTTCTAAAAATTTGTCCTGTACCAAATGCACGGATGATTTCTCAATTCGGAAAAAACATTTCAGGAAACATCTCAGGAACGGAATTTCACCGCCCCCCGAAATTCATAGAACAATTAAATTATCACGCACACGAGTCATCGAAACCATGATAACGTAAACCGCGATTAACATACGTGTGCGACTCGTTTGAGGGCACTTCCACGACTGTCGGCCACTTGTTATCTTCGGCCTTGGAAAATTGAAGGATATTTCATATGCTTGGTACCGTTAAACCGCTAGTAAAAATTTTCACAACAGGAAATGGAATAATGAGCACGGCAACCCAGTGGTCGGCTTGCTCTCGTCGATCTGGAGCTTGAGTCGTTAGCGCGGAAACTGACCTGACCCTTCAATCCTTTTGACGGAGTATGTGGATGATGGAAACCTTGATAAGCACTGTTTATTGAGTGAAGTATAATGGAAGTGGACCAGAAAATAGTGTATCACTATTTGATAACGATACGCGAAGAATTCGGTGAAACCAACGCGGTAGCAGATGCTCGAGAAATCGGTAGGACCTACAATAACGCGAGGACGATCATTGTTAAATTGAACAGCCTCTTCGTTAAAGACGACATAATGAAACAAAAATCGAAATTGGGACAACGCAAAGTGTATATTGAGCACGAATTATCCTCGGCAGAACAAGAAGTCTACAAAGCGATCAAGAATAAAGCGAAAGATCTCAGAGACCAGGGGAAGTCCGTCAAAATAGGGTATAGGAAACTGATAGTCGATGGAAAGTGGTTTTTCTGGGAGTGGGCACGGGAAGATCGGCCTCGGTAGCCCCAGCTCAAAAGCGTCAGTCCGCTCCAAAAAACTAAGCGAGTCTTCGGTAAAAATTGTTTTTTGGAATTCTCAGGGCCTTTCTAACTTCGATTGCAACGATTTGCGAAATGGTTTCGATGTAGGCTGTTTCTATGAAACCTGGAGCGAGAAAAAACGAGTTGAAACCTTACCTATTTACCTGCGAAACTGCTTCAATGCTTGGGCTTTCGCCACAAGAGAAAACCAAACGGGTAGAGCAAGCGGCGGCTTGTTGTGCATTGCAAAAAATAATTTGAACTCGGAAGTTATTAATATCTCACATTGGTGGTGTATTATAAGAATCTCTTGCGAATCTTGGCACGCGATAATAGGCTCATTTTATTTTAGTCCGGCTTTGGATATTACTACATTACTTAAATTGCTTCAACCGACTTTAGACGATATTTTAGACAGATTTTCAGATGATATTGTTATCTTAGGCGGTGACTATAACGCGCGAGTCGATGTCGCCGATGACATCGATATGGATATTTTTGATTCTACTCTACTCTACGAGACTTGTGAAGCCTATGACAAGTATGTAAATGATCGTGGCCCAAAACTCCTCGAGTTTATGTCAACGAACGGTTTTGTATTACTAAATGGGCGCACTATCAGCGATAGACCTGCGCACTACACTTATTCAAGCAGCAGAGGGACAAGTACCATCGACTTAGTTTGGGTCATTGCGTCGAAGCTTGAACTTGTAAAAGACCTCAAAGTCGGCAATGAACTGTTGGGATCCGATCACTTTCCCATTGTTCTCGAACTATTTAAAGATTCCTCCTCACTAGACGAGGTCTATTCTCCTCGTTCGGCGCAGGGTTCAGATTCGAAGCGAATAAAATGGCAACCAGAAAATGGCCCAGAATTTCAACGAAACGTAATGCACCGAGAATGTCACCAAGAATTCTCTTAAATTTGTCGTCTTCTACCGTTGACGAGTTATACGAAAATCTGCGAGTAGCAATAACTGAGGCCGCGACCGACTCTGAAATGTCCAAATCTGCAGTCAGAACCCACTCCAGCTGGTGTAATAAGCCTTGGTTCGACAAAGAATGTAATAGCAAGAGGAGAAATTTCATAAACTCGTTAAAAGCGGTGAGAGCGTCAAAATACTGCCGTGAGGTACTAGCCACCTACCTCCAGTTAAAGAAAGAATACAAATTAGTTGGAGAGTCGAAAAAAAAGGCGTACAAGCATAGGATTGTCGAAGCTTTTGCTAATGTTAAAAGCCCAAAGGCATTTTGGAGCGTAGTTAAAAGGTGTAAGCCAAGACCGTTTCAAATCCAATCTCCTTCACGTGATACGTGGAATGAATTCTTACGCGCAACTTATCCAAATAGGATCGAGGCGTTAATCTCGTTAAGCGGAAACTATGACCCGTACTTAGACGTTAGCATCACATCGGAGGAACTATGGGGTTGCATTGCAAGGTCCAAAGCGGAGAAAGCCCCTGGCGTTGATGGCATCTCGAATGAATTTTACAAAGCACTGACACCGGACTGGTTCCAATATACTCTAGCAATGTTCAACAAAATTTTTCTGATGGAATCACTACCCAAAGAGTGGTCCAAGGTCACTGTATTTATGCTGCACAAAAAAGGATGTACAAAAGATCCACTGAACTACCGTGGAATTGCCTTAGTGGACACAATAACCAAGTTGTTTACTCAAATAATGTGACAGGCTCACAAATTGGGTAAATACAGCGGAACTTATACCTGAAGAACAAGCAGGGTTCAGAAAAGGCCGTGGCGTTATGGACAACCTCTTTGCTTTATATACTGCGATTCATCTCCCACTAAGGCAAAAGGGGGCCAAGGTGTATGCTTCGTTCGTCGACTTCAAAAGAGCTTTTGACTCTGTTCCTCAATCTAAACTATGGGAAAAAATGCATCAGCTTGGCATAAGTTCGACGATGATCCGGATTTTGAAGAATCTCTACGACCGTGCGACACTTCGAATAAAAACTAATTCTGGCTATTCAAAGAACGCTGACGTCACCGAAGGAGTTCTTCAGGGTGAAGTCCTAAGCCCGTTGCTGTTCATCTTATACATCTCCGACGTAATCTCATACTTCCGTGCGAGGAACGTAAGAGGAATAGACGTAAACAATTTGTCTGACCTGCTAATGTTGTTGTATGCTGACGACCTCGTAATTTTGGCCTACTCACCGGTGGACCTCAAACATAAACTGCAAATTCTGGAAAATTACTGCGATGAAAACGGACTCACCGTAAATACACGAAAAACCCAGATAATGGTATTTCGTAGTGGTGGAAAGCTGGGTAAAAATTCTTCGAACTTCACCTACAAAGGTGATCGCGTCATGGTAGTGAACAAATACACTTACCTAGGTGTTACTTGCTCTACTTCTGCACTGGGACTCATCCCTACAAACGCTGCTGTGTGTAAAGCCAAATTCGCCACTTCGTCAGCTTTATCAATTTTGGCCTCTGCTAGGGCCGACTCATGGGAAGCAACACTAAAGCTTTTTAGAAGTGTTGTAGTCTCAACTCTGCTGTACACGGCCCCAATTTGGAGCCTCAGGTACACTTATGTTCTCGAAAAAGCTCAACTCGACTTTTTCAAACGTCTGTTCCACCTGCCAAAGTGCACGCCTGGACATGTACAGCCTGTTCCACAACAAAAAGTACGCGTTTTCTCGGGAAGTTTTCATGATTTCGTTTCCTTTCTTTCTGGGCCTGATTGTACGCTTAAAGGACTACGGCGGAACCACCGATTCGTTTGAGTCTCGTTCGATGTGTTGCATATTGCACAACATTGAGCAATTAGTGCTATCTACGCTGAACGTTTTTCTTTTCACCAATGCACACGGACCACGTCTTTCATACTCAGCTGCTGCTAAATGCTTGGTCCGGTATAATTTTTTCCGACGAAGCTTACTTTTGGGCATGGTTTCTTAAAAAAGGTGCCTGGTGTGCCACTGGTCAGCGTTTCCTCCAGCGAACTGTTGAACACCCCATGAAGATCCATGTTTGGGGTCGCTTCTCACAGCGCAGTTTTGGCTGTTCAGAGCTCTTTACAGAGAACCTCAACGCTTAAAAAAAGGTCAAAATTGACCAACGTGGTCTTCTGAAGTCTACAGAAAGGTGTTTGGAACCAACAATGAGGATTGGATCCTTCAGGAGGACAACGACCTCAATAATCGCAATCGTCGCCTCTGCACGAGGTGGAAAGCGCAAAATGGCATTACGACTTGAGACTAGCTTTCACAATCTCCTGATGCAAATCCAATTGAAAATGTGTGGAGCATCGTGAAGAAGAAACTTGCAGGAAGGCGTGTATTCACCTTGAAGCAGCTCTCTCGACGAATTAGGGATGTATGGTGCTCTCTACGTTCAGAACATGCGAAAAAACTGGTCGAAACCGTGCCCAGAAGGTACCCGGCCATAATCCAGAACAAAGGCGATTGGACGGTTTATTGAGTGAGTCCGCCCTAGTGTTTGACGCATACTTCCGTGTTAAAAAAGAAAAATGGGGTTTTCTTTGAAACTGTTCGAGAAAATGCGTACCCTTTTTTGTGGAACTGACTGTAATTCGACTGGAGTTGGGAATTAACAGTGTGGTCCTCGACGTCATTAAGCTAACCTACAGATGGGTCATAACAATTTTGGAGATGGAAAATTCTCGCTTGCCCAAAATGTGTTTTTTGCGCTTGGTTCAACTAGCTGCGGTAAACCCACGTCCGGAATACGACTGGGTAGTTCAATTTAAGCTTGCTTTAGGTTCAGCCAACGACGAGAATCTGTGGTCGAATCGAACTAGCGCATACTGGTCATCCCACGAAGAAACTGTTGTTCGAGTTTTCGAGGCGAGTTTAAGAGAAGAAGACCTACTGAAATTCACTCTGTCAAGCTCCTATCAAGTGCAGCTAACCCGTAACCTTACCGATAGATTCACCAACTTTTACCCGGGTCGCTGTGCCATTAACTTCGCTCGAGTTAAAATGCAGGTCAGAACGGCTACCAAACACTCCCGCAGATTCATCATTAATAACGTTGTCTACCGTTACGATCCTACTCAGATCTGTATCCTCTGCCAGGCTAACGAATGCGAATCGCTCACACATATCTTCCTAAGCTGTCCAATCTACGAACCGTTTAGATCGCACTTTCTAGAGCCAAGATTTGCTAACAACCATCGCCAAGAGGTAAGCTTAAATTTGCTTCTGGATAGAAAAAACATCGATATTATTAAAGCGATCTTCTACTTTTTGTCAAACAGCTTTAAGCTTAGGGCATCACTGTGCGATTAGTCGGGTATATCGGCTCGGATTTCCTTCTGCGCTATACTTGTGGCCGCCCACACCTTGATATTCCATAAACTACGTACTGTAACTGTTACTACTACGAATTGTAATTTCTCAGAACACCCTGCATTATGAATCTTTGTATTCCTGTATATATGCATAATAAATTATCTATCTATCTATCTCTGAACTTCTCAATTTCACTAGTATGTTATCGCTAAATAAAAGTGACACTCACAGTGCTTTTTCATGTGAAATCGTCTCAACTTGCAAAAAAAAAAAGATTAATATTCAGTTTGGAATAACAAAAAGATCTCGACATCGAGCTTTTATTATAAACTATTTCTCAAGCGTCGGGATCTCCGTAATTTGTCCGAAGAATCTTTGATCTGATTGTCTAGAATTAGTTAATTCCGAAAAACATTTTCATAAATTTCAAATCGGGTGCAACGTCCAAAAAATAGCTTTTCAAGTTTTAAATTAGATTTTGACGAAATATCGACGATCGGAATAGAGATCTGATCGTTTTTTTATTAAATTAAAAAAAATTGACGTGAAAAAAATATTTCCAATATATTTTTTGATCAGCGTCAATAATTTTCATATTGAATTTTCGTTCTTGAATTAATTCTAAGGAAACTTACGGAGAACCCAACTCAAAAAATACAGCATTCCTGTTAATTTTTTTAAGCTATTTGATAAGAATATTTTTCAAAAATTGTATTGCTGGCAACGCCCGAAAAATGACTGTTTGAAATTGAAGCTCGATTTCAAGATCTTTTTGTTATTCCAAATTGAATATATATATATATATATTTATATATATATATATATATATATATATATATATATATATGTAATAACAACATTCCAATATTGGTTACGACGAAAATCAATGGAATACTAAAGCACTTACTATGAGCGCGCAATACTCATATGCCATCGTGAATCTATCCATTTAGGAGTCTTCGATGACTTATTAACTCGCAAACGAAAGGAATCTCAAGTACGTACTTATGAGCTCGATGAAATAATGTAATTGTGTCCCTATATTTCAGCTGCCTAGACGATTTCGCAACGATTAGGGTACTTTCGTTGAACTGAAATCTCGAATTGCATCACGAAGAAAGGGAAACAACACAAGTAGCACAAGTAGAGGGAACAAATCCAAAAATCATTATTTTGTAATTCTATACACCCTTGGCCCATTTTTTTTCTTTCGAAAATACAACGTGGATGGAATTGAAAGGTAAGCTGAAAAAATGCATACCATTGTTGTTTATTATGTTTTAATTCGTAATTCATTTTACATACATGTATACGTAAATGTGCATCGCTAAAATTACTTTTTATTTCGTCAACGTCTCAATGCATCGCTTACACATTCGTCGAAAAACGAATGTGCAAGCGATAACACCGGCGACAACATCACCGAACAAACCCCACCCGGCTATTTTGACCGGACTTACCGAATTTTTCGTTACATTTCGGATTGTGCATTGCGTACGTTTGACGGTGATTGACTTCCGTAAGCGTCGCGAGTATTTTTCGATGAATTACAATTCTCGTGAAGCGTATCCCGTGCAGTTTTCGCCTTCAGCACGGTCAATTATTAGAATACGGCCTTGGACTGGAGACCATGTTTAGCGGCTTCAAGGATGGCTGAATAAGCACTTGTGTGATCTCCCTATATGTAAAGAATTTCACCGAAATTACAAACAAGAAGAAATTCGAGCAGAGATTGCAGACCCAAATCACTTTTCCTGCCAATGCACGTTCGTAGTACCAAAGCTTCAGACTTGCCACGGTCCGGGAGAACCGATAATTTTCACCGCCGTCCTTCATTCATAGAATGTTTTAATTAGAATAGTTAATATTTTTTTTTTAAACAAATGTTCATGCGAATCAATTGCAAATGGTGTTACGTACGCGATGTCCTTTTTGCGATGGGGACCCATCTTTTTGGTAATCCTTTTTGAAAATCCTTTTTGATAATTCTTTTTGCTAATCTTTTTAATAATCTTTTTGATAAATGTGATTCCATTCCCATGGAATTTAATTCGGCGTTCAGCTCGTGTGGCAATAAATTCGTTGCGATCGGTAATAAGGGCTGCGGCACATGGGGCACCGATCCACCCCGTCACCTCTGTTATGTCCCCGAAATTAACACGCGTCTCAGAAAGGATGCGGGTTGGAGGGGATGTATGTTTTGTAGGGATCGTTTACCGAATGAAGAGTTTAACTCAATAAATTAACAATGGGTTTTGAATTTATTTTACGATGGAGAGAATGAACTGATCTTTGATAGTACAGGCTCGCGATATCGCCTTACATGTGTAGCGATGTCGCGTTGATAACAAACTTGATCTTATGGGTATCGTATTCGCCCGTCGCGTGGTATGAGTTATCTACTAGTCGGCGCGCGTCGGGTTATCTCCTCACGTCGTGTCGCGAGCCGTGATACATGTAAGAAATACAAGTCCAGCGGGTCGTGACGCGAGAGTCTTTCGGAGGAGATCTTTTCGATTCGATGTTTCAGTTCCGACTGACAATCGATGCTTCGGATCGATCGTCGCGATCGTCGTTCAACGGTCGCGTGATTTTGTGTCAGCAATTTTGACGGTCACTCGCGGCGCGTGTGCACTCGAAAATGCATTTCTGACGGTCACTCGCGGAACGTGTGCACTCGAAATTGCGTGATTAGATCGGCGCAATGGCCTTCGGGTCATTGCACGATTTAACGTCAGCTTTCTGTTGAAAGAAAGTGTCGAAATGATTTTGCGGCGGAATTCCGAAGTGTTGAAATAGGTTCGCGAGGAATTCCGTTCGAAATAATATTTCCCAATAATATTTCCCAAGTAAAGTATGATTAATTATGACAATAGGTTATAATTAATTTAGTTTAACAATTTTGAATTTTTCGGGGCACAACATCCCTCCCCCCTGAAAAGTAAAAATTTACACAGTGAATTTTTACTAGACGATTACATTGAAATTATTTCAAAATTGTAGGCCTTGGTTTCTTTGGCCGGACGCATCGGAAGTACTGGTCCAGCTGACGCGTGGTTTTGCGGCATTCTGTCGCGTCATCAGAATGTGCGCTTCGGCCTTCGCTCGGAGTGATGGGCTCCAAGTTGATAGCAACCGTAGCTGAGGGCGACGGTTGCGCGTTCATTGACGTTATTGCGTGACGCTTACGTTTTATTTTGAACACAACGTAACTGACCAGTACTACCGTTGCGATAAATATGATGGTCACATATGTCCCGATCGCAAGGGAGTCTCGTAAATTGGGATCAAATTTTTCGTCGGTTTTTCTTTTAGGGTATTACGGGATGGATCTCGAAAAATATCAGAAATTCTTGAAATTTTGAAAAATGATAGTTCCTGTTAGAATAATAATAATATTATCTCATCGAGATTCAGGATCAAACGATTGATTACGTTAATTCGTTATTAGTTTAGCTGTTTGTAATGCTAAATCTGTATGGCATGGTCGGATTCTTTTTCCGAGATTTTGCAATTCCGCTGGGTCACGAAATTCACTTTTCATATTTATTTCACTTTCACTTTTGCCTACTGTTGCTGGCAAGCTTTTATCGACATCCGTCAGGGAGAGCTTTCCAGGTGGCAGGTAGCCCTCGTTGACCACCTGTGTGATTCGTCTTCCTGTCCAGACGCTGAAACCTTGGGCACTTACTACGCATACCCCTACCAAAGCCAATATTCCTATACCAGATAATGATTCGTGATGGTCAATTTTGTTTTCGCGTTTAATGTCGATCGGTTCGATTTTGGGAGCTGTGTATAACCATTTACCGTGTCTTTTCATGATTATTATAACTGTTTGCGTTAAACTAGTTGCTCGTTCTTCGCATTCTAACCCGCTATCGGTATCGAATTTCGCGTACGCTCGCACTTCGCACGGCGCGTCGTTGATTAACGGCAGTTTCGGTTGCGAGGTCGGACAAACGTACAACGCATCGGTAAATTTACATTTCGCGATGAAATGCGTATAGAATTCCGATTTTCTTTATTTATTTATTTATTTATGTATTATTATTATTATTAAAAAAATTTTTTTTTTTTTCTACAACCATGAAGTTTTCGGTCGTATCGAGATCCACGAAAGTGTTTTCGGTTGACCGGACTGGAAAGGGGGTACGTTTTGCTGACGTGGTACCCGTGCTGGTTGAGGAGCGGAATGTCGACACCGACGACTACCGTACCGTTGTGGTAGTGAGCCGTGACATCCGCGTGATGCAAAAGATAGCTCATATATATATATATATTTTATTTTTTATTTTTTGTTCAGGTTGTGACCTTGTGAGCTCTTTTACGTCGTCGAGGAGGGTTTCTACGAGCATGCTCGCGATCGCGAAATTCTCGTCAAGCCGTAATCATCCCGTAATCCGATCCCATTGGTCAGATATTCTCACTCAGACGTTCAACGAGGGATTTGATCTCGACCTCGTTCGTTTTAATTTTTTGGTATGTTTCCATACCTTCCATCATTTTTAACGTCGCACAGAGACCGTGCGTTTTTACCTCGTTTTTGCACTTTCGAGGAGGACGCTAATCTCCATGTGGTTTGTGTTACCGCGAGTCTCCCGAGCGCCGTCGCGAGGCGCGTGAGATCGTCGACGGCCTGTGGGACGATGTCCTGGGCCTCGGTCGTCTTTTCGAGACGGAACGATAAAAATTAATTTATCATCATTATTAAAAAAAATTTTTTTTTCCTTTTTATTTATTATTATATTATCTTTCAATTTTTTATAAAATCGTTGTGTATTTTTTTTTTTGTTTTTAAGTGATCTGGCCCCAGTGGGGTCGGGTCGAATAAATGTCGAGATTCGTCTTTACGTTGGAATTAACAAAATATTTTTTTTTTGTTTTAGTTCCTCTTCCTTCTTTCCTGTTATGTTTTTCACGTTTTTCAGAATCTTTTATGGTTTTTCAGGATTTTTTTTCATGTTTGTGTTAATTCTTATGTTTAACAAAATTTTTTATCTTTCTCCTTCTTCTTCTTCTTCTTCTTCCTCTTCTTCTTCTTCTTCTTCTTCGCTCGCGGCGGGCGGCCTGGGGCCGACGCGCGAGCAACAATTTTTAATCTTTTTTTCATTTCCACGCGGCTCGTGTTCGACTCGGTGTCGGTGCACGAGAGCGTTTTTTTTTTTTTTTTTTTGTATATGCACGTATGGAAGTTACGCGCGTGTATGAATGTATCTCTCGTTTGTGTGTCGTTGGTCTTCATATATATGTAATTGGATAAACAGTATCACATATATGTGGGGCACGTAAAAATTACAATGAGATATTTATTCATATATATATATATATATATATATATATATATATATATATATATATATATATATATATATATATAGTAGTTCACGACCGAGTTTTTACGGTTTGTGTGGACCACCACGTCTTTACGCAGGTGTTTCGCGGCTCCTGTCTGCATTTTTACATTTTCGGCAATTTGCGTGTTTCTTTAACGATTTTATTCAGGAAGTTCGTTTCCTGGTCGGACAGAATCGTCCTCGGCATACCAAATCGGCAAGTCACTTCCGTGACAAGTGCACTAGCAACTGTATAGGCCTCTTGATTCGTAATTGCCATTGCAGCGCTATACTTGGTCGGAGCATAAGGGTAGTATGCATTCGCTTGAGGCCCTGATGGCCGCCGGGGGCGTATCGTGATATCGACAATATCTGGGCCCGTCCCCCGGGGCGTGGGCACGTTATCTCAGGACGGAGGCCATTTTTTTTTCTGTATGGCCGTCTCCGTTCTCCGATAGCGAGCTATGCTCGTTATCACTATTGCTGTCACTCTCACTTTCGCTCTCTTCTCCGTCACTCGCGTTTGATCGAGTGGGAGGGAGAGCGTGAGGCTCGAAGTCCCGCGTAGTGGGATTGCCTACCCCGCCCGTTTCTCGCTCGCACGGCGAGGCAGTAGCGTTCTCACTCTTCCCGTCTCTCCTCCACGCGTCTCACTTTTTCGCGTCGTTTCTCTCTCGTCTTGCCGGTACTTCTCTCGCGGCCATTCGTGTAGTTCTCGGCTAGACAGAGATGCGCGTCGTTCTGTTGTCGCTCTTTCTCTCTTGCTCTCGTGACGACGCATATGCGACTGAGCACGTCGGCGTTCGGGTTTTCTTTTACCCGCTTTATTTTTTGGATATCGAACTCATGCTCGGATAATTTTATTTTCCATCGCATGAGTCGAGATCCGGGGTCTACAGTTCCGGACAACTACGTGAGAGGTTTATGATCTGTTACGACTGTAAATTGCGTACCCTAAACATACGGTCGGAATTCAGTCATAGCCCGCACGATCGCGAGCAATTATTTCTCGGTCGTGGTATGATTTTGTTCCGCTTTGTTTGATGTGGGATTCGTGTAACAGATGGGTAAATATTTTCTGATTTTACCCTGAGACAGGATAGCGCCGATGGCTTTGTCAGACGCATCCGTGGTCACTGGTCGGTTTACCGAAATTTGGATATTTCAGTATCCGTGCCGTTGTCATGACGTTTTGTGTTTTTTTTTGTTTTATTTATTTAATTTTTTCCCTTTCTTTTAGCTGCCCGATAGCCGCGTCTCGAGCTGCTGTTCACTCGAACTTTGCGTCGTTCGCGCAAGCTCGGTTAGGGGTTTCGCGATTCCGGAGAAATCTTGCGTGAATTTGCGATAGTAACCGGCCAAACCGAGGAGAGATTGTACTCCTTTCACGTTGACCGGCATTGGGAAATTTTTTACGGCTGCAATTTTTTAATACCTGCTTGCACGTCGTTTTCAGAAATTAAGATGATGCGTTCTCTTCCGGAGGAGTTGGCATTTACTCGGCTGAAGGACCAATTTGGCTTTTCGAAGACGACGGAAACTTCTTTCAGTCGACTATCGTGCTCTTGCAGTGTCATACCATGGATGACATTATCATCCAGGTAGACGTAGCATTTTGTCCCGTCCAGTCCTGCTAATTAGCCCTTGGAAAGTCGGGGTAGCAATAACTTTTTTTTTCAAAGGGCATTTGATGGTATTCGACGTGCCCTTGGGGGGTTGGAAAAGCGGTTTCTTCTCTCTCGGCCGTCGCCATCCGTATTTGATGAAACAAGGGACGAGGTCGAGAGTGGAAAAAAAAGTATCTAGCTCTTTTCTATTGGTCCAAAATTTCTGTGGTATTGGGCAACGGATAAAAGTCTCCAATGGTGGCTTTGATCAACTTTCCGAAAATCTACCACGACTCGCATGCGTCGCTCGCCGTTTGCGTCCGGTTTCCTTGCTACAACGAGTAAGGGAGCGCTCCACCGGCTCCTACTCGGTTGTATAATACCTTCGGACATTTCCTCCGTCTGCTTTTCACACTATTTTTTTTTTTTAATTTATTTTATTTTATTTTATTTTATAATTTTTTCTTGTGTGCTTCTGGCAGACGGTAAGGGTGTACCTTCGTGGATAACGCGCCCTTCTGCAGGAGAATTTGGTGCCCGACCACGCGCGTGCACGGCATTATGTCTCCTGGGGGTTGAAATATGTCCTTGAATTCGGAAATAATTCCGTCGAGGGACAACATTTCCTCAGCGTTGAGGTGCGAGAGATCGAGTTCGCCTCGTAATCCCTCGAGGCGCTCGGCCCCGCGCCCCGCGCGCAACGCATTTATGCTGAAAGCCTCGACCGCGTTATCTATCGGCGGCTCGAGCTCGTGCGTTCGCTGGTGTTGGTGTCGACCGTACGACAGTTTGCCCGCGGTATCGTGACACATGTTCCTACTGTCACGTCGTGATTAATTTCGAATTTTTGGGTTGTCGGGCATTGGATCCGGACTACCGCTACAAATCGGAACGATGTTTATCGCGTATCATTCTCGATTACTGTATCGAGCAACAGGATTTTTTTGTAAAAATTATGCTCCTTTTAGTTTTCCTTAAAATCTCTTCTTTAAAGTTTTTCCATTAGAAGTGTTTATTAGATTTTTTTCCTTTAAGAATTATTTTCATTCACATTTTTCATCAAAAATTTCTTCCTTTAAACATTTTTTCGTTACAAATTTTTTTTCATTAAAAAGATTTTTCCCTTCAAGTTTCTTTATTCAAAATGTTCATTAATTTTTTCTTTAAAGATTTTTCCATTAGAAATGTTTATTAATTTTTTTTTCTTTAAGAATTATTTTCATGCACATTTTTCATTAAAAATTTCTTCCTTTAAACATTTTTTCATTACAAAATTTTTTTTTTTCATTAAAAAGATTTTTCCCTTCAAGTTTCTTTATCTAAAATGTTCATTAATTTTTTCCTTAAAGATTTTTCTTTTAAAACTGTTTTCATTAAAAATCTGTTTATTTGTATCTGAAAATTATTTTTTCATGGAAACAAATTTCCATAAAATTTTTTTATTTTTTTTTTTTATTTTTTTTATTAAAATTGAAATTATTTCCTTTAAAACGTTTTCAGAAAAACGTTTCCTTCCCGGGCGGTTTTTCGAAGCGATGGGGCAGGTTCGCCTCCCGGTCGTCGTGTACGATTTCGTGCCACAAATCTCGAATTGCTGCGCGACTGGCAACTTCTTTCGTTGACAGACTCGTACAACGTCGGTTCAATTTTCGCTCGAGCGGGTATCTGCTCTTGCTCTTGCAGGCCGTTCTTGGAATTGGTTTGTGCGCTTCGACGCGTGGCGTCTTCTATTTTGGTCAAAACGCCCACACTGAGTCCTCTTATCAGCTCTGTGGTAAGATTTACCGCTCTCGCGGCGTACGCCGCGACGCTTTCTCCCCGGCCTTGTTGCAGGGAATCGAACTCAATTTGTAGGGCTATCAATGACTTGCGATGCCCATACAAAGCTTCTAGTTCAAGTCGGAGCGCGCCGAGCGAGGTAATTGTTTTGTTTTGCAATTCCCGTGCCGCTCGGCCTTCAATGTTACGGATAAGCAGTATCTCTAGTAACATTTCGTGGTCTTCGGGAGCCACAAGACGAAATACGACATCGCACGAACGGAGAAAATGGTCGAGCTCGTCCGCACTTCCGCCGGAGAACTTTCGAATATGTTTACACGCTATTCTCCAGTCTAAAGTCGGTCGTACTTTGGCTCGTGGTCCATACCGTGTGCGCGCGGAATTCAAGCGTTCCAGCCGCCCTTCCAGCTCGGCTACCTGGCCCTCGAGGCTCTCAATGAGCTCGTAAGGGTTACTGTCTACGTCCCGAAGGACGTCGGCTCGGTCCCGGCGAGCGGATGGCACGTCACCCGTCAATCTTTGGCGCCGTCGATCGAGCTCGCGTTGTCGCAACGCGATTTCTTCTGGCTCGTCGAGGTGAGGATTATCGGAATCTTGATCGTCCGAAAATCTAGTACTCACCGTTGGTCGCCGAAGCTTCGCCCCGAGGCTTCGCCCGGAAGCTCCCCGTGCTAAGGCATCCAACGCCAGGTTTCCCGTACGTCGCTTTGTACTGACACCGGATTGACTACGCAAACTCGCCGAAAGTCGAGCTTGCTGACCGGCGGGTATTTTTCCCGGCGGCGTCAATTGTTCTGATGCACGGTTCGTGCGAAGCGTCATTTCGCCGAACGCAGCATCAATAACCGTCGCGACCCCTACCTCTTCCGACGGTAGGGGAGATTCGAAAGAATGTCTGCGGCGCGGCATTTTTAATCGATTTTTCGCGGTAAATGGTTTACGCGTAACTATCGATTTTTTATTAATATTTTTGAAGTGAAACTTCTTTAGCGAGGGTCTGGGATTTTCAGAGCGGTACGAAAATTAAGATCCCGTGAGGGGAATAGGCCGATACGTGGTGGGGGGAACGGCGAGACTCGGGAGTCGGACCCGGCAGCGACACCGCTTGCTCGCATACTATGGCGTTTGGAACGCATACTGTAGCCTGCTCGTCGTAGCGCTTAGTCGGGGATACGTTGGATGGTGGAGCGATGAGGAGGGCAGGGGCGGGAGGTGGCATGACGCGTTAGTATCTAGCAGTAGGCATAAACAGGAGGTGGGGGGGGGGGCAGAAGAGAGTGGCACAGGTCCTTAGATGTGGACGAGCCAACCCAGGCAAAAAAAAATAAACAGGGGGGCAAACGGGTGGCTCTGCTGAGCATACTCTGTCTCACTTGCACACTAGTCGCACACTAGTGTGTGTGAGAGAGAGATCGCTCTTACTCTTTCTCACACTAGCGCCCAGTGACGTCACGAATAAACCTCGATGGCATAAGTACGACATGTTACAGGGTACTTGATTTATTTCGGAAATAAAACAATATTTATGTATTTATTACATAGATATTTATTATATCCAATTCCACATATATGTACTAGATTAGAACTTTTCATCTTCGATGAATAGTCAATATGAATGTAATTAAAATACGCAATAAATATTTATCATTGAGAATACAATTGAACACTATAACTTTTCTGTTATAATAACACAAACAAAGAATATTGCAATAAAAGAATAGATCATTGACAAGTAAAGATTGAGTCCGACTGACAAGGAGAGCGCCTATACCCCAATCACTCTTACATGAGAATGTTTATATTGAATAAACTTTTGTATACAAAAATAAGGAGTGTAATTTAAGAATGAATTTGCTTATTTTATATTTTTCCTTAATTCTAACTAACTTAGAGTACAAAAATAATAGTTAAATTTATAGCGTTCATTCTTTTTTATTGCACTTTAGTAAAACGTTTTGTTCTCCTCGCTTTTACGATGAATATCATCCGGGCTCCTGCGGAACTTTGGAGTAAGATTGAAAGGTTACGTGATTGTAAGAAAAACTAAAGTGCGATATGGAAAAGAATGAACGCCATAAAAATGTAACTATTATTTTTGTACTGTAAGTTAGTTAGAATTAAGGAAAAATATAAAATAAGCAAATTTCTTACATTGCACTTTTAATTTTTGTATAAAAAAGTTCATTCAATATAACACATTCTCATGTAAGAGTGGTTTGGGTATAGGTGCTGACGAGATTTGAAGAAAAAAATCAATAATGGTGTTAGTACTCCAACAACCAGGTCGGGTACAACGATTGATACTGTATTCAGCAGGCATTTGACGAATATCAAGTCACAGACATTTGTGTCCTATTTTAGTTATCACAAATCAATTGTGACAATGATAGAGCCCGATAGTTAGAATGGAGACATGGAAATCGAATCATAAAAATCAGGGTAGAATTTCCATAAATCACGAGAATTATTTTTAAATATAATTACAAATTTTGTATAAGTCATATTCGAAATGCAGAACTTAATGATCAATACTAAATCTTCGAGAGTTGTAAATGCAAAAATTCGCTAATCAATCATGGATGACTGTCATTTCCATATATTTTTCAATGTAATCACCAATTCATGTAAAATATATATCCACAAAAATGAATCCTAAATTGTCTTTTTTAAATTCATTTCAGATCATACCTGCATCTTATACTCATAAAATATGGGGGATTGTGTACACTACTAACAGGCGCGAAGTTTCACTTCAGTCGCGCGTGGTTTCCACGCACACAATTTTTTTTTTCACGACGCTCAACTGGTCCGCGTGAATCGGACTCTAACCACCGATTTTTTGTTGTTGTTGATATTTCCAACTTATCGCGAGCACTGCATCTATCGCGATCTATCTACTGCGGTCTGTATCACACGTAGAGTTGAGTTTCTCACTTGAGAATTTTCTTCTTCGGAAGCAAAAGAAATATTTTTTCGAGAAAGAAAAAATTTTCGATTATTTTTCCTACTGCGGTCTGTATCGTACGTAGTTTCGAGTTTCTCACTTGAGAATTTTCTTCTTCGGAAGCAAAAGAAATATTTTTTCGAGAAAGAAAAAATTTTCGATTATTTTTCCTACTGCGGTCTGTATCGCACGTAGTTTCGAGTTTCTCACTTGAGAATTTTCTTCTACGGAAGCAAAAGAAATATTTTTTCGAGGAAGAAAAAATTTTCGATTATTTTTCCTACTGCGGTCTGTATCGCACGTAGTTTCGAGTTTCTCACTTGAGAATTTTCTCGACGGGATTTTTTCTCAAAAAATCAAAAAATTGAAAAATAAAAATTTATTTTCCTGTTCGAATACTTATTCGAATTAATGCGCTCACGGATAAAATTATACGAGATTTTTCCGCTGCGGTCCGTTGTTTCTACAATTTAATTAATTAATTTATTTTTTTTTATCGCGGGGGAAATTTTTATTTTTTTTTTTATTTTTTTTTTCGGCGCGAGCTATGCAATAAAATAAATTTTCCGAATCTCTTTTGGCTTTGGTAGTTTCTAGGTATGATTTTGATATGTAACTGCCACTTACAGGTAGAAGATCTTCGTTGACATGATGTCCTTCCGAATAGATCCTTCCGAGCAGATCCTTCCCTCAGTCCAAGTCCTTGTCCTTGACCCTCTGGAGTTGCTGATGGGCTGCTCGTCGCCTCCTCACGGTGTCCTTGTGGTCGTGGGAGGACCAGGCTGGATTTTTCGACGACTGCGTGTCGAATCGAGCTCTGGGTTTGGTTTCGCACAGGCACTGTTTTTTACTTTAAACGGCACTGTGTACCCAGGTTAATTTCGTGACGTCTGCGTGTCAGAAATTTTCGTAACTCTGGGGTTTTTTCGCGCGCGTGCTGACGTTGCTACTTGTGCAGCACCGCGTAGCCAGGCCAAAGTAATCGCGACGACTGCGTGTCGGGATTTTTTGTTACTTTTGGCTCTGGGTGTTCACTCACACAAGCACGGTTTATCACTTGGAACGGCGCTGTGTGGCCAGGTTAATTTCGTGACGTCTGCGCGACAGAAATTTCTCTAAACCTGGGCTTCGACACGCGTCCTGTCGCTGCTTTGTACACAGCGAGGCGTGACCAGGCCAAAATAATCGCGACGTCTGCGTGTCGGGATTTTTTCTTTTGCTTTTGGGTCTGGGTTTTTATTCACACACGCGCGGTTTATTACTTGAAACGGCGCTGTGTGGCCAGGTTAATTTCGTGACGTCTGCGCGACAGAAATTTCTTGAAACCTGGGCTTTGGCACGCGTCCTGTCGCTGCTCTGTATACAGCGAGGCGTGACCAGGCCAAAATAATCGCGACGTCTGCGTGTCGGGATTTTTTCTTTCGCTTTTGGGTCTGGGTTTTTTATTCACACACGCGCGGTTTATTACTTGAAACGGCGCTGTGTGGCCAGGTAAATTTCATGACGTCTGTGCGTCAGAAATTTCTTTAACCCTGGGCTTTTGCACGCGAGCTGTCACTTTTTTGTGCACAGAACTGCGTGACCAGGCCAAAGTAATCGCGTCGACTGTGTGACGGGATTATTGTTAATTATTTTGGCACTGGGTTTTATCGCACGCGTGCTGTCGTTGACTTGTGCACAGCAACGCGTGACCAGGCCAAAATAATCGCGACGACGGCGTGTCGGAATTATTGTTAATTATTTGGCGCTGGGTTTTAACGCACGCGTGCTGTCGTTGCCTTGTGCACAGCAACGCGTGACCAGGCCAAAATGATCGCGACGTCTGCGTGTCGGGATTATCGTTAATTATTTGGCGCTGGGCTTCAACGCACGCGTGCTGTCGTTCCTTGTGCACAGCAACGCGTGACCAGGTCAAAATAATCGCGACGTCTGCGTGTCGGGATTATCGTTAATTATTTGACACTGGGTTTTATCCTTGTTTATAATTCGTCACCGCACTGAATTTATTTCGGCAGATCCCACCGCTGCCACCAATGTTATGTCCCCGAAATTAACACGCGTCTCAGAAAGGATGCGGGTTGGAGGGGATGTATGTTTTGTAGGGATCGTTTACCGAATGAAGAGTTTAACTCAATAAATTAACAATGGGTTTTGAATTTATTTTACGATGGAGAGAATGAACTGATCTTTGATAGTACAGGCTCGCGATATCGCTTTACATGTGTAGCGATGTCGCGTTGATAACAAACTTGATCTTATGGGTATCGTATTCGCCCGTCGCGTGGTACGAGTTATCTACTAGTCGGCGCGCGTCGGGTTATCTCCTCACGTCGTGTCGCGAGCCGTGATACATGTAAGAAATACAAGTCCAGCGGGTCGTGACGCGAGAGTCTTTCGGAGGAGATCTTTTCGATTCGATGTTTCAGTTCAGACTGACAATCGATGCTTCGGATCGATCGTCGCGATCGTCGTTCAACGGTCGCGTGATTTTGTGTCAGCAATTTTGACGGTCACTCGCGGCGCGTGTGCACTCGAAAATGCATTTCTGACAGTCACTCGCGGAACGTGTGCACTCGAAATTGCGTGATTAGATCGGCGCAATGGCCTTCGGGTCATTGCACGATTTAACGTCAGCTTTCTGTTGAAAGAAAGTGTCGAAATGATTTTGCGGCGGAATTCCGAAGTGTTGAAATAGGTTCGCGAGGAATTCCGTTCGAAATAATATTTCCCAATAATATTTCCCAATAATATTTCCCAATAATATTTCCCAAGTAAAGTATGATTAATTATGACAATAGGTTATAATTAATTTAGTTTAACAATTTTGAATTTTTCGGGGCACAACACCTCGGTCGTCGTCGACCTCAACGACGAAGTCAACGCTGCTCCTCTCCATGCGAATTCGAGCATTGCCAGCCTCTATAGTGGCAAGGCACTCCCGGCATATACACAAATGAGCACACGAGATCAGCGCAATTACTGACGGTGCATCAAGAGAGATTCTGCACGACTGGACGACGCAGGTGCCACCTGATGGTCGTGGAGCTATCAAGGTTTGCAGCCGTGGAATTTCGTCGTCCGCTGCCACGTGCGGAATATCTGCAGCCGGCTGCGGGTTCGCGATGTCAGGAGAAAAAATCGCCTCGGCCCACCGAAACTCCTGTAGATCATGCTGGTTCGCAGCCACGAAAATCTCAGCAGGCTGTTGAGCGCCCATCGGGTACTCGGCAGCCCGCTGAGATTTTGCTGGCGGAGGCTGCATTTCTTCAATTATCTCCTCATCTATGTTGCGACTTCGTCCGACTTAAATATCAACGATTAATTGTTCAAATTTATAAAATGATATGGCCGTCATGGTAATGGAAATTTCATGATTATGACAAACCTGGTTCAGCACCCCGGTGTTGAGTGTAGTCGGACGACTCCGGAATTTCAACATCCGTTTCTTCGACACGATCTTCATTAAGCAGTGCCCTGCCTGAAGAAAAAAAATGTAATCATTCAATATCTTTAAGTATGTAGGAAATACGACAAATGTCGCAAAACAACTAAAGAATTATCAGAATTGATAAAAAATACATAAACCAGTGTTGTGAAATATAAATGGTCATATGAATACTTGCAGGATGATACAATGTGATTAAACTTACTACTTTCGAAGTTATCGTCGTCTTCGACGGCACGACGACGATCCGGCCCGACAACTAGGGTTAGGAACTCCTCCATGGTGTACCTAACAAATAATATGAGTGATTAGTTATGTCGATACATCTTGCAATACATTTTCAAACAATTTAAATGTTTTTCGCAATAATTGACCGGTACAAACCTTCCCGAATCAAATTTCGCTTGTGCTTCGAAAATGTTTGCATCCTCTCGCGACTGCCTACCACCGTCGTGGCGACGCGTTCTGATACCATCAGCTGTTCTTTGAATATTCAGTTGTTCGGTCTTGACGATTTTTCAACTTATTTGTAAGTTCATAATGTTAACGATAGACTGATGCTGTTCACTATCGTTACGTCGGATGAGGAATCTTTCGGGAAAATTACGGGCCGAGGGGAAATATTACTGAAATCAATCAATGATGCGAAAGCAAAGTTCATTTTATTTTGTGAGACTTATGCACGCACCACCCATCATGCCCCGCGAAGTTTAAAGTTAACATAGGGAAATAAATTCCGTTGTGCGTTTAAATTTAATACTAAATACAAACTAATCGCGCGTTTGCGCAAATCATCGATTAAGGGGCTTAGTCGCGCACTCTCGCGAGTTTAATCGTTTTACTTAATTACTATATCGTTCGACACGCAAGATTACGCACGATGCGACCCACGTTCGTCGCTTTTTCGCTCGATCCTTTTACCCGCCGTTTTCGCACACACACGCTCTGTTTCACCGTCCTCAACGTCACGAGTCGGACTCTCTACTCCCCCCTGCTTCTCTCTCGCACCTTGCTCCGAATTCTCAATTCCCTCCCTACGCGAGCGCCACGCACGCTCGTCGCTCCCTCTCTCGCATTTCCTCACTCACGCATATTCTTTTCGCGTGACTTTTCGCTAACACTCGGCCATCCTAGTTTAGCTCGTCCTCGAGCTCTCGATCTAGCACGTAATCGCAAAAGTGTTTCGGCATCTTCCTGGTGCGTCCCGATCGTCGCGTTTCCGTCGCGGACGCCGTCGTTTCGTCTTCGGGTTCGTCTTCTATCGGCGTTCTTTCTTCAGGTTCGTCGGTGGACGGAACCTCGCTCGTGTTTTTAGGAGTATCGTCATAGTTGCCGGTCTCTGGACACGCTTCTTCGGCTCGTCTTATGTTTTCGACTTCGGTTGTCGGTCCTACGGTTCCTGCTGCGTTTATCGTTTCTTTAGTTTCGTTTTCGTCGGTGGAAGGCACGTCGGAATCCTTCTCGTTCTCGCGGTTCGCGTTATCGTCGCTGGATTGCTCATTATCTGGCTCTTCGTCGTCTTCCGGTTTCCAGAGTTTCAGTTGACTTGCATGTGCCGTCGCAACGTATCTTCGTTTCGTATTCGAGGATTGGAGGTCGACAACCTCGTATGTGTCGCCTCGCAGCACTTTAGCGATGACCAAAGGGCTTCGGAAGCTTCGTTGCAGTTTCGTACTGTCGCCGGTTTGTACTGGGACCGTTTTCATGGCCACAATATCTCCGATTTCGTAGGTTACTTCGCGACGTCCTCGATCGTAACGTTCCTTGCTGCTCAGTTGGGCTCGTTCAATATTCTCGCGTACTTCTTGTTGTATTTCGACTGGCAATCTATACTCGTCCCCGCTCTCCGGTGTGAGGTAACGTAGAGCTCCCTCGTCGTGTCGTGCACTATAGCCGTATAGCGCTTTAAAGGGACTCACTCCCGTGCTTTTATTCGGCGCTTCGTTAAGGTCGCGCTGGATTTCTTTGATTCTCGCGTCCCAATCTCGTCCGTCGGGGTGCTTTACGCTGGCTTGTACCGCGGGCACGAGAGTCCGATTCAGTCGTTCGATCTGCCCGTTCGCCTGGGCATGTCTCGGGGAATTGAGCACGTGCTCAATTCCGTGTTTCTCACAAAATTCAGCGAATTTTCGCGACGTAAAGCTTGTACCTCGATCCGAAATAATTCGTCGCGGTGCTCCGAAATCCAGGACGAATTCGTCGAGAACGCGTAGAACGGCGCGTACCGAGGTATCGCGCACCGCTTTTATTATCACGTACTTCGTTAAATTGTCTATCATCGCGAATATATATTTATTTCCGCGCGTACTTTTGACGAACGGTCCTTCATGATCTATGTTTATTGTTTCGAAAGGCCTCTTTCCCGGCACGATGGGATGCAACATTCCGGCTTGCTTTCCCGTGAGAGCTTTCGTTAATAGGCATTGCAAACACGCGCGTATATGCCGTTTGACGTAGGCTCGCATTCCTGGGAAAAAGTATCGTTCTCTCATTTTCGCCAGGGTTCGATCGGTTCCCATGTGACCTTGAAGATCGTGGAATTTTACCGCGAGGCTTTTTCGCATCGCGCGCGGGGTCGCGAAAAGCTCTTTTCCGTTTTCGTGTTTGTATAGGATACCGTTGTTTACTTCGTAATCGCGCACTTCCGATTTTTCGTGTGCGTTTCCTTCGCGCACTGGTTTTCGTAAAATTTCGCACTTTCGGTTTAGCAATTCGTCCGCGCACTGATACATTCTAATCTCATCCTCGACGCTTACAATGGTATACACTGCGTCGGCAATCTCACTCAGCTCAGTCACATCATTGGGAGCGTTTACGGGGGCTCGGCTGAGCGCGTCTACGTGGCTCATCTTTTCTCCCGGCCTGTGCTCTATCTCGAAGTTAAACTCGCCTAACAGAGCGTACCATCGGACTATTTGCAGATTCTTAGTTTTATTCGCACGCAGGCAAATTAACGCTTGGCAGTCTGTAACGATTTTGAATACGATGTTGACTAGTAACGTTCGCAACCGCGTGACGGCCCAAACATCGCGGCGAGACCGATCGAGCTCGCGTCCGTGTGCAATTCCGTACGTCGTTTCGGGCTATACATCTGCAAAATTGGCTTCGAACCAAGTGTTCCTTTTAAATCGAGAAATGCTTGCTCTTCCGCGTCGCTCCACGTAAATTCGCGATTCTTTTTCAGCAACCTACTCAACGGTTCCGCTCGTTCGGCGAAACGTGGTACGGATCTGCGGAAAAATCCCGTTAACCCGAGGAATCGGCGTACTTCGTGCACGTCGCGTGGACTTGGAAAGTCTATTATTCCCTGCAACTTATGCGCTCCGGGTTCGATACCGTCTTTCGAGATTATATATCCGAGATACGTGATACGTTCCATTAAAAATTGACATTTCGCTAATTTCAACGTTAACCCGGCACGTAGCAATGCTTCTAGTGTTTTCACGAGTCTTACGCGGAGTTCGGACCATGTTTTTCCCGGAATTAGAACATCGTCTAGATAGAACATTATCGAATCGTCGCGTAATGGACCCAAGACGCGTTGCATTAATTTTGAAAAATAGAACGGTGCATTCATCAATCCGAACGACATGCGTGTAAACTCGCCGGTGTCGTCAGGGGTGATGAAGGCTGTTTTTGCGCGCGCGGATTTCGTTAGCGGGACTTGCAAGTACCCGTGGGCTAAGTCCAACGTAATAAATAAACGGGCATCTCCGATTTCCGCAATATGATCGTTTATGTCTGGCAATGGAAAATTCATTCTTTCGGTTTGTTGATTTAACCGTCGAAAATCGACTACGAGACGCGATTCTCCGTTCTTTTTGCTAACGAGTAAGACAGGACTTGCATAGGGGGAATTCGTTTCGGTTACAATTCCCTCGCGCTTCCATTCGTCGACGATTGACTTTATCTTTTCGCGTTCGGAGTTGCTTGCTCTGTATGGCTTTGAATAAATCGGTCTACTATTTGAGATTTCCGTTATGTCCATCTCGATCACGTCGGTAACACCGAGATCGCTAATGTCCGTGGAAACACAGTCTCTAAATTCGTTTACCACACTCAGCAGGTCGTCGATTTCCTCTGCCGGTCGATTCGGTCCTACGACGAGCTCGTCTCGGTGAATTGGCGCGTGTGGAGGCTTCTGGTCTCGCGCGGGAACGACTGCGAGTTCGCCGCGTACGAGTGTTCGTCCTTTCGTGACGCAGTAGATGCTCGAGGTCGTATTCAACACCGGTAACGTCCATTCGCTGTCTCCGTCGGTCGCTCGAACGTAGTTCATCGAGTGTGGCGGCACCTGCACGGTTTCGGCCACGTCGAACTGCGGTGTACGGTCCTCGACAGCTTCCACGCTGCTGAGAGGATCGTTCTCGGCGAAGGTGAAGATCAGTTGCCCCCCGATCTTGTGGTAATTCACGTTTGGAGCGTCGGTAAATGTTCGGCCCACCAAGACGGGCGTGGCCTGAGCGTCGTCGGGAACGACTCGTAAGGCGACGTCGCGGACCGTGACGTCGTCGAGCGTGACGTCGGCCCGAACTACTCCTGGTGAATATACCTTGTAGTGGTCCGGTCCGAAGCTGCGTAGCTCGGTTACCAGCGGCTCCATGTGTAACCCTTCTCGTAGCACGGTAATTGCGGTTATCGTGCAATCCGAAGAACCTTGATCCACGAACGCTTGTAACGTGCGCCCGCCGATGCTCGCTGATTTGATATATTTTGCCACGGCGCCTCGTGGCGGTCCATCGATTTGTTGCACCAGGCCGGATCCTTCCGGTTTGGCCACACGACAATGACGCTGGGTATGTCCTGGTTGATTACAATTCCTGCAAATAGACGTACGATGAGGCTCTGGACATGCTCGCGCCATGTGACCGTAATTGTTGCAATTGTAACATTTGAATTCGCCAGCTTCGTTCTTGATCGGCGTACGAGTATCGGGATTTTTATTCGCGCTGGGTGCAGCTGAAGCGGCAGAAGTAGTGGTGGACGTGAACGTAAGCGTTTTAGGAATTGGAACGATCTTACTTTTTTCGGCGTTGGAAGTATATGTTCCTCGAATCCTGTTGACACGTTGTTCCTCGAGTCGCTCGAAGCTGACGATATCGTGGTACAGTTCCTCCAGACTGTTGTGATTGCGCGCTGCCATCGCACTGCACAGGTCTTTCGACCAGAGACCGACGAGCACCTGTTCCTTCGTGTCGATCAGGTCCAGTCCCAAGTCCGGGCACAGTCGAATCTTCGCGTGGTAATAAGTCTGCGTGGCTTCGCCCTTCTTTTGGATTCGCCCAGTCATACGCTGCCATTTCGCCGTATGACTCTCGTACGTCGTGAATGTCTGCTTGAAACCTGCCTGGAACGTTTCCCATGAATTATATTCGTGCGAATGCATACGATACCAATCTTTTGCGCCTCCCGTCAGATGCATTCTGACGGTCTCGAGAGCGATGCTGTCCGGCCAATGATGAAGAGTCCGCATTCCATCGAGAGTTTTTATCCATTCGCGCGCTTTTGCTCCTCCTCCTTCCCCGTCATATGTCTCGATGTGCTTTGACAAATCGGGCATGACCTGGTAGCACAGACCTTGTTGTGGAGAAGCCTGGTCGTACGCCGGTGACCCACGGAGCGATTGAATGACCCTCTCGAACATGCTGTCGCGTCGGCGGTTTTCTTCGATCATCATTTGCATGAGATCAGCTGTTGTCGGCGGCTGTCCGTACGGCGGCGGCGGTCGTCCGTAGGGTGCAAAAACATACGGATTACTGGGCATTTGTGGCGGTTGATTGCTATAAATGCTATAATCAGTGTACGTCGGTAACATCGGTGCCTCATTTGTTGGTGATTCGCCGAGTCCGGCATTTCCGAGGCCATGTCGACGGTTTCGTCGAAATTGACCGCTGTGTCGTAGATTACCTTGGAGAAAATCGTTGAACATATTTTGGTTCACACCGTTCGACGGGAATTCGTTGCCGAGAGTATTCACTCCGAGATTATTATTATTATTACCGTTATTCGCAAGATTACTCGGCGGCTGTATATTTCCACGGTTACCGTGGAACGGAGTCCTCTGCATGTTTATTTCTAATAGTTCGACACTTTCGTCTTTATTGCTCGCACAAGCACCAGCACTACGTGTTAATACCATATATATATATATATTTCTGTCTATAGCCTTGATCACTTTCGTTCGGTTCGATATTATCTGAACGGTTCGTTTATACCGCGCGAATACAAAGGGAACGTCGTACACAATAAGAAGAGAAAGACGACACACAAAAAAAAAAATTTGCTTCGATGAACGCTCGAAATCGCGTGATCGTTCAACTTAATTTTCGACGCACTTTTCGAAAAATTCACCGTTTCGCGTGGACTTTTCGCACCGAATATTCACGATTTATGCACAAAGAAAATGTTCACAATCCAAAAAAAACGTTCGCAATTCGCACCAACTCAAAAAAAAATGTTCACAATCCAAAAAAAACGTTCGCAATTCGCACCAACTCAAAAAAAATGTTCACAATCCCACTTCTGATGTGTTAACGATAGACTGATGCTGTTCACTATCGTTACGTCGGATGAGGAATCTTTCGGGAAAATTACGGGCCGAGGGGAAATATTACTGAAATCAATCAATGATGCGAAAGCAAAGTTCATTTTATTTTGTGAGACTTATGCACGCACCACCCATCATGCCCCGCGAAGTTTAAAGTTAACATAGGGAAATAATAGTACATTGTGTACCATGGGGGCAACAGGGCACGTTTAACGCCGAGCGCGGATGTTTTCAGAACGAGTCGTAGCCGAGCGCGCGAAGCGCGCGAGGCGGAGACGAGTTTTGAAAACCGCGCGAAGCGTTAAACGGCCCGCCCCCACGGTGCACACGATACTTTATATAACAAAGCCATGTTTTCCGAGCTGCGAGCAGCTGAATGCGTAGATCCCACGGGGTCCAGGGGCGAAGCCCCGGTGGGGTCCAGGGGCGAAGCCCTCGTGGGGTCCAGGGGCGAAGCCCCGGTGGGGTCCAGGGGCGAAGCCCCGGTGGGGTCCAGGGGCGAAGCCCCGGCGGGGTCCAGGGGCGGAGCCCCGGTGGGGGGTTGGGGGGGCGGAGCCCCCCCACTGAAGAAAAAACAACATTTCACTGAAGAAAAAAATATTTCATTCAGTCAGTACACAACACAAAAAACAAACTATTTCAGAACTGACTATGAAGTAAAAGACGATGAATTTTTAAAATTGACAAACGTTTGAAATATTTTAATCAATCAGTATACAAAACAAGGAACAAATTGTTGTATAACTGATTATGAAAAACATCACATGAAATTCGAGTGAATGTGAGGTTATAACACCTCGTGTAGACGTGAACCGGACAAGCTAATGTTTTCGGGTCTTGCTACAGATCGCCGCCGCTTGGTGGCGCCGCCGAACCACTCAGCCGCCTCGCGGCGCAGCCGAACCACTCAGGTTCGGTCTCGTGTATATTTACGGCCGCTTAACAGGGACGAGTCACCGATATTTACGTACTAGTGATTATTTTTTATATTTACCTCCTGGTTACCATAGCAACCGTCGAAAGATGCCAAAACGCCAACGTTACCTCCCGCAAACACGCACGAAAAAGCGAGGAAAACATGGCTGCGTTATATAAATTCCGTTGTGCGTTTAAATTTAATACTAAATACAAACTAATCGCGCGTTTGCGCAAATCATCGATTAAGGGGCTTAGTCGCGAACTCTCGCGAGTTTAATCGTTTTACTTAATTACTATATCGTTCGACACGCAAGATTACGCACGATGCGACCCACGTTCGTCGCTTTTTCGCTCGATCCTTTTACCCGCCGTTTTCGCACACACACGCTCTGTTTCACCGTCCTCAACGTCACGAGTCGGACTCTCTACTCCCCCCTGCTTCTCTCTCGCACCTTGCTCCGAATTCTCAATTTCCTCCCTACGCGAGCGCCACGCACGCTCGTCGCTCCCTCTCTCGCATTTCCTCACTCACGCATATTCTTTTGTCGCTAACAATAGAAATCAAGATATTCACATATAAAATTAATCTATAATTATATGTATATATGTATATATGTGATATATGATATATATATATATATATATATATATATATATATATATATATATATATGAGGTATTCCACCCCATTTCGAACGGTCAAAAAGTTTTGCACTCCCAAAAAATTGAAATTTGGTCAAATTATTCAATTATATGAAAAAGAGTAGTGTGAATTTTTTCAAATTTTTTGGATCGCATTTTTTTGAGTTTTTCAACATTTCAAAATTTTCTAAATACCGTTACATATTGAAAGCATACGATTAAACAGAAAAATGGTTCAGACAAAAAAGTTGCAGTTTTCCATAAACTTTGTGAAAACATTTTTCTTGGAATTTTTCGAGTTCAAAAAATGACCATTTTCATCAAAAATATACGAAAATAATTTTTTTCGGTCGGAATGTCACCTTCGATTTATCTCAAAAAATTCCTGAAAATACTCTGAAATGTATAAAATACACACGTATTTTTTTTGTTATGGCTCGATTAGTTGTTCCAAAGCTATGCCTTGGTTTATTAATAATATTTATTAAAGTTTTTTTAGAACAATCCATTATTATGGAAAATCATAATCACCCGAATGGTTTTTCTCAAATTTACAGATAAAAGAACATCTACAATAATAATATTAATGTTTTGGAGCTTATTGGATAATCGATAACGTAGATGGAACTCCATTGAACTCGTTCGAAAGCTACGCTCTATAATCACTCGTTCAAAAAATTCAATGATTAAGTGAATAATTTTCTGTCCTAATATCATATTTTTTTATTATTGTTGTGTAAATGAATCACAATGTAAAAACTGGGAAAAAGTGAAGCATAAACAGATCGTTTCAAGTTATTTATTTTTCCAGACTCGGTGAGTTACGAAGTCCGTGGCGAGCGAATATATTTTGCATTGGAGAATCCCATCCGGTCCTGGTATAATGCAATGGTGTTTTTGGGTCTTCGGTACAGCTTTCACTCGCTTAAATCTCGATTCCATCTACGTTATCGATTATCTATGCTCCAATAAGCTCCAAAACATTAATATTATTATTGTAAATCTTCTTTCATCTGTAAATTTGAGAAAAACAATTCGGGAGATTATGATTTTCCATAATAATTGATTTTTCTAAAAAAACTTTAATAAATATTATAAATAAACCAAGGCATAGCTTTTGAACAACTAATCGAGCCATAAAAAAAAAATACGTGTCTATTTTACACATTTCAGAGTATTTTCAGGAGTTTTTTGAGATAAATCGAAGGTGACATTCCGACCGAAAAAAATTATTTTCGTATGATTTTGATGAAAATGGTCTTTTTTTGAACTCGAAAAATTCCAAGAAAAACGTTTTCACAAAGTTTATGGAAAACTGCAACTTTTTTGTCTGAAACATTTTTCTGTTTAATCGTATGCTTTCAATATATAACGGTATTTAGAAAATTTTGAAATGTTGAAAAACTCAAAAAAATGCGATCCAAAAAATTTGAAAAAATGCACACTACTCTTTTTCATATAATTGAATAATTTGACCAAATTTCAATTTCTTGGGAGTGCAAAACTTTTCGACCGTTCGAAATGGGGTGGAATACCTCATATAATATATGATCATTCCTTACAAATGATGAACTTGTATTTTCATTTTTTGAATAATTGTAGTTCAGCCCAGCCCATTAGTGCGACTACTATACGAAAGTCATCGAAAGTCATTTTCCCAAGATCTGAAATAAATCAATACACTAGAAAGAACAATTACAGGTTGCAAAAAAAAATTCCCATTTTTTAGGTGATTTTTAGGAAGCTTTTACTTGGCAAAAAATTATTGTAGAGCGATAATAAAAAACTAAAAAAAAATGAAGCATCAAGTCTCAAGTTTTGCAATCTTGAGTTGAAATATTAATATTATTGACCGTTTTCGAGTACTCGTAAGAACATTAACAGCAATTTTTTTCTCTACATTTTTGCTTGCCTTCGGAAAGGTCCTAGGACTTTGATAAATATTTTGAATTCTATCAATTCATTGAAAATCTATTAGATTTATTTTTGTTCTTTAATTTGAGCGATTCAAGAGCTCTGTACGATGGTTTGTTGTTGAGTGATCAGCTGTCAAAGCAAAATTGGCACTTTTCACTTCAAAGTACCTGCTATAAGATATTTAAATTTTTTTTCATAAAATTTTTTTCCCTTATTCAAAAAACTTGATTTTTGAAAATGTAAAAAATTATGTTTTCACGACCTTACGCTTGATTTGTGAGTACTTGGTTAATGATGGATAGACTAAAGACATTCCTATTTTTTTTCGCCAAAAATTACTAGAAAAAACCTAAAGAGAAAACCGGATAGCGTTTGAAAAAAAAATAAACGAATTTTTTCGACAACTATGTACCATTGTGTGTGTGTGTGTGTGTGTGTGTGTGTGTGTGTGTGTGTGTGTGTGTGTGTGTGTGTGTGCGTGTGCGTGTGCGTGTGCGTGTGCGTGTGCGTGTGCGTGTGCGTGTGCGTGTGCGCGTGCGCGTGCGCGTGTGTGTGTGTGTGTGTGTAGTCATGGTTGACCGCTCACAACTTGCGAACGGCTCGAGATATCAAGCTGAAATTTGTCACACATGTAAAGGGTTCACGGCGCATAGCACGATTCAATTCTTAGAAAAATCTATCAAGTTATTTTGTTTTTACAGCATTTTTTAAAAATTCAAAAAATTATTTTTGGTCTCTAACTCCCACAATTTTAGAGATATCGAGCTCAAATTCAGTATAATGTTGTACGAGTACAGGGAGATGCTCGATACCGAATTTTGAAAAAATCCACGCATTGCTTCACTTTTAAAGCATTTTTTAATGTGAAAAAAACGATCTTTACACTCTAACTGGAGCAATTTTTGAGATATCGGACTTAAATTTGGTGCGAAGTTGCGCAATTATCCAAAGAGAAACCCGATTGAATTTGGGCGAAATCCATCGAGCCATTCATATTTTATGGCGTTTCAAAATTTTTCCAAAAATCAATGTAACTGCTCTAGCTTCCATAATTTTTGAGATATCTGGCTGGAATTCAGTACGAAGTTGCACTTCCATCGAAAAAGGTTTCGTATTGAATTTGGACAAAATCCAACAAGACGTTCAGATTTTATGGCGTTATGAATTTTTTCCAAAATTCAATGTAAGTGCTCTAGCTTCCATAATTTTCTAGATTTCCGGCTGAAATTTAGTACGAAGTTGCACTATTATCGAAAGAGATTTCCTATTGAATTTGGACAAAATCTAACGAGGAGGTCAGATTTTATAAAAATTATAATTTTTCAAATTTCACATGAATTGCCCCATGTATATTGATTTCGACTTACATCATCACATCACACTCACAAGGAGCCCTCAACGTGACAAAAGTAAACAAGGGTGCAAAGTAGAACCTTGCACAGTGCTTCCTCATAGTTTTGTACCGTTTTCAAATTATTGAGATGTAAAATAGAACCTTGCTCATGGCTTCTTTATTTGAATTATTAAGATGTAAAGTAGAGCCTTGCTCATGGCTTCATCATCTTCTTACACATTTGCCAAAGCTTCCTCTATGAGGAAGCCAAAATTGATCGACCCATGGTTCCTTATAGAAGAAGCTTTGGCAAATGTGTAAGAAGATGATGAAGCCATGAGCAAGGTTCTACTTTACATCTTAATAATTTAAATAAAGAAGCCATGAGCAAGGTTCTACTTTACATCTCAATAATTTGAAAACGGTACAAAACTATGAGGAAGCAATGTGCAAGGTTCTACTTTGCACCCTTGTTTTTTGTATAATAAAACCCATCCCGGCCAGATTGTGGCCCGGGAGGTTGACAATTGGGGACGTGTTCTACCGCGACTGTGCTCTTCCCGGTAGGTAATTAAAAGTGATGCTAAATTCAGAACTATAATAATTTTCGTTTGTTTTTTTATTTTATTGAAACAAATCCACACGACACAGAATCACGCCACTCTGCCGAGAGCAAGGCTGCGGTTGGCCGGGGCAAATCAGCTTGACTCCTCGATATTTTCTCCGGTGCACATGCACCTGGCGCTCATTAAAATAAAAGGAGAAAATATTGAGGGGTTTTAGCTTTGTAGTCGGGAGAAGGAAAAATCCGTTGCAATATATATATTGTAACACGGGCTTTTACCCCCGCGCACCTTCGCCGCCCCTCCGCTGTCTACCCTGGGCGCCAGCCGCCAAAGGACGACCCTGACAAACAACTCCCGGTGTTACCCGGGTCCGACTAATTTTTCTCGTGGCGACAACGGGGAGGCGATGCGGGACGAAACCCACTAGCTCAGCCTTACTCGGGATAGAGGGGCGTGGGCCGAGATGAGGCACAGACAATGACCACACAACGATATGTTTGAATAAGGTGATTTATTCGTTGTCGATATGACTTCCGACAACGATGAAATTTCAATTTACAGTGACCGAATTACAAATAGTAGCCCCGGTGATCGAGGCGAAATTGAATAACACAAAAACAATTATTATGAGTCGAGAGGTTCGGTCACCCGCGTTCGTGGTTTACAACGAGATTTCACTACAATATTTGACTAGACGTCACGCTTACAATTATTCATCCATGCAGATAACTCTCTCACACGTTCATCTCACTCCTAGTTCCACAGACGTCTCTGTTGTCCCCTCGGTCTACGCTAGTAACGCCAAACGTCGGACTCGAGGCGAAGACTTTTCCGACACGATCGACACGAGGGAAAGAACGAATCTTACTACCGCACGTTGCCCAGGGCAATAAACATTTACTCTTTCACGCACTCACACACCAACCGGGCTGGGCGGCACCACAGTCCACTTTCGTACTTTATAACTAAATACAACTAGCCCATTCACAATTTCGAAAATGTTATACGACACGATAATTTACCCTAAAACTAGCTAACAACCGGCGGAACGACAACTCTTGCTCTCTCTCGAAATTTCGCTCCCCGGGAATGGCCCCTCTCGTCTGTCCAGCCCACCTCCGGACTGCGTGCCAATTCTCGACGACACGTGGTTCGTAGTACGGTTTCAACGATAATTCTAAATAATTTAAATTCTCGGTAATGATTCTAATGGATACGATTTTTGTTCACAAAGGCAGGATCGACTCTACGATTTATTATTCGGCTTAACAATTTTTCTACTGACTCTACCACGTGTTTGTTCAGGATGAACAATTATTCTACTGACTCTACAATTTAATTTTTGTATTTACTATGACCCGACGGCCGCTAAGGAATTTAATGCTCGAGATTTCTCGACAGTGCTAATTCAGACATCCCATCGGGCACGCCTAGTGTCGACAGCTCTCCCTCGAGATAATTAACTCTCGGCCAACAGATTTTTCGCGTCGATACGGCACATACAATGATCGAATTTCGAATCAAGCCCGATAACGGGGTTGCGAAAATAGTGTCGACAACTAATTTTTGATGGTATTTTCGACGATTTCGGCGGCTTTAACGGGAAGTTAACGGTAACCCGGTATTTCGCCACGTACTCAGCCCCGTCTGCGACGGCGACGGCACGTCCGCCCACGCGGATTCGTTTACTCGACGGTACAAATTATTACGGGAGAGAGTCGACAACTTAACACTACGATACGACAATCTTATTGAATCTCAAATTTTCTATGAAGTTAATTTTTGATCGACTAAGCCTCGGCTGCGTACTCACGGCACCACTGGTATTGGTCTCGCCGATGTCCACGACCTTTTCGGGGGGTATGGTGTCTCGAAGCGATGACAAGAACGATCCACCTCCGATGAGCGACAGACGAGAAGAGAGCGACTCGGAGTGCTTCGCTCGGGGTCTCGGTTGACTGATCCCCACTCCGAATCGCCAAATTGTCCGCGAATACCGGTGCTATCTCCCGGCGGGCATGGAAACCAATCATATCGCAACGCCTCGCAACCCGCTGACTGACTTATAAAATACCGACAGCGCTGCACAGAGAATTTGTGGTCTCGCTCGTATCGGCGGACGATCGGCCGCCTGGATAGATGAAATTTGTGCCGATGCTTTTCTTCTCACAGCGTTGTCGGCGAGAAAATGGTCCCGCCTCAGCCTGCGGTGCGACTGCACCCGGCCCGCGTTGACTCCGACCGAATTGAACGATGGTGTCGGATTGCCAACGCCCTGGCTCCGGAAGTGGGTCCCAGGTTCGTTGTTGTGAAGGAACCTTCCGGTGGTCCAGGGGCTGCTCCGGGATATTGACTTGCTCACCGATAATTAACCGAGCGCCGCGTCGACTATACGACAACTCGGCGGCGTACGGCAGTGTGTGGGACTCCCAAATCTTCTCCCCACTGCACTCCTACGCTCCAAAACAAGGGTACTCCGGCCGAGGGATGCGACCGTGAGTCCCAATCGCTTGCGGCATCCCTCCGACAAGCGATGAGGCTGACTACAAACCACCCCGGGGTCCTCATCCCCCCGGGGGGCTAACGTCGGTCCCTGGTGAGCTAGGGGCGTCGCGTTGGCTGCTTGGCGTGAAACATTTGCTGGCTCCTGTCCCTCGGTGTGGCATTGCAGCAACAGTGGCCCGAGACTCGCCGAAATAAAGAAAAAAAAACAACAACAAAACCCTACATTAATTCCTATCCTTAACATAACTACAATCTTGTTACTAACGACCGTTTCGTTCGACATCCGGAGGGGGAAGATCGGAGGTGGAGGTTCGACAACTCTCGCATGGGTAACGATAACACGGTAACGGGGTGCCCGAAAAAGCACCACGTTACAATATATATATATATATATATATATATATATATATATATATATATATATTGTAACGTGGTGCTTTTTCACGCACCCCGTTATTTCGCTGTCGCGGCAACCATAACCCAAGCTGTCGTCGTCCACCACCGACCCTCCCTCCAGCAGTCAGAATAGTAATTAATTGTCATCTAGTATTAATCGTAGGTTAATAAAGGTTTTTTTTGAGCTACCGTACCCACTGGTCACTACGTAACCCCACGTCAAGGGATCCGGAGGAACCCATCATCACCGCATCACAGTCGACACGCTCATCCCACTCATCGGGGATCAGCGTTAGCCCCTCGGGAAGGAGGAACCCGAAGCGGTTTGCAGTTAGCCTCACCGGCCGACGGAGGGATGCCGTCGGCGGTTGGGGTACCCGGTCGGACATCCCCCGCGCCGGAGTATCCCACGAAAGTGCGTCGAGGAGTCGTGTTGGACCAAGAATGGGGGTCCACACACTGCCTCACGCCGACCGGGCACCGTCCACAGTGGCGGAGGCCCGGCCACAAGATGAGAAAATTTCAATGCCCCGGAGCAGCCCCTGGGTCCATAGGAGAGACCACCGTCGGCAACCGCGACGAGGACCAGGGCGCAGTTCCCCACCCGCCAAATTACCAGCCACGGGTGGGGATCGCGCGGGCCGGGTGCACGCGCACCGCAGGCTGATGCGGGGCCAATTCATCGCCGGCAACGTCGGCAAATCAGGGAGGCCGCCGGCGTCAGCTAAAAGTATCGGACGCAGTGGGTACTGTATCGGCGCTGTCGGCGAACATATCAGAGGTTGAGGGGCTGTCGAGTGGTACCGATGTACGGTTCAGGGCGGAATCCGCGAGAGAGCACGGGTGTTGCTCGGCAAATTTTGGCGACTCGAGGGAGGGGGTATTCTAACTGAGGCCCCCGGAGACGATCATCGAGTCGCTCTCTTCACGCTCAGCTTCCGTCGGAGGTGGTCGACCTCCTCAGCTCTCCAACACCATACCGCCTAGAAAGGATGTGGACATCGGCGAGAACCAGTACCAGTGGGTCCGTGAGTACCGTAACCCGGGCCTAGCCACGTTGTCGAGAAACTGTGTAATTTGAGTAATACCGAGGTGTCGTAATTGGTGACAAAAGAGCTGTCAAAGAACCACGCCACGTGGTGTCTGAAAACTCTCGGCGGTTATCGTATTCAAAATGCTATCGAAACGGGCAAGCCCGGTGGTTATGGTGCTGTCGAAATTCAGGATATTAAATTCAACTTAGAGCCATTTAAATTAATTGTTGTAAATTTGATTTGTAAACTTGTGGAGGAGAGAGTGCTGGCGTGAAGGGCCCACACCGAATTTCATCGAGTGGTAATTTATGAGGAACTTTCCGTAACGTAACTTATGAGAAGAAAATTTATTTGCTCAGTTCCGATTGTCGTTATCTGTGTTATCGTTTACTCAATTATTAGTCAGTATTTATCCTATAAGAGTGTGAAGTCGATTGGTGCGAAGTACCATCGTGTCGATCGTTGTCGGAAAGTTCTCCGCCGTTAGTCCGACAGTTTATTATCGCTAGCGTAGGCCGAGGGGCCCGAGACGTCGGGTTTTGGTAGCTTCACTGTCTGTTTAGTTTAATAATTATTAGCCTTGTGTTACGGAATCAAATATGTTTTGTCAAATGAAAACCACGAACGACCGAAATAGAAACGTTATTTATGTTATATTATTGTTGGGTTGATCCCGTTTAATGTATTTGGAAATTGTAATTTGGTCGCTCAAGATTGAGAAACTCTTGCTGTCGCAAATCTTTCGACAACAAATAAACGTATTAAATTTTAATCATCGCCTTTTCTGTTTGATTTTCCTTGTTGTCGTATCGGCCCACGCCCCTCTACCCGCGAGAAAAGGCTGAGCTAGCGGTGAAGCCCGCATCGTCTCCCCACTACCGTCCCCAAAATATAGTCGGTCCTGAGTTGCGTCAGGAATTGTTTTACAGGGTCACCTTTTGGCGGCTGGCGCCCAGGGCATGCAGTGGAGGAGCGGCGAAGGTACGCGGTAAGAAAAACCGTGTTACAATATATATATATATATATATATATATATTTATATTGTGGTGTCGTGGACGAATTAAAAGTTCTTTTCGCGGAAGGATGAGCCAACTCGGCTACGAAGCGCGGTTTTAGGGAGGAAAGACGCGGTAGACACAATAAACACAACTTGAAGATTTATTCAAACAACACGGATATTTACAGTAGAATACGGATCGGGGTTCGGTGGGTGACTAACTCGCCTGCGTCACAGTAGGTCTTATAAATACAGGCCAGGACGATGAGAGTGGGGAGGTGATTCTGGAAGGTTTCGGGAAACGCAGATATTTGGGTGGTGGGCGAAGGATCGGTGAAAGTCGGGAAATTAGGAATGCGAGGAAAAAGGTTGGCGTTGGGACTTCGACATTGGAGCGACAGTTGTAAATCTCCGAGGATCCGTCGAAGGACTCGAAGAGTCATAAATGAAGGATAGGACAATTGGATTGTCGTATGGAAGAGGTCTGTTAATGGGATAATCCCTACGATGGCCGGTAATAAACTTAGCGGGAAGGGTGTTTGGAAATCGCCTACCGAGGAGCGGGCGAAGGAGACATAATTTAGAGCGGGAGTGTAGTCAGAGGTAATAGAAAAAGGTTGGCGTTGGGTAAAGGACAGGAGGACCATAAACGAGGATACGGATGCAGGCGGCTGCCGACAGGTAGACGCCTGGGGAAAGTTAAAATCGGGATGGGTTCCGAGGAGCACGAAAAAAATGGGAGAAATACTATCGGTTTATGTGACTATATATATATATATATATATATATATATATATATATATATATATATATATATATATATTGTGTGCGTGTGTGTGTGCGTGTGTATTCAACAGACATTTGATTCTAATGATTATGTCCGGGCGCGCTGCTTTGAAAATCGCGCCAACTACGCGCTCTGGATTTGCTGTGAGAAGCTTCGGCGGAGAGGCGAAGATTGAGACCCACTGATCCCTCGCGCCGTCGGGCTTGCTCGGGATCGGTGGGCGGGCCCAAGCTGAGCGAGAATCGCCAGGCCAGGATTCCAATCCAGCAGTTCTCCGGGCCAGGCTATCCCCGAGCCATCGGTTCTCTGAGTCAGCGTTTCCACAGACCAGGCTTACACGATCCCGTTAAATCTCGTCAATCTGTGTAAGCAACGAGTATGTGCCGCACACTTCGATGGAAAAACACGTTATACATTATACACATCCGAGAGGAGGAGACTATTTGAAGATGCCGCACCTACCCTCTATCTGACACCGAATCCCAACTATGGGCTATCCCATATAATTGATGCATCTATTTCTCCGAACAATAATCAGAAGGATGATACCTCTGAGTCGGTCAATACGAATCTTGTAGAAATCCATATTTGTAAAGAGAAAAATGTAAAAGAAATGAGACATTCATTCAACAAGTAGGTCACATTGTAGATACAAAGAAAAATTAACATTGTGAAATACATCCTTAAACATTTTTCCAGTTGATTAAAATTTTGTTTTTATAAAAAAAATTGTATAAATAAAAATGTAAATCAATTGGAAAAATCCTGAATGTTTCATTTCACAATATTTTTGATAAATATAATTGGAAAAAAATCGGCAAAAAAGAATTGAACCCGGGGCAACGATCCCGCAGCCAGATGTCTTACCGCTGGACTACCGCTGCCGTTGATACGGAGAGCGTGTCAGCAATACTGGTTCACCCAACGAAAATTCCCTAAAAAAAATCGAATATCTTGAAAACATCAATCCACTATAGCGAAAAACAAAATACGGGTCCAATTTTTTTCGATTGACTATCGACAGTGTAAGTTTCAAGTCGATTCGCCAGGTAGCGACCGTGTCCTCCCCTCGTTAGTGAAATCTTGAAGATAATAAGTTAATAAATACAAAACGGTAATTGTCACGAATGCGTAGATTTTTCCAACAATATGAAGCACTCTTATTCGTTACAGAACCACGAAAAGAAATTGAATACGAAACAAACAGTGACCATAAACTAAATTGCAATGAAGAAATATTACTTTCGGATGGAGCGAACAGAAAAAGGATCAGGAACAATGATGGAAATTGGATAAGAAAAGGAATAAACGATACCGAATCTTTTATAAACGACGAGTTAGACGATTCCAAAATTCCATCTAACTACACTTCTTCTTCGCACTGCAGCTTGGACTGTTCGAATTCTTGCGAAGTCAATCTAATAAAAAAATGGAGAAAAAAAACAAATGTTCGACAAATATGTTGGTGTCTCACAAACAATGCTTTTGCTACAGTACGTTACAATTTGAATCGCACCGTGAAACGTTTGAAAAGGACCATGGAAAAGTTGCGAGAAGGTAGCTGTGAGCTATGACAATACAGAGACATGCCGGAGGCTACCAAAAGTTCATTGCAACAGCGATTAGAAATGGAAAGCGAAAACCACAAGTAATATTATTAATATTATAAATATTATGAATAGTATTAATATTATTCATAATATAATATTATTCATAATATAATATTATTTTTGCACTGGGGAAAAATTTTTTTTCTTTCGTCAATCTGAAAGATTTAAGTGTGCAAACGTTTGTAATGAACAAATTTTTATTTTTAGTGTGATCAATAAAAGTTACGGGACTTTGAAAAATGGTCATTCTCCTAAATTTAAAGAAACTCGAATAAATTAAAAATCACGAATTGGTAAGTTACTTGTGCGGCCCCGAAAGGGTGACACACAAAATAAACATGAATAGCTACTAACCATGGGCACAACTTACCATGGAAACTACTAACTATGGGCACTACTAGTTTATTTTAAATACATTAAAGTGATTTATAGCCGAATTTGACAAATGGGTCGGATTGTCCGAGTGTGATTCGAGGGCCTAGTATACTTGACCGGTTCATATCCAAAATATGATTAACAAAATTTGTTTAAGGGATCCCCTTAAGGGATAGTGCGACCCCCCGAAAAATAGCAGATTTTCGCGATTTTTTTTTTTTTAATGGTTGGGATAAACTAATTGGTCTGATTTCTTTTTACAAATTACAGCACTAATGGAGAATACAAAATAATTTTTTCAAAATTGATTCATTCATTTTAAACACTGTTTTTTTTTTTTAATTGATATTGAAAAAAAAAAGAACCCAAGCGGTGGCTACGATTGCGGACGCAATTTATATCTGTGAGAAAGCCTCTATGTCTCCATGGAAGCTTTTTTTTATGAAATTTAAAAAAATGGCGGCAGTTTGGCAAAAAAGTATCAAAAATAGAAAAATTGATTACTAAACGAGCGCGTATGTTGGTGGATTTTTTTTCGGTTGTATTGTCATTTGAAGTTTTTTTAAATTTTTTTTTTGAGCCTATTTTGAAAGATTTGCAGAAAAAAAAGCTTCTATAGGGACATGAAGAATGACGTGAAGAACGTTTAGTCCAAATTTCAAAGGGATAGCTTGGAAACTGTTTCTTTGAGAGGGGCCACCGTTTTTGAAAACATCATTCCGAGCAAAATGCGAATAAAATTTGGAGTGAGGAATTCTCATATAAATCGTGTACTTACGATCAATCGGCAATTCCAGGTCCATACAAGGAACCCTACGGACCTTTTTGTATCCTGTCGTGTAAGTCTGCTCCTCGAGCCTTTTCCATTCATCGGCACAAATTTTTCAGGCGTATCCATACTGGATATCGAAAGCGAAAGCGTTTCAACGCCCGAAGGACGCGCCAGATGACGCTACAATCCGTTTTGCTAAGAAAAGCTGTAGTGACCGAAATAATTTAAATTTCGATTTGAAAATTGGTGAGAATGTTTATTACAGTGTATACTCTTGGACAATGGAAAAAAACGATTATTAAAAAATTTTACACTAGGACGATCTCTTAAGCCTTTCAAAAGAACCCACATAAAATGTTTGTTCTTGCTACGCCACTGACTGGCGCAGTATTGTGCCGATCGTCAGTATGTTGACATAATGCCTAGATTTCTACTAGGGATGTATCATTTATTAGGGACGACGTTTCGGCGAAAGGGTACCGAGCCCATAAGGCACATTTACCGAGTTCGCCATCTGAAACAACCTTGAAAAGATTTTTACAAGCATACCCCATACGACCAGGACGCAATGAATTCATCTATCAAACTTCAACAAAAAATCGATAAAGGCCTCCGACAGGCACGTCGGATTAGTGATTGACGCAATATCTCTTCAACCCAATATCTATTATGAAAAAAAGAAGGGTCACTTGATAGGGGTAAAAGACCTAGGGACGAAGGTATATATCTCTATTTTTATTCCTTTTTCAATTTCATTATAGGAAAAATCGATACGATCAAAGCAACGAGAAAACTGAATTACCTAGGAATTACTATCCCGAGAACGCTGCGTATAACACCGCAATCTTCCGAAAAAATCGGAATAACAAAATATATCGTCAACTGCCTTCAATGCATTATCGGAAAATACTCCGAGACCGATGCATACGTCAAATGGCGCGTGATTCGTCCGTGCGTCCTATCGTCAGTAGACTACGGCACAGGATGTCTCCTACAATTATATAACAAAACAACTCTGAAAAGAATGGAGATCTGCTACAAAAAGGTGCTAAAGCAGGCCGCAGGACTACCAATATCTTTTCCAACGAAAGATCTCTGGAAAATGACTAACGAAAAACCGTTCCTCGAACGGCTTTGCGAAATACATCGAGAAGGGCTAGAGAAGCTAGCTTGTCCATATCTACAAGGACTGACGGCGGAAGACCAGCGCCCTTACCACAACCCCGCGGCGTAAAATAATATCCTTGCCCAATACATTATCTCGACCAATAAAACTCATCCTATTGTAAAAACTCATCTAATCACCCAAGCTCACTAAAATGAAGGAAAAATAATATCGGAAGACAAACACAGACAAACGAAAGACGGAAAACAACAAAACCAATGAATACCAATGTACGACACATCTATTTTCTATACCATAACAGTCTAGAGACCCTCGGGACAATGCAAGCAAACAAACTATGTAACAAATGAGAACAATAAAGACGTCCTGAAAAAAATAAATTCATTGTACTGTAACCACCGTGCTCCTCCCATGATCACGTGATCTGTTCATTCGCGGGCGCGTCGATAGTTCCGGACTGTTAGAATTTAACTTACAGCAAAATAGAAGAATTTTAGCCCCGCGATGGGCAATATCCCACGTTTCTCCCCAGCAGGGATGGGCATTCATTCAATGAAAATGTATTTTAAATACTTTCTAAAACAAATAACTGTGATAAATTATCATTAATAAATCGTTATTTGCATATTTCCGTAATAATTATCGGCAATTTACGTTAATTATTTTTTTTCAATGAATTTAAATATTTAATAAATCTATTAAAGTCTATTATCATTTGGTTCGAAAAGTATTTGAAATACATTTTCATTGAATAAATGCCCATCCCTGCTCCTCAGTCGGCCGATACATCTCGGCTAATAAACACGACAATTCAAGCCAGCGATCCGGGCAATGGAATAATGTGGTCGTGTAATACGCAAATACGGTGACGAACAATGGGGAGCCACGTGTCGTCGGTGGCTGGGCACCTCGTTAAACCCATTCAAATCATAGAATTGAAAGTGAACAGAAATAATAAAACAGTGATGATGATCTCATACATTGAAACCCGTGGAAGAATTGTAACGGTCACACATATAATATTGTATAGTTTCTAAGCGTTCCCTCACAAAAACACTTTCATCAGCATTCTCACGGCAAAGAGCGAGCTGTTACAGCCTTCCAACGGTCGCCCATATCACACATCCCACACGTACACACACATACATTCGGGCCAGCATCCATTGTCTTGGGAACGCTGACGTTAGCAGTCCTACGACAGAGGTACTGCGTTCAACTGGACCAAGGGTCCGAAGTGGGGGCGTTATCACCCTGTCGAATGAAGACGATCGGGGCCCACGAGCGTCTTGCAGCAACTTCAACTTCAGTTCATCTCATCCACCCTCGCACTGTAGACCGTGCACTCTCCCGTCAATAAACACGATCATTACATGGTGTCAGAAGTTTCTGGACCACAAAACATGCGCACGTAAGTTCAAAGTAAAGTAACATTGTTTTGGAAAAAATATAAAAATAAAAATAAAAAATCAAACAAGTTAACTTTAAAAAATAACGAAAGGAAAAGTGAAGCTGGGAAAAATAATCACCAATATCCGCGATAAGAAGTTCAACAACAAAAAAATCATCTTCAAAAAAACAAAATTAATAAAAATAATAAAAACAACAATAATAATTGAAAAAAAAAGTTCGACATCACCAACAACATTTCATCACGTACATCATCCAAAAGAAAAATTTTGAAGGACATACAAATATTTCAAAAATTACAAAAAGGAAGGGCGCCACATTCAAACAAAATACAAAAGGAATGAAAATATTCGCACTGGTAATTTTGGCACTGTAAGTACATTGAATTTTACTATACACTACACTCGTACATATATACGACACACAACTTAAAGACGCTTGCACAGGGATGGTGGACGACGCCCATGGACTTTGCTGCCCATGTCGGATCTCCCAAGGATTTTTCGCCACCGTGCCGATTGCCCATGAGCCCGTCGCCGGAGCGAGGCCACGCCCCCGATCCCGAGCGAGCCCGACTGCGCGAGAGATCCGAGGGATCAGTGGGTCTCAATTTTCGCTACCTCGTCGGAGCTCCCTGCAGTAAATTGAGAGCGCGCAGTTGGCGCGGTTTTCAAAGCAGCACGCCCGGATATAATCATAGAAATGAAATATCTATTTAATATATATGTATATATTTATATATATATATATGTATATATATATATATATATATATATATATATTGTGACGTGGCAGTCACAATTTCCCCTGCCCCGAGGCCGAAGTCCACCCGCTGCGTAGAACCTGAAACACACAAACACATAAAATAATTAATATAAATTAAAATTAAGGTAGCATATAGGATATAAAAACAACTCACCCTACCTGCGCACCTACCCTACCTCCTGAAATCCCCCACCGAGGCCTCCCACAACCTTTCCGCAGCCCCACCGAGGCCTTCGGTGTCCTCTCCGCAGGCCCATCGAGGCCCTCCGCAACCTACAAAAACCAAAAAAAAAATATCAACAACAATAAATAATCCCGACAGTTAACGATCCCCCCCCCCCCATCCATAACATACCCCCCCCAGCTCCTACCTGTCCAAAAATCTCCTCCCCGGTGAAGATGGGTGGTCCGTCGTCGACTCGCAGCGAGGCCCAGCGAGCACCAGGAAGTCGTCGGTGACGGTGTCGTGGAAGCCGAGGTGTCGGAAGAGGCCACGGGCGAGCTTTCCACCCGGAGGAGGCCTACGAGGACCCTTCGGACGATGCACCGACCCGAGGAGGACGAGACTCGATCGAACGTGGGTTTAACCCCAAAATTCAGCTGCCAACTTCACCCGAGGCCGAAGCACGTCTCATTTTCACGAGGTCCGAGGGATATCGAAGAACGCTGGTACCACACACCCGGTCGCACTGAACACTCTGGCAGCTCGCCCTCGACCCCCCTCGTCTCGGTATTTCCAGATAAACCGACGAGGTGGTCACCGGCGGGAGGCGAGCTGTCAAACACACCTGATACGGGTGAAACGCCGGCTCAAGCTCGGACAACGCCGGCTCGGGCCTAGTCCGAAGCGCCACCACACCCAGCAGTGAGGGCGCCACCTCCCGGTACCCGTTCATCCCGAGCTCGTGGCGCGAACCCGGCATCGGAGCTACCACGCACCCATGAACCGGCGATTCAAATCCGCCGGCATCGGAGACGAAACAAATCCCACCAATCCGCGAGGCCATCGATCGACGAATCAACGGACCCGACGATCGACGAAGAAGACGACGGCCATCTGATCATCACTTCGACCCGGGATAGCCTAGCGAGCATATCGAGTGTGAAGAGTGAGAGAAAGAAAGAGAGAGAGTTATAACCAGCGAATATTTTTTTTGGATTTCTTTATTAATAAGTTTTTTTGTGCTTGTATCGAGACCAATAGCGAGTTATTTTTTTTTTTGTGTGCGACGATCGAGTCGACGAGAAACCGACCACGAGTCACCATTTTCTTTTCTCTTTTTTTTGTAACCCGAGAGGAGTGTCCGGATCGTTGTTCGACTGTGAGTAAGTACCTGTCCGTTTCTTTCCCCACACCCCCCACATATACCCGATTTTTCCTGCCCTGTGACCCCCTCAAATATCAGAAATATTCAACGACAAGTGCATCGTAATTATAGTTTTTTTTGTGCGTGAACCACGAGGCCCGTCGGCCATTTTGTTGAGAAGCACCTCTTAGGAGTTCGCCGTGTGTGCTGCGCAGCGGGGTCGAATCGCTATAGTTAATGCATTATAATTTTTTTTGTCTTTCGGTAATTTTCAAGTGTTCTTTTTTTGTTCTACATTAGTTTTTTTGGTTAGTCTTATTTTTTTTTGTGTGCCGAGGCTATAATCGTAAGAGCCGTCAGTAGTCCCTCCCCCACCCCCGTCAGTCTCATCCTTGCCAACGGCTCGCCGGATCGTGATTATTCATTTTCCTTGTTTTTTTTGTGGTGCAATTTTTTTTTTGGTTTTTTTTTTTTGAGTTACGGTGTCCCTCCCGTTCGAGTGACTGGCGCCCAACAGATTATGCTAGTTTTTCATTTTTAATTTTTTAATTATTTCGTGTAGTGACCGGCCGTCCGACCCGTGTTCCCTCCTTCCCGCCGAATTAATCCCCCCCCCTTTTTTCCGCGTTATAGTTGCGTCGTAGTCCCACCGTGGACCTATCGCCCTCTAATTTCTTTTTGTATTTTCAAAATCGCGTTGAGCGCCCCGGCTACTCTTGGTGGCCGTAGCAGTGGCTATCGTCCCGTTTTTTTTTGTTCCGTCCGACGCTATTTTTGGTCAGCGCGATTATTTGTCACTTATCTGTTCTTTTCTATTGTTTATTTTAGAGAATAAAGTACTAGTATTAATTTTTGTCTTTTTGTGGATTTCTCCGTTTTCATTTTTTTAAATATTTTTTTGTTTTATTGTTCCCCTCCCCGCGTTTCCCTACCCGCTGACCATAACCGTGACAGGTCACAATATATATATAATAATTCGCGTTATAATAATTCGCGTATATATATATATATATATATATATATATATATATATATATATATATTGTAACGCGAATTATTTTCGCGCCCGTCCAGATTTCCCTCCCGCTACTCTCGTCGCGACGACACCGACAGGCTCATGGTTAATGGAAGAAAATTTGTATATTTTTATTCATTTTGTCTGTTTTATTTTATTTTTCATATTTGTAATCGTCCCGAGCGGCGAGACGCTACCGCAGCGACGATTATTGCCGGGAGTATTGGATAAGGAGAAGGAGTCGAGAAGACGCGAGGGGTAGTCTCCCACATGACAGCGAAGCGGGGGGCGGCCCCATCAAGACGTCGCAACTACTTCACCGTTTCCCGAATTGCGCTAAACGAGATATCGCGAGCGTGGACACCCGAAAAAGAGGTGTGCGAGGAGGGGTGAGAGTTGGTCGCCTGCCCCCTCCGGCGGCGTAATGTGGGAAAGTAGGGGCCAAGGGCCACGAGTAACTCGTAACGACAATTATCTTGGCTGTTTCAGGAGAGTCGTCGTGACGAGCAGTATCGGGAGAATGGAGAGATTCTTTTTTTAATAGAGTCTTTTTTTAATAGAGTCTAGAGTCTTTTTTTCAATTTCGAATCAAAATTATTGATTGTTGCGCGTATCCGACGCCGTACTGGGGTTTCGGCCGTTTCTAATATTGCGCGGGGGAATGAGACGATCCGCGTGTGAGTGTGAGTGTGTAGGGCGGTTAACATCCTTTATTTTGTAATTTGTTCTTGTATATTTTTTTTGTATTACGCGGTGGATTGAGTAGCCGCAATCGGGGAGAGAGTGTGAGAGTCGCGAGATTTTATTGTATTATTTTTTTCGAGAGTGTACCTGTGTGTGTGAGAGAGAGAGAGAGAGAGAGAGAGTGGGGATCGTCCCGTTCGAACCGCGAGGGAGTGAGCGAGGCGAAGAAGGGTGTGAGTGTATGTGTGTCTTTGTGTGAGTGTGATTCTTCGATCATATTATTTCTTTATTATTTTGTTAATTTGAAGCGTCATATTTGATTGTCCACCGGGATATTGTCTTCCCGGATGGAATATTGGTATATCCCAAAAGGCGACTTTGTTTGATTTTGTCTTTTTTTTATTCATTTTATTATCATTCTTTTTTTTAATCTTCCCTGCACAACCAACATCGAACCCAACCACTCTGCCTAAAGGCAAGGCTGCGGTTAGTCAGCAAACAGCTCGTTTCTGGTGATTTCTCCCGGTGCATCCGCACCTGGCGCCCATGGAAAAATAAAGGGGGAGAACACCAGAAGCCATAGCTTTGTACACGACGAAAATCGTGCTACAATATACATGTATATATTGTAACATAGCACTGTGCTTTTTCCTTACTTTCCACTGCTCCTCAACGCACTCCGACCCTAGCTTTCCCCAGGCGTCTGCCTGCCGGCAGCCGCCTGTATCCGCATACTCATTTATGGTCCTCCTGTCCACTACCCATCGCCAACCATTTCTATTACCTTAGCCTAGCTCCAGCTGCCTGCACCCACTACATGAATTACTGCTCGCCCGTGTCTCGGCAGGTCATTCCCAAATATCCGTCCCGCTGAGTTTATTACCGGCCATCGTAGGGATTATCCCATGAACAGACCTTTTCCATACGACAATCCAATTGTCCTATCTTTTCATTTATGACTCTTCGAGTCCCTCGACGGATCCTCGGAGATATACAACTGCCGCTCCAATGTCGAATCCCTAACGCCAACCTTTTTTCTCGCATTCCAAAATTCCGGACTTTCACCGCTCGTTCGCCGACCACCCCCCAAATACCTGCTTCATCCTAAACTCCCCAAACTGCACCCCCACTACTCACGCCTCTGTGTAGCTATAAGACTCGCTGTAGCATAGGTTAAGTCAGTTAGTAATAATCCTGTAACCAGGGCGAAACCTCTGCTCGAGGTCTCGCCGATACAATAAACGTGCCTGAGTTATCCTATCTCGTGTCAACCGCGTCTTTCCTTCCTACTACTGCGTCCTGGAGCCGAATTGGCCATCCCTGCGAAACAAACATTCCTAACCGACAATCCACGACATGACAAACTGGTGCTAAGTGTGGGGTAGTGCCAATTCTAAGTGCTGGTGACCTAGGACCGTTGGACAACACGAGAGGATCACGAAGGAGCGCGAACTGGATAACGAAAATAAATCGGTGAGTAAAGATTTACTTACTCAATATCGCGACTAGTGACAGCTATCGCGAGTTACAAAAAAAACTGACTCCGCAAGCACCAGCGAAATGGCGCCAAAACATTTTGACAAACCTGCTATTCTAAAAAGTGATAAACGAAACAGACAAAAACAAATTGAACATAAACAATTGATAAACAGGGAAAGTGATATAGTCAAATCAAGTATGGCATCGGTTACGCCAGTAGAAGCAATAGAACTCATAGACAGATTTGATGGTGAAAATATAGATGTGGAAGAATTCATTAGTTCAGTGGAAAATGTGCGCCAGCGATGCGTATGAAAAGATTATCTCCGCCGCTTGATTCTCGCGAAGCGAATAACTTATGACGCGTCGCGTGAACTCGAAGGGTTCTACATGGGTACGTACTAAGATCTTTACGAGGCCCTCCGTAAAGTGTTCGGACGTGAACGATCGACAAATGTGTGGCAGAGCGAGCAAAGTTGGCCGTGTCAAAGACCAAACGAATCGGTCACGCAATACACAAATCGATTCTGGAAGAGACAACATGAAGTGTTCGACGCAATCGCTGATTCTGCAACGAGTGACACGAGATTCAACTCTCTTACCAGCTACCCGTGCAGAAATGTCGACAGGGATACCGTATGTCCGGTCAAATCCCGATCAGGATTTGTCATGGATTCCCCAAATCCGGTATCCCGGTTCGAATCCAACTTGTATCGGTATCGGCATGTGCACGATGACGGTGGCATAATTTTGAAAATTTTAGCGTCGCGTGTATTTTTGATTTTACTATTAAATTCCTATCTAAGTCTCTGTTTCTACTCACCGACGTTCGCGGGGTGTAGATAGCGCTTTGGCACCACATGTATTTCTGGCATCCATATCGGATCCCTATCTGAGTCCCTGTTCATGCCCAGCCACATCCGTAGGACGTTAGATGGCGCTTTGGCACTGCATGTATTTCGGGTATACATATCGGATTCCTATCTGAGTCCCTGTTTATGCCCAGCGACATCCGTAGGACGTTAGATGGCGCTATGTACGTGAGCGTGGGGTGTAGTCCCCAGCTGAATCCATTTAGATTCCGTTGAAGTTACACGTCAAGACGCTTGATTTGTTTTAATTTGTCATGGACAAAGCGGGACGTACGCGTGAAAAAAATCGGATATATGTACGTCGTCACCGTCAAGTACAGAGGGAAATTCGTGATGCGTTGCAAAGTTATGCCGAGGCAAACGCTTCAACTTCGAATAAGTAATAATTAAGAATCCCCAATAATTTATATAATCTTCAAAAAGTTTATCGATATTATATGAGCGATTCCACGTGACTTCAGCCACTCGAAAAAAAATTTTCCGCAAATAATTTTAAAAAATTGAATTGTTTTTTGCCATATATTCACCGAGTGCCGATTAAAAAAAAATTTTTTTGACGGTTTTATCGTTAATTAACGTTTTTTTTTTAAATCTTGAAGTGTAGCTGGCTACGATTCGACCGATTGCCGATGTTGATGGGTGTGGGTGGGAAAACTTTGATAATAAATTTTCCACGATTTTTTTACGTTTCGATCCTGTGTGTGGATCCTCTTCAGAAATTTTATTATCTTAAAAGTACAATTTCTAATTTTAACCCAAAATTGACGATTTAAAAAAATTAATATGATCATGCAATTTTTTTATGCAGTTAGGTTCTAATAATGGAGTAGAATATGAATTGTATGCTTTTAGACCAAAATGTATGCTTTTAGACCAAAATTTGCGACGGCGTATCCCTTTTATTTTGGATTTTGCGTTTTCTCGATTTTCAGGCGTATGTTGCGGTTCTCGCTGAAAATGGAAGGGACAACATTTATAGAGAATTGAATTCTCTATCTTTTTTATACAAAGAACATTGTTGTCAAATTATTATTTGTTGTTGATAATAAGCAAAATGTGTGAAAAATTAGGACATTGGCCCAGTTTTTTCAACTTTTGAACCATTTTTATCGAAAATAAGTGACACATTTAAACGGCGAAGGTATAGAGGACAAAATTCTCTACAACTTTTGTAGAAACAATTTTTTCGCAGGACAAATAGTACACGTCTGGGAACGCGGTCAACACAGCGGATTAGGGAAATGAGTTGAGTCGCTTCCGCTAGCCTCTGTGTTGCCTGCGTTCCCAGGCGTGTACTATTCGTCCTACAGTAAAATTGCTCGTACAAAAGTTGTAGAGAATTTTGTCCTCTATAACTTTGCCGTTTAAATGTGTTACTTATTTCCGGGAAAAATGGTCCAAAAGTTGAAAAAACTGTGCCAATGTCCTAATTTTTTACACTTTTTGCTAATTATTAACAATAAATAATTATTTTACACTTAAATTGTTCCGATAAAAAAGATCGACAATTCAATTCTCTATCAATTTTGTTTTCACCATTTTCAGCGAGAAATTCAAAATACGCCTGCAAATCGACAAAACGCAAAATCCAAAATTAAAGGTATACGCCGACGCCAATTTTGAAGGGGACTATACGGTCGACGCATTTTTGTAATTTCTTATGCTTATAGTATAAAAAGTTCATTTAATATAAAAATTCTCATGTAAGTGAGATTTGGGTATAGGTGCTGAAAGATTTGAAGAAAAAAAAGTCATCTATGGGACTTGAACCCGCGATCTGATGATTACCAGTATAGTACGCTATCCACCGACCCACGGTTGCCGTTTGAAAATGCTATAACTTTAGCGCACTTCCGTCACTCGTAATTTACCCTCATTTTTCAAAATTCATTTTTACAAAAACTTCTGGATATCGTCGACTATATAGTCCCCGTAAAACCGTACATTCATATTCTAATCCATCATTAGAACCTAACTGCGTCAGAGAATTGCATGATCAAATTAATTTTTTTAAATGCTAATTTTATCGGGCTACCGCGTGTACGGTGCCGTGCCGAAAAAACGGCGTAAAACCACCTGACTCTGCATATCGATGTAAGCAAGGTCGTGACGGTCACTGTGTACACACGTACACAATAATAACGATATTATTATTGTGTACGTGTGGCTTAGTCGAGCTCTCTAGTGTTGGTGCTTCGTGTGATGCCGATTCCCGCGCATTAGCCGGCATTCAACGCGTGGACTTGTTCCGATCCGTAAGTACCTTTCTGTTTCATTGTGCTTATTAGTTTTCGCTCTTCTCTCTTTTCGTTTTTTTTACAAAGTAAATTTCGTGTTTTCAGTTTGTGAAATTCCAATTTGTGGTGACGCGAATACACATTGACAATGGCCGGAAAAAAGGCTAAGCGCAAGAAGTTTCAAACGAGTGGCATGCACTGCAGATCATGCATGATTCATGTTTGTGTCTCTTTTGAGGATATTATTACGATTTCTTTTGTCCGATCTGTAGATTCGCCGAATGACGAATCCGAATACAAATTTCAACTCATACAATTTTGTAAGAGTCAAAAAAAAGGCCTTGATGACCTCGAAATCGTACCGGCAGCATGGTTGTCATGGGACGAAACCAAGAAGAAATGCGTCACGAGATATCCGTCGCCACCGTACACCGCTAAAGTCTGCATGCGGCTACAACGTGTTAGAGATATAAATGTGCTTCGTTATTTTATCTCTCTCGTTCACGTCAGGTCCGATTACACGTTCTCGAGTGGAAAGGATACGTGCAGGAGAATAAAGTTGGCCACAGTTTATGACATATGAAAAAAAAATGTACTTATTATTATTATTGGTGTGAATAATTGAAAACGGTGATATATTTGCGTGAGTACAAAAAAAGACAAAGGAGGCCACGTCCTCCGAAACGACGCTTGCGGTCCCGAGATCGTTCGGCGGCCGTAAGCGTGAACGTGTTCGCGCCGCGTGCGTTTACACGTTACGATATCTCTATATATTATCGTTAGCTACTCGCGGAGTCACGTCTGACTCGAGCGACTTACTTCGACTGTCGACCACATGCGACTTCCTCGTCGCGACGGTTAATCGGGGCTCACACGCACGCCGTCTTCCGTCGCGCATGCGCCATGCGCCCGCTTCTGGCGCCTGTTTCTTGCGCTCGCTGGCTCAACCAATCACAATCGATTGCGGAAATACTACGCTGGTTTTCCTTTGACTCTACTACTACACCAGTCGTGGTGCTTTTAACATTCGGCCATTCTGAACATGCGCTCGTCCTCGAGCGCGCAACGTAAGGTGGACGGAATATAAGTTTTTTTTTTTTTTTTTTTTTTTTTTTTTTTTTTCAGGTACATGAACATATTACACATAGTCATCGAGTTTTCGCGGTCGGCGGGTTATTCGTCGTGGGCGGCGCGCCCCATCACAGGCGACAGCGCCGTCGCTCGCTTGCTCAACTACATTCGCTGCACCGCTAATTACGCTTCCATTTTCAGGATTGTTTACAATATTTTTCACATTTTTCGTTTCAGCATCACAGGTAGCTCTAATCACATTTTTATCTTTCGACTCGCATATGTTCGCATTTTCGTCTTTATTTTCAGATTCGTATATATTCGCATTTACATTTTTATTTTCAGATTCGCATATATCCGCACTTACATTTTGACTTTCAAGATCACATACATTCGGACTTACAGTTTGCGCTTCCGCTCGGCCATCCACGCTAACACAGGTGGATTTGCATTCGTGCATTCGTTCACTATTCGCGTCACACTCGTCGGTATTGTATTCGTCCGGCTCACTGTCACTGTTATCGTTTTCCGAAGACGTCCATAATTTTAATTGACTAGCATGTGCACTGGTCGCGTATCGTCGGCCCGACCCCTCATTAAGGTCTGCCACGTGAAACGTGTCACTTGGCCCTTTTCGGACTATGACCAATGGTCCACGGTACTTCCCGTGCAGTTTCGTTGATTCGCCCGTTGCGCTTGGGACAGTTTTCATAAACACAATATTGCCGACGTCAAAGTCAACGTTTCGCGTTTTCGCGCGGTCGTATCGTTTCTTTGCTTTTTCCTGATTCACTATAATTCGCTCGCGTGCGATCGTTCGCAATTCGCTTGGTTTTGTGTACAGTTCGTTTTCGTTGGGCGTTAATTTACGCGCCTCGCCTTCCCCTCTACGTGGAACATATCCATATACAATTTCGAAAGGACTCATGCCTGTGCTCGCGTTTCTCATTTCGTTTAAATCACTTTGTATGTCGCGTATGTGTTTGTCCCAGTCACGCCCTTCGTTGTCCTCTAGACTAGAACGGATCGCGGGTACGAGGGTGGCGTTTAAACGTTCCACTTGCCCGTTGGCTTGTGGGTGCCTCGGGGAATTTAGAATATGACGAATTCCGTGAGATTGACAAAATCGCTCGAACTTATGAGACGTAAAACACGTTCCTCGATCGGAAATTAATCGTATTGGGGCACCGTATTCCCGCACAAAATCTTCGAGAATGCGCATCACGTTCGCGGTCTTGGTGTCTCTTACAGGTCGGATAACGGCAAATTTTGATAAGTTATCTATTATCGCGAAGACGTATTTATTTCCTCGACCACTGGTGACGAAAGGTCCCAGGTGGTCCACGTGTACGGTTTCGAAAGGCCTATGCCCCGGTGGAATGGGGTGTAATTCCCCCGCTTGTCTCCCCGGTTTCGTTTTACTCGTAATGCACGTTAAGCACGCTCGAATATGACGTTTTATGTATGGTCTCATGCCAGAAAAATAATAATGTTCGCTAATACGCGCGACTACGCGCTCGGTGCCTTGATGGCTTTTTAAATCGTGGAATTGAATTGCTAGCCCCTTTCGCATCGATCTTGGTACCAGATACAGCAAACGATTCCCTACACGTTTGTACACAATCCCGTTCACTAGTTCGTAATCGCGAATGGACCCTTGCTCATCTCGCGTTCGCTGACTTATTTTCTTTTGCAATATCTCCTTCTTTCGTACTATATTTTGATCAATAAATTGATGCATTCGCACTGCATCCTCGCTCGTATTTATTGTAAAAATCGTATTGTGTTTCGTCTCGTTTGGCAGGTCGACCGGTGCACGGCTCAACGCGTCGACGTGCGCAAGTTTCGCTCCAGGTTTGTGGACGATTTGATACTCGTATTCACTAAGCAGATCGTTCCAACGAATGATTTGCGGGTTCAACGATTTCTGTGTACTAAGGTAGCATAAGGCTTGGCAATCAGTTACCACCGTAAACGGAATGTTCGCGAGCATCGGACGTAAACGTGTCACGGCCCACACGATGGCCAAAAGTTCGAGTTTGCTACTATGATACCTAGACTCTGGCTCGCTCGTTCTACGACTAACGGCATACACTAATCGTCGTCGGCCTTCATCGTCGAATTGGAATAACATTCCCGCGAGACCTGCTGCACTCGCGTCCGTGTGTAGTTCGGTTTTTGCACGCGGATCGAATGTCTGCAACACGGGATGTGACGTAAGTTTTTCTTTCAAATAATTAAACGCGCGTCGTTGCGCCTCACCCCACTCGAATGGGACGCCACGCTTCAACAATGCATTCAGCGGTACGGCGGCTTGTGCGAATCGGGGAACAAATTTCCGAAAATAACTCGTCAAACCGAGAAATCGTCGCACCTCGTGTGCATCCTTCGGATCTGGAAATTTTTCTATCGCTTCAACTTTTTCGCCACCCGGTTCTATTCCTCGCGCGGAAAGTTTATGTCCAAGGTACGTGACTTCGGTAAATAAGAATCGACATTTCGAAAGTTTAATAGTTAACCCTGCACTTCGCAATGCGTCGAGTACCTGGCAAAGCTTCGGCTTTAAATCAGACCAACTGTTTCCCGGAATTAATATATCGTCAAGATAGAACAACACTACATTATCGCGCAACGGACCGAGAGCTTGATGCATCGCCTTCGAAAAGTAGGCTGGACCATTCATGAGGCCGAATATCATTCGGGTAAATTCGACAGTCTCCTCAGAGGTAATTATCGCGGTTTTCTCGCGATCTTGTTTCGACAAAGGAATTTGTAAATATCCATGAGCTAAATCAAGCACGATGAACACGGAACTGTTTCGTATCTGAGCTAAATGCTCGTCGATATTTGGTAAAGGGAAATGCACACGTTCAGTGATTTGATTAAGTTTCCGGAAATCTACGCATAAACGAGACTCTCCTGTCTTCTTTTTGACCAGCAGAACGGGACTGGCGTATGGTGATCGCGTGTCTGTTACAATGCCGGCCTCCCGCCACTCGTGGATAATTTTTCGAATTTCTTTACGCTCGTTTTCGGTTGCTTTATACGGTTTACTAAATATAGGAGCCTTATTGGCGCTTACTCGGATATCCATAACGATGTTGCGCGCGCATCCCAAGTCGTGCACGCTGGTCGACACACAGTCGCGATACTTGTTGATGAGTTGGTGTAGCTCGTGGATCGTTGCTGGTGGTTGCTCTTCCCCCACGTTGAGCGCCTCGACGGGTATGACTGCTGCTGGACGCGCTACTCTATCGATCGCGAGCATGCGCGTTACTTCGCCGCGCAGCGTCGCACTCCCTCGCGCCACCGTACGCGAACTCGCGTTCAAATTCACAACAGGTATTGAATAGTTTTCCGCATTACCGACCACTGTCACGAACCCGATCGAACGCGGCGGAATCTCAACGTCCGTCGTCGCGGTCGCACTCGCGGTTGCTACGTGGCACTCGGTTGGTAACTCACGATTTTCGCGGAACGTCAACGTATCACCGCACTTGTGATATTCTACGTAGGGTTCGTCGGTGAAAGTACGCCCCACTATTACGTCCATGGGTTGGCTGTCGTCCGGCACTACTCGAATTGGCACACACGGCACTACAGCGCCGTCTACCGTCACGGATGCACACACGAATCCCGGACTAACTACCGACACTCCCGGTGGACCGAAGCCCGTCAACTCGATCGGTACATTAGTAATTTTAAAGTTTTCACTCGTCGCCTTGGTTGCTCGGATCGTGCACTCCGCACTCCCCGGGTCAATAAACGCGGTTATTTCACGTCCATTTATCGTCACCACTTTCACGTATTTCGCCACTGCGGAGTCACCTGGGCGGTGTATCGTCTGCATGAGTCGGCTGCCCCCCGCTCCGCTGGCGGTGCACGCCCGACTCATATGGCCTGTTTCGCCACACTTAAAACAGGTGGGTTCACGTTTTGGGTCAGGGCAGTCACGTGATAGGTGCCCGGTTTTCCCACAATTGTAGCACTTGCGTTCACTCGCACTTGCATACTTCGTCGTCAATTTCGTTTTTAACTCGCTTGTATTTGTCACGTTTTTATTACGCGAATTTGCACTGGCACTGTCGGTTCGCGTCACGTTTCGTTTATGCTCCGGCGGGTTGCGTGTCGCTCGAAAACGGTCGGCTCGTTGGTCGAGGAGCTTTTCGTAATACATTAAATCGTGCAGTAACTCGTCCGTGGTCGTATGCGCCCCGGCCATCACCGCATTACTTAATTCTCGCGACCATAACCCAACAAGTACCTCCGATTTAATTTCACGAACGGACATGCCCAAAGCACTACACAACTTTACTTTCGCATGATAATACGCCGTCGTTGATTCACCTTTTTGTTGAATCTTCGATTTCATTCGAGACCATCGAGTTGAGAGATCGTCCCGCACTATAAAAGTCTCACGAAACGCGTTTCGAAAACTACCCCACGATTGCAACTCGGTTGAGCGGCTGCGCGCCCAATCACGTGCCCCTCCGCGCAGGTGCATACGCGCCGCCTCGAACAAGTAGTCCTCTGGCCACTGATGCAAACGCTTCATCGTTTCGAGATTGTCTAACCACTCGCGGGCTGTCACTCCGTCACAATCGCCGGTGAAATCTTCAATGTTCCTCGATAAGTCGGGTATCACGTGATACGACGGCACAATCGCGGCTGTCGTCGCCGGCACCGGTTGCGCGGTGGTCACTAGTCCAGCCAGCAGTTGTGCCAACGCCTCCTCTCTGTCCGGGTTGGATAGCAGCTGTCGGAAGGCGGTTACTAGAGGCTGAGTGTGGGGGTCTGGTCCCCACGTTGTCGAATTCCCGGTTGGTCCTGCGGGGTCTATCCGCACGCTGCTCGTTGCCGAGGTGTCGGCGGAGGGCGGGACCACTCCCGGCCCCACGCGCGTTGTACTTGGCGTCGGATTGTAAGGGGGTGGGGGTATCCGTGGCAGCGCACCCCTCCCACTCGCTGCCGCGCTATCGCCCGATCCCGGCGAAGGTAACGGCGAACGGCTCTGATTTTGGGAGACCCCACGGCCACGCCCCCTTGGCCACGCTGCCTCGCCCGTGCGATTGAGCCCCATGGCGCCTACACAGGCTTCAGCGAAATTCTCGAAGTCGGAACCGTCGACCATCGATCGCGCTACCACGGTCGCTCGTGCGGCCGTCTACCGAAGCTCGATCGTTCGCACATCCGGGTATGTCCCCCTTCCGGCCCACGCGGTCGGACTCAAATTTTCTTTCACTTTTGTTTTCTTTTTTTTTTTCAGATTTCCACGCTCGTGCGCCACTTCATCGGAGACTGCGCAGTACAATCGTCTATCACTCGTTTTCGCACACACTGCACCAGTTCACCGATTAATTCCCGCAGGGAGTTGGTCGTTATCCCACTTCTGATTTTATGTTAGAGATATAAATGTTCTTCGTTATTTTATCTCTCTCGTTCACGTCAGGTCCGATTACACGTTCTCGAGTGGAAAGGATACGTGCAGGAGAATAAAGTTGGCCACAGTTTATGACATATGAAAAAAAAATGTACTTATTATTATTATTGGTGTGAATAATTGAAAACGGTGATATATTTGCGTGAGTACAAAAAAAGACAAAGGAGGCCACGTCCTCCGAAACGACGCTTGCGGTCCCGAGATCGTTCGGCGGCCGTAAGCGTGAACGTGTTCGCGCCGCGTGCGTTTACACGTTACGATATCTCTATATATTATCGTTAGCTACTCGCGGAGTCACGTCTGACTCGAGCGACTTACTTCGACTGTCGACCACATGCGACTTCCTCGTCGCGACGGTTAATCGGGGCTCACACGCACGCCGTCTTCCGTCGCGCATGCGCCATGCGCCCGCTTCTGGCGCCTGTTTCTTGCGCTCGCTGGCTCAACCAATCACAATCGATTGCGGAAATACTACGCTGGTTTTCCTTTGACTCTACTACTACACCAGTCGTGGTGCTTTTAACAAACGTCTAGTCGAAACCCTGAAATCTCCATTAAATACTTGACCATGGTGAGAGATCGACATAAGAGGCGGTGCACGTAAGTATTATTTCCATTTTTCAGCCTTTTTCTATCGTGGGAAGTTTTTCAGCTTTTTCTTCGCTAAGAAATTTTTTAGTTTTTTTCTCCGCTGAGAAATTTTTCAGTTTTTTCTTCGCTAAGAAATTTTTTAGTTTTTTTCTCCGCTGAGAAATTTCCCACCATAGAAAAATGTGAAAAGTTTCTCAGCGGAGAAGAAAACTGAAAAATTTCTAAGCGAAGAAAAAACTGAAAAATTTCTCAGCGCAGAGTATTGAATCTAGACTCTACGCTACATTTTTAGATGAAATTAAAATTTCTCCGCTGAGAAATTTTTCAGCTTTTTCTTTGCTAAGAAATTTTTTAGTTTTTCTCTCCACTCAGAAATTTTTCAGTTTTTTCTTCGCTAAGAAATTTTTTTTTTTTTTTCTCCGCTAAGAAATTTCCCACCATAGAAAAAGGTGAAAAGTTTCTCAGCCGAGAAAAAAACTGAAAACTTTCTAAGCGAAGGAAGAACTGAAAAATTTCTCAGCGCAGAATATTGAATCTAGACTCTACGCTACTTTTTTAGATGAAATTAAAATTTCTCCGCTGACTAATTTTTCAGCTTTTTCTTCGCTAAGAAATTTTTTAGTTCTTCTCTCCGCTGAGAAATTTTTCAGTTTTTTCTTCGCTAAGAAATTTTTTCTTTTTTTTCTCCGCTGAGAAATTTCCCACCATAGAAAAAGGTGAAAAGTTTCTCAGCGGAGAAAAAAACTGAAAAATTTCTAAGCGAAGGAAGAACTGAAAAATTTCTCAGCGCAGAATATTGAATCTGGACTCTACGCTACATTTTTTAATGAAATTAAAATTTCTCCGCTGAGAAATTTTTCAGCTTTTTCTTCGCTAAGAAATTTTTTAGTTCTTCTCTCCGCTGAGAAATTTTTCAGTTTTTTCTTCGCTAAGAAATTTTTTCTTTTTTTTTTCCACTGAGAAATTTCCCACCATAGAAAAAGGTGAAAAGTTTCTCAGCGGAGAAAAAAACTGAAAAATTTCTAAGCGAAGGAAGAACTGAAAAATTTCTCAGTGCAGAATATTGAATCTAGACTCTACGCTACATTTTTTAATGAAATTGAAATTTCTCCGCTGAGAAATTTTCCACCATAGAAAAAGGTGAAAAGTTTCTCAGCGGAGAAAAAAACTGAAAAGTTTCTAAGCGAAGGAAAAACTGAAAAATTTCTCAGCGCAGAATATTGAATCTAGACTCTACGCTACATTTTTTAATGAAATGGAAATTTCTCCGCTGAGAAATTTTTCAGCTTTTTCTTCGCTAAGAAATTTTTTAGTTCTTCTCTCCGCTGAGAAATTTTTCAGTTTTTTCTTCGCTAAGAAATTTTTTCTTTTTTTTCTCCACTGAGAAATTTCCCACCATAGAAAAAGGTGAAAAGTTTCTCAGCGGAGAAAAAAACTGAAAAATTTTTAAGCGAAGGAAGAACTGAAAAATTTCTCAGCGCAGAATATTGAATCTAGACTCTAAGCTACATTTTTTAATGAAATTGAAATTTCTCCGCTGAGAAATTTTTCAGTTTTTCTTCGCTAAGAAATTTTTTAGTTTTCTCCTCCGCTGAGAAATTTCCCACCATAGAAAAAGGTGGAAAGTTTCTCAGCGGAGAAAAAAACTGAAAAGTTTCTAAGCGAAGGAAAAACTGACAAATTTCTCAGCGCAGAATATTGAATCTAGACTCTACGCTACATTTTTTAATGAAATGGAAATTTCTCCGCTGAGAAATTTTTCAGCTTTTTCTTCGCTAAGAAATTTTTTAGTTCTCTCCGCTGAGAAATTTTTCAGTTTTTTCTTCGCTGAGAAATTTTTTAGTTCTTCTCTCCGCTGAGAAATTTTTTAGTTCTTCTCTCCGCTGAGAAATTTTTCAGTTTTTTCTTTGCTAAGAAATTTTTTAGTTTTTTTCTCCGCTGAGAAACTTTTCACCTTTTTCTCAAAACCTTTTCACCTTTTTGAACTCAAAGAAGATAAGGACGTAAATCAAATTTTGGTGAGTTTCTCATATTTTGTTCTTTTATCATTTTTTAATATTTTATATGAAGTTGTTTCTTAAGAGCTTCGCTTCTTTATTGTTACAAAACACAAAAAAAAAGAAAACGATAAATTTCACCGAAACACAATTAAATACGAAGATTATTAGGGAACTGCAAATGATTGGTCGTTATCAAATTTTTATACATTCTGTAATGTTTTATAGATCTCATCGTTGAAGCAACAACAACGTAACAAAGAGCGTGACGAATATTCTGAGAAGATTTTTCACGCGGGACGTAGTGATCAGGTTTACGGCTAAGAAAAAATGGAAGGGAAGGTATTGTTGAAAGCAACAAATTTCGGGAATTGCATGATAGGTATGTTTTGCAAGCTGTTCAAAATATTTTTTGCTATGTTTTTATGATAGAATACA